>CAEFZP010003844.1:0-173526 GCA_903064625.1 Mallotus villosus
GTGTGGGATGCAGAGCGTTATTAATTAAATAGGTGGAGGCCGGGGAGAGAGACAACCGATAGCTGCTGCCACATGACTTCAGCTTCATTGTGTTTCCGC
Source organism: Mallotus villosus (assembly GCA_903064625.1). Lineage (NCBI taxonomy): Eukaryota > Metazoa > Chordata > Actinopteri > Osmeriformes > Salangidae > Mallotus > Mallotus villosus. The sequence continues at coordinate 100 of CAEFZP010003844.1, forward strand.
TCTCCCTGGAATGCACAGGCTGCAGATTGATTTGAACATGGACTACGCTATTGCTCAGCCTGGCAGAGGGAAAAAGTGAAAAAAGCATAGGGTAATGTTCCCTGTATGGATTTTCCTAAACTGCATGATGGATAATGGCTGTCTTTAACTTAAATCTATATTCTAAATAGCTTGTTCAGATTACATCTACTGTATATCACAACAGTAATGAAATCGTTGCAACATAATTGCAATGTTCTTTCCTCTTCAAATCGTAATTTTTTTCCCCAAAAAGCAACCAGTAAGAGCCAAATCCTAAGGGTTGGAATGCTCATAATATTCATGGCCTGTTCCTAGAACATGGAGTAATGTGAATGTGAATTATTGGTAGAGAGCAATGCAGTGAAGTGTCCTTTCTGTTGAGTAGAGCGTGGGATATTCTGGGAAGCCATAGCACTGCTGATAACCACTGTCATTCCTTTGCTGTGTTAAGGGTAAGACCCAAACAATAAGAGTTTAATTTATTTTATTTTTTTACCTCAGACTGCTCCTCAGCACGTGCCACTTCCTCTTGGAGAAGGTTCTGCACCATTTGCAGACTGTGCTTCTGTCTGTGGGCCTCTGCAAGGACAAATAAATATAAAGGATTCACAGAGAATAGCAGTGACAGACTGAACAGTTTAAAACTAAAACAATTTATAAAAAGAGTGACTTATGACTAGCTCATAACTCAGGTAGACCTCGGGTCACCACTGGGAGGCCGGAGGAGAAGAAATCATCTTAAACACACAAAGACGGGGTGAGTTATGAAGGTGTTCGGGAACTGGTGAAATTGCAAGAACCGTTGCCTGCGAGGAAACACTTCAGCGGTTTGCTCAGCTGAGGAGAAACCTTGAGCATTTCTGTCTTTCCCAGTCAACCCAGGAGAGGTTTACACTCACAGCTTGTCTCTGCTCCCATAGACTAATGTTTGCAGTGTCATCGCTAGGCCCCGGGGAAGGGGCAATCATATACTATTAGCTCAACTCAGCTGACAGAAAAGGGGGCCTTGTCCCTTGAAGTGTAGCTTTGACCGTTACCATGGCAACACAGCGTGCGTGTCACATTGTTTACATTTGTTTACGACCACGGGCGGCGAGTAGCAAATGTTGGACAGGGTAAACAGATCAGAGCAAAAAAAGGTCACAACGACACTATCTTTGTCCACCAGGGGAAGACGTCTCCTTGTAGTGTGACAAGATGGAGCCCAACTCTAAGATTTGTAAGGGCATATCTGAACACCTGAACAGATGCATATTGGCAGTTTTACCACAGATGCAGTTAAATTTGTCTACACAAGATTGCTTTAATGGCCCTACAGCAGACCTATGCGAATGCATTTAACATGCTAATGATTTATTCAGCACACTGCCAGTGGATAAGATAAAAAGGCTGGAGCGCAGAGCAGACGAATGGTTCCCAGGTGCCCAATCTCCAGTCTGTACTTCCACGCTTTCCATCGCCTCATCATAAATAATCCAAGTCAATGTTAGGGGCTTTGAGGTTCTGCCGACCACCATGTAAACATGGAGCTCCAAATACGTGCCAAACGAGCTTGAAGGAAAGTGGCGAGGCATGCCACGTGCATGACCACAAGCTGTTGTGGAATGGAATGAGAGGTGGCATATATCTAAACAAACATTTCAGCAGCTCCACGTGACCTACATTTGTATATGGGGGACTGGGAGAAATCCGTCATCTGGCCTAGAGGCTAGCAGGTTAGCACTGTAGCCCAGCGTGTCCTCCTGTGAGGGAAAGCTGTTAGCTAGAGCCAGGAACCAGGATTTCTAGAACAAACCCGTTCTCGGCTTCCTCCATCACCCGGCAGTGGATCAACTCTGCGTCTTGTTGCTCAGGTTAAAAAGATCCATTAAGGGTCACTAAGCGGCCACTGTTATCTGCGGACAACAGGTTGTGACATAATCACTTTGTCCCTTTGTGAGTTTGGACAACCAACCTTTCAGCTATCAGCTGAATGCGCCAATTGTGCCACAGAGACTTAAAACACAGAATGAGGTGTTGTGTCTTATGACCCCTATCCCTTCTCCTCTGCAGACTGACTCACATGCTAAATGTGTTTCCATGAATATGAATGAAATGTTGTTATGCTTTTGGTTTTTGTACTATATGTGTAATATATTTACTGTAATAATGGCTTATTTTTGGCTCTGACTTGAGTTGAGTTGGTTGAAGTAAATGACACATTACTGTTGAAATCTCATATGGTTGTAACCTGGGGGGGAGGTTTCGCTTTAGGAAAATAAAATGTATTTGAACAGCATAGACGCTTTTCCAACAAAGTAATTAAAAACTGGTTGAGCTGTTCCAGTTCCAACACAAATCCAGGAAAAGACCTAAACTGGAATAGAATTTCAAATAAATTCCCAGTGAAAAAGATGGTGATAAACGTAATTTTGTTTGTGCATTTTTTTGGCATCAACACCTTCATAATAATCGAATTGTATCCCATCTGGCATTTAGGTCAAACTACGGAATTACGCCTGATTTCACAATTGCAATGCTGGTGTCAATATCGTCATTGGCAATCAAATATAGCATAGCAGCAAGACACTCACTCTAGCCCTCGCATGTGGGGGAACTGTATTAGAGGGAGAGATGTCAAGTCAAGATTACTACTAAGCTCTCGAGCTTGCTGACAAGTTATTACTATGCAATACACATATAAGTCATAGTTTCACAGGTGGGGCCTTGCAGGGCATGACAGTACTCTACCCCTGACTCTCAGCCACTGGGTCATTCAGTAAATGAACACATTGAAGGACCTGGAGATAGGCCGTTCCTCCGGACCCCAACATGTCTCTCTAACTAATTAGGTCAGGATGGGAAAGATAAAGCATCACGCAAGCTTTGAGACGGCATTACGAGAGCCCCCTCTCTCTTTGTGTTAGACGCACTCGCAAAACACACACACATCCTGTCATAACAGTGTTTTTTCTTGTCTGTTGAGACAAACACTGCTGACTCTCAACTGTGATGAAAATGAGCCTGATTGTCTTTGTACACAGACACACAGCAATGTTTCCTGAGCATGTCACTCTGTCTTCTTTGTTCCTTTACAAGCCTTTCTTTTCTTCTGACAGTGTGACAGTGAGCTATACCCTCCCTTTGACAATTTTCAACTAGTCATCCAAGCTAACCCTCACAAGGTAGAGAAATGCACACCAGCATCTTGCCCAATGTAATTTCCACAGTGGTCTACAGTTATTATTATTTTACCCGCCTATCCAAGGAGACAACATTAGATGCTAGAGCGGGGTGCTTTCACTTGAGAGCTAAAGAGAGCTGCATCTGCAGCAACTACAACTTCAGCCTCACCACAAACTGACAACTGTGGCGACATTACCATCTCGCTCCGCCTTCATCAGCTTAGTAGCAGAAACTGTTTCTCCACACCAGCAATAAATAATACTGAATTCTGGAGACAAATCCAACAAGATAAATTACACCTGCAGGCTAAGCTTGATGTAGAAGATTCAGTCTGTAGATAACTTCCACTTACAGCTTTGGCAGTTAAGCACTAAATCACTACTACATACTGCTGTACAGGCTATTTTGGGCTACTGTATAAGACGTTTTCATATTTACTGTTTTGGAAAACCAATTAATGTGAGACATGAAGAGAAAATAATTTGTGGTGACGAGGCACAGGGACAAAATATTACTTAGAGTAATATGTAACCAATCTCTTGACATGAATTATGAGTTTGGATTCAGTCTAGGGAAACAACGAGAGGTATGAAAAGAATAATATACATCTTCTATAAATATTTTTGGTTTTGTATAGTTTAAATTATTCATAGAATAATTTGTGATGTGACCTCGAAGTATCAGATGCAATTATCAATTGTAAAAAAAATAAAATACAATGAAGCTTCTCATTTTTTAATATTAGTAAAACATCGCAGCCATGTCCAAACTCTAAAGGACCTTTTTTGAGTTGATGAAGAAATAGACTTGTGCTCCACATGTGTACATCAATTGTACATGAATGGAATGTTCGAAAATAATGACAGTGCAGTTGCGGGTTGGATTCTCAGGGGGATTGAGTTCAAAAGCCTTGCTAAGGGCCCCTTACCCACCCAATGTGGTAAAATCTGCTGTAAGGGGAGTTTAATAGCTTTAATCCAACTGTGATAACTAACCCCCACCAACACAAATACTAGAATGAAACTGAGACTTAGTTACAGCCAATCCTAACAGTCCGCTCCCACACCCACACACTAAGAGACTGACTTCTTCTCAGTCTCGGCCATTAGAAAAACCATGCTGGTCAGAGCCAGGGAAGTGGACTTTCTTTCATCCTGGCGCTTCTTTTCATGTACAATGGCCTTGGGTCACCGCCCCCACCCACATTTTTGGGGATGGTCCCAGATGGGATTCTCAAGCCATGCTGAAAGACCTCTAGCTGTGAGTGGGAAGAGTCCACATTGGAGACTAAGGACTGTGTGTGTGTGTGTGTGTGGGGAGTGGAACACTGGTCTCTAGCAGTCCTATTTGTGAGTACATTCACTGTGGGCTGGAGAATCGACCACAGGTTTCTCCTTGTGTTCTTTATGAATTCTCAAAGGGGGGAGATGACGTCAGAGGGATCAGCAGTCATCGGAGGAAAATAAGGCATATTTTCTGCCAACTCACTGTCAAACGTTATAATCTGAGATTGACGTTAGAGCTAAAACTTGGGCAAATTAAAATAACTCACAGAAGCGAAGAAAAGTGCCTTCATATCACGCATGGGCACTTATTTGAAGTGAGGGGTAGAACATCTCTGCATATCTCAAATTTGGAAGGCATTGCTGCCAATGAGGCCTAGTTATTGTGGAAACATATTTTTAGGAACAGATCCTGTAACCGGTAGTGTTGAACATCCACACAGTCCACAGCTGAAATTCCATCTTGGATCCACTGCAACCTTGACCACATTCCACACTCAATATCTCCCATGAAGACGCATTACGCAATGGCTCCATTCTCTGTCTTCAGCTAAAATACACTCTGACTTCAAAAATTATACTTTTTCACCTTTTTCCCCCCTTTTTAGGTCAAATGAAAATCAGATGTTTTGTGGAGGAAGGAAGGACTCCCACCCATCCTGCTTCATTCCTGCAGCTGGAGAGTTGGTAGAGAACATGTGTCTAGTGCGTGTGTGTGTGTGTTGTCTGTCTGTCTGTGTGTGTTTTTGTTAACAGGAAGGTGAACATTCCACCCTCCTTCCATCATTGGACAGCTGCTAGAGCTATTCAACAGTTTATAAACCGGTCTCTGAAACAAGCGGCATGTTCACCCATGTCAGTTCAAACCAAGTGCTGTTGAGACTCCCTCATCCACACGTATTACAGATAAGTCAATTCAAACTCTTCAGCATGTGTCAGTATGACAAAATCAGTGGAGAGGCAGATTTCACCATCACAATTCAAGGCATTTAAATCATTTGCCTGTCAGCCTAAGGATTTAGGGTATAAGACGTCCTCTCCAAAATGACTATAGCTCAGATAAAGTGCTCAAGTGGTCTCTCCCACAGACCCTCTGGTGCATTTTTATAGCCCCCGTCAACAACATGACTCTGCTAAGCAAAGACAAAGCCCCTTTCCGTAGCCTCCAAATCCCCTGACAACTGGTCTAACTTCCTGTTGGCACTTGATGCGCCCAATGTGTTTCCCATGACCATTAGCTAGTTGGGTTTGCACATAGTTGGAGGCTCAAACTCATCCTGAAAAGAGTGGGCCTGCCTCACCAACTTTCTGAAGCCACTCTGTACAATCATCTGAAACTTGCCCTTGTTGAACTACCAGCTAGCAGGAGAACAAGAAGACAAAAGGCCTTCGAGCAACCTTTGCGGCACCAGTTAGACTGTACAACATTGGGAAGGTGGAGGGAGGAGGAGAGGGGGATTAAGAGTCAACAAATAATTCATATCTCCTTGTCTGGTTTGACTGGAGGAACATTGACGCAGGTTGTATGGGAATGGGGGCCAGGGACTGCCCGTGACAAGGGGGATCCGCCAGGTGCAAACTCCTTCCTATGCTTGTCCTCATGTCTACTGCATAAATGTATGCACCTGAGAGACTAAAAACTAATCTTGACTTTGTACTCCCCCCCCCCTCCCCTCCCCTCCCCCCCCTTTGGTCCCAAATCTACATAATCTAAATCATTCATTCGCAGCGCTCATCTGGCCCTGGGTGTTAAAAACCTCAGAAGAGAGTTCAAACAGAGATTACAGTTTAAGAGAAGAAAAGGGGAGGGGAGGCTGTGAATTCTGATACATTTCTTCTTAGTACAAACTTTCTGTTGGGGCCTCATGGTCTCGTCGCAAATGCGAGGAGCGACAGTGTGGGCCACCAGAGACCATCCCCATACACTTACTTTAACCATGGATGTTAGGAACCTGGCTTCCCCTAAGGTTCTGTGGTTTAAGGGTTAGAGTTATCTTTGGCTTGTGTCTGCTTCGGCCTTGATGTCGGCACGGGATGCTAGCAGAATGAGCAGCATCTACAAAGAATAAACTTTTTTGTGTGTGTTTCAAAAATATGTTCTTCTCCCTCTGTCAGGCTTCACTCAGACGGATAATACAACTGTGAGAAAACAGCCAGCTTTTGTACACTGCCAAAAAGGAACCAGGCAGAAACACAATAATATTTAGCATTTTTGCTAACTGAAATAACAATTCAAAATATAGCTGCAGGCAGCAATGGTGGGTTCCTCCTCAAAATTGACTTGACACAGACATGTATTTCCATAGCTCTTGTGGTCCCAAACTATTATAACTGCATGTGTGGCCTACACATACATACCAAATTTCAATTGGAGTCATGGTTCATTAGAAGATATTTGTAAGTTTTTCAAAATGTTCACTGTACATGGAGGACTGTATGGGTCACCACTGTATGGTTTCCCATGATAAATAAGCATGTATAGCAAGTTTGAGACATTTTAGACTGATGGGGTGGAAAAATGCCATCACTTTAAAAATTGACAATTGGGGCGTGGCCTGTAGTGACAGGGCTTATGGGCAATGGTGGGCCATTTGTGGTATGGTAGTTACTCATGGCCTATACTATCAATGTTTCAGTCTTTTTAGAACTTTTTACCATTGCATACAAAATCGGAAATGCAATTACACCAAGGTCCACAAGGGCCTATGCTAGAAACCAAGGAGTGTGGGTTTTATCTTACATTCAACCTTTTCTCAGATTTGTGTACTTTACATTCTCAAGAGTCTTCATATAAACTTGTGATTGAATCAGAGTATCACTTTTTGACCTGCGGATGTGTAAAGCATTATTTTAGCGTTAGCAATAAATTAAATTCCCTTTATTTCAATACTTTTTGAGATATTAGGTTGCCTTTGCACATGGTAACATGTTGTAGTGTCTTCCTCGTGACATACCAAGTTTGGTGTTGATATCTCAAAGATTTGCTGAGATATGACCCAACTTCCTGTTTGGTTGGTTTGCTGCCGATTTTGATTGGCTCTACCGGATAAACGGTTGATTCCATATATAACTTCAGTGAAAGATTGTAGGAGGAGTAGAGAAAAAACGTGTTTCCTTAATCTTTATTGTACAGATAAATCCAATACGGCGGCCGTAATAGGTTCTTGAGGCTTTTTGGTTCCTCATGAACTGTAAGGCATATATACAAAATTTCAGAATTTTGGTACTTATGGCCTGCAAATGGCATCACTTTGAAAATGGACATATTGGGGCGTGGCCTGTTGCGCCACCTATTGTCTCACGTGGCCCATGTTTGGTATGGTAGTTACTAATGCTCTGCAGTATCAACATGCAAAGTTTATCAGCTTTTTACAGTACTGGTCTAGGGGCTGCTATTGACTCCCAGAGGAAAAACATAATAATAATACCACCAATAACAATAGGGTTCTCCTACCGGAGGAACCCTAATAAGCTGCTCCTTTAGCGAGAAGGCAGCTCGATTTGGGGACTGAACCAGACGTGGGAGAAACTGGACTCCAATTTCATACACGCTCCAGTAGTTAATCTTGGCTCACGTTGAAAGGAGGGTGGAACCGCCAGTGGGAAACTCTCGACTCCAGATCACCCAGGGGGGACATGATAGCTGTGCTACACCACCACCTCCATCCTTCACATGGAGGGGGATAGAAAGGTGGACCAGGTCCACCTTTGATTACCAACGATGCCAGGAGATCATCCACCCCCAGTCAGCCAGTCATATGGAATAACAATCCACACAGAGGTCGCGACACAGGTCAACGCAATCTCATAAATTAAACATAGCCTACAACCGGGCATGTAGTTATGGAAGCGTGTGCGCAAATGTGCACACGCCCAGCGGTTGTTTGGCTGTTATTAATAAACCATTGTAGTTGCTTTGGGACATTAAAAATAAATAAAAAAAGGCCACAGCAGCTGATAAAATCCTAATTCTCTGATCTGTGATCATGCAGCATGCAGATCATTTATAATAATAATTTCCATAAACTCTCATCCAGACTTGGGTCTCCACAAAAAAAATAATCAAATCTGACAGTTAATATTCCATTAACTTGCTGTCTGAGATTGAAACCCTGTGTTTGTCACCTTCCTACCCTACAATCCAATGCTTCTTGAACACGTGTGCAAACTCACCCAAGCGGCACTGCTTTTCCTGGCAAACAGTTGCCAAATTGGATAGCTCCCCGTACTTCTCAGACAGCTGGAGTTTTCCATTGTTGAGGTAGGGTCGCCGAGTGAGGCTCTCCTCGGCCAAGCTTCGATTGGAGGTCAGCAGGGTGTCTCTGTCCACCAGCAGCTCCTGAAACTGGACATAGAAACATAGAGTCAAAGGAATGCTATGGATGCGTACTTCAGATTACAAGGGAAAAAAGGGTCTGTAGATGAACTGTGAAGTTTACTCATATTTGAGTAATACAATACAGTAATAATAATCAATAATTACATGAGTGATGTATGAAATGATTAAGTGTGAGCATTTCAGAACTTGTGATATCAAACTATTAAAAAATATATTTATTAGCATGTTCTATGTACACTGTTCAATAATGTATTTGGTTTTTCAGTATTGAATAACGGAATTTCTAAGAGAATGTTTAAAATATAGAAATTGTCTATGTATCCACTTTTCCTACTTGAATCAGGACCATTTGCCAAGGACCACAGTCCTTATCGTTAACTTAATTGCAGGAAATGCTCTAACATAGTTTCAATTGCATATAGTTGGAACAGTTTGTCTTCTATGGAAACAGAAGTTGGTGCAAAAAAGAACTTGCATTCTCCAATTGAGGTGACTTTCCAACTGTCAAATAGCTGCTTTTAAATTCCTGGTCAAGGATCTTGCTCATGTTACCAATGGACTGCATTACTATGCTTGTGGCTTTGGCAAAGGCATGGTAAGCAGTGATAAAGTGACATTTGAGAGGTCATATTGTGCTTACTTAATACATCACTTCTTTAACGTTCTTGATCTCTCAATCTAGATCAGCTGACAACTCCTCAATCTCTATACCACAAGAAATCTGATGATCTGTGCATCAACTAATGGGGACAGGTCTACAGGATCCAGCTACAATTACACACAACTCTAATTTGCTTACTAGTAATATGATCGAATATGGCCTCATATGGCAATAATAATTGAACAAAGGAAAAATTAAGAGTTGGGACGTGTCAAATGTTGCATCCAGAGGATTTTGCTAAACTTAAACCTGTAAACCACGATAATAAAAAAGTTGCTTGATTAAGTATGTGGCCTGTCATCAATGCATGTCCCTCCATCTTGTTCCCAAAATTATACAATGGGCTACTTCAAGACAGATTTGACAACCACCAGAGAACTTCAGCATTGGAACTTGTCCTCATGGAAGACATTCCCCTTAGCTAACAACAGACAGCACGGCCTGAGCCAACAACAAAACCAAATGGTCCCACCAAATGTGAGGCAAAAAGTGCTTGTCTGCCATTACTAGAAATCACTATTTACCATCTTCCCAGAGTAAAACAGTGACTTATATTTTTTCAGTTGTTTTACACATTGTTAACTCTAGTAGACCACCACCACGCCAAGAAGAAATAATACATTATTAATTTCTTCACAGTATGAGAATGTTTTGGTCTCAAATTCTACTTTGAAAGAAAAACATGATTAAGGTGTTCCTGATAGCAGGATTCCATTAAAAATGTATTTTCCTGCAGGGATGTGCAAATTCACGTCACTAAAGCATCTTTTTACACTCTTCAATTTAGGTCTGTTGAAATGACTTTGAAAATATGTTCTTTAGTAAACTGAAAGTGTTGTGGTTATTTGGGAAGAGGATATTCAGACTGTGTTACATGAGGAACGATGGACAATTTCTACATAAAAAGAATGAGTAAAAATAACATTGATCTAATTGGAGATTCTACCCTAGACTGGAATAATATTTTAGACAGTGAAGGCAAAGATGCTTTCAATTCTATTAGGTCTGTTGGCAAGATGCTTTCTGGTCAAATAGTCAATATTTCTCTGCAAAGGGTTTCCATGTTGCTGTAGTTGACAAACCACACCTCTTACCTAGAACAAACATTGACTTTTGTTGCAATGTGAGACCAATGTCAATTCCCAACCATAGCTAATCAGAAACCCACTGATCCAATCATCTTAGTCTCAAAGCAAGGGCGCCTTTCATGTCTCACACTTCCTAGAATGGAAGGGATAAAGTCCCACGGATTTTATGTTTCCATTCCTGTAAGCTAAAACAGCAGAGCAAGCTGCAAGATAAAACCTTTGCTAATTGAAGGCAGTTACATTTCCAATGAGAGAGCATTTCACACTGCCCACCTTATCTGAGAAGAGGAATAGGTTCTGAATCTGGGTGATAATCAGGGCTAATTAAAACCTCTCTCTTACTCAACATGAGAACTGGAGTGGGTTCTAACTTTGAAACTGTGTCATTGGTCTTGGGAATCCAGTACTAAAGAAAGTGGCTGACTGGGCACTGGACACTTTTAGGAGTGCCACTGACTATACAGGAAAAATCACAGCAGGTTCGTGGGTCAAAATTATCCATCTTGAGTAGAAGGACCGACTTTCAAAAACATCTTATGGTTCACCACAATGCGATGAGACGGTGTTCTTTCATTAAAAAAGGAGCTTTTCTCAAACAAGGGTCCTTCTTCTCAAATGAATAAGAAGGCCTGTTCTGAGCAATCTCAACCCCATCCCTCTCCCTAAGCATCATCAGGAGACATGAGCGAGTAAGAACATACAGATGATCCAAACCACTGAATGACTTACTGTACACACATGGGAAATGTATCCCTTGAATGAAATCCTGAGAACCATCTGCAGAGGATGTACAAGATGATGATTTTTATAATCAAATGAAGTAGTGATGCCATTCCCACTGCTTTTCGTCACAAGCTAAAAGGAGAGAAATAAGTTGGCCTTGATTTGTGTCTGACCTCTAGACTTCACAGCCGCAAATGAAATTGTGTTGCAGTAATGTCTGTGGTATCTTAGCCCCGTGGACATACTATTGGATGAGTAAACTTTACTCCTTGAAGACTCTCATCTGACTTTTTAACTCCTAAAAGTAAAACTATTAAAATTAAGATCTAGGGTTATGGTTATTCTGAGACCACAGAACTTGCTTACACAAATTCCTTCAATCTAGAAGTCTCTGTCGTTTTTATAAGTAGGCCAAATACCAGTCTCTCGGTCTTGTCAGTCCTCTTTGCATACCGAAGTCTTGTCATGGGAGCAGCTTGAAATATCTGCATTGTCACATCACAGCAGGTGAGAAGGCAAAGCCTATAGGGTTTCAAGTATTTTATGCTGCCACACTGTGTGGTTCGCAATTTGGCTGGAGAACAGAATTTGGAGGCACATTTAAGAGTGTTCTGAAGATTATATTAAACTATCAGGGTTCCTGTGATTTTTCAAAAATGTGTGACTGATGGTTGTCCTCCCCCAACAGTCTTCCTAAATCCAAGGAAATGTACATGCATCCACAAGTGTCCCATTTTGCATTTCTATCACACTTGTGGTTTATGTAATGAACATGTGAAATGCAATAAGAGCACCAGGTTCCATAAAATCTAGAGTATTTGAGGTCTTAAGATGCAATCATGTAAGCTGTAAAAGTGGAGGATGTGATTCACAGTTCTACTTTAAATTCACATGTTTAAAGAACACAGTAGAGCTAATTTAGCTTCAAATCCTACATCACCCATGTGTCACAGGTATGTAACGGACGTGGTCTTGCAAGCTCCGTCAGAGGCATACTGTCCAATGTTTACTCCCACGGGGAGTCGAACCTGCCACCTCCCGACTTCCAAGCGCAACCACTACCAACTACGCCAAAGAACAGCTGGCACATTGACGCGGGTGGCCCATTACATACTTGAGGAGTGAGTTTCACGGTTCTAACTCCGTTACACATGGCTACTCATCATTGCTCATGCTTTCCCCAAACAGGAATCTGAAACAGACCTTCCACTTCCTTCTCTAGGGGCCCCGACCCTCGTTTATGAAGCTGGAAGCTCCAGGATGGCACTGGTTCTAAAGCAAAGCTGGTGGTGTTTACCATCACTGGCGAACAACACTTGAGGAGTACTTGAGAGTTGCAATTTATACTTTCACCATCCTTAAGTTCAAAATGCACTGTCGTCGTTCAAGCACTTTTGTCTTTATCCAAGAAGACAGACATGCCTTGAATAACTTTGCAAATAAAAATGTATTTATTTTGTTCTTAGATTGCTCAGTACAATAACCCCCCAGATGTAAGATACATTTGTCTTCGGACTGAGGCTCTATTTGTGGCAAGTGAGTTTCCAAAGGAAATCAGTGTTTTCAGATAGAGCAAGGACATTATCCAGATTATTTTATTGAATTCAGGAGTTTAAATTGTCCAGAAGGAGCTAGCTAGGTTGTAGCTACTGAGATGTAGCCACTCGAGGGCATCCATCTTACTGTGCTATTAATGACCCTTCCAAGGTGGTTGCCCTAGGAGACCCCAAAGCTATAATGAATTGTAGGGAGGCCCTCCAGTGGATCGCAGGGGCTGTGGATGCAGACCCCACAATGACCTCAACCACCACATGGCCAAACGTTAGTCAACCATGCATATATAGGCTACAGATTAAACTTTAATGGCATCTGCAAGAAGGACAATGAGAGGTTGACACACCCAGGCACCCCACTGATGTTTGTTTTAAATAACTACTAGTAATAGTAATTTAATAGGCATGAGAAGCCTCTCTACAAGACTCCCATAGTATATTACTACGTACCTGCATGTAACACTTAACACATCTACAGTATCGGATAGAATGTCTTTACCATGGATAGAGATAGCTAAAACCATTGCTGGAATCAATGAACCGTGGCTTTCACCTCTCAGTAATTCAGCTTTATTCCTGTGGGAGAATTGGATTTCATATTGGTGAGAAACAACCTCTTTGGTAACATCTCTCTAATTCATTCTTTACTGCAGTGAGGCAGGTTTAAATGTCTCGCTCGGAACTGGACACAAGTGGGTCCAGTCTCAAAAAAGTCATGATTTTCTCTCTACCCAAGAATGAATGTCATACCTGATTCAGTTTGGGCAGCTGTGTACCCTGAATCTCAATGTTTTAAACAACGGAAATGTGGACTGCAGGATCATATATGACAAAAGCTGCGTACTCTGTTATTTATAATTGCAATCAGCAACAGTAATCTTGGTGTGAGAAGAAATTAGAGACAGAGACAGGGAGAGACAGAAAGACAGAGAGCCCACGCAATGTTGACCACTGTGTGTGAGAATGTTTGTATTTTTGAAAGAGATGGTGAGACAGAAAGAGAGCGAGAGACAGGACATGTCTTTTAATTAGGATGCGAATACATTTCTGAAAATAAATATTTCCTGCTCAGAGCACATATGGTCTGCATTGATTATAGTCACACTCAAAATCATTTAGTTGACATAATTACTTGTGATTCTCATAAGTCTGTACACGGACAACGAAAATCTAGGCGAAAATGAAAGGCTTCTTAAGCCATTCAACAGCGCACTATGCAGCGAGCAAATGCATTGCCTACACACGTGCCATAGGATGATAAGAGGTACCGGACATTTCAATGCAGTGTATAGCAAACCAGAATAATGTGGATTTGTTTCATGAAATTACTCTTCATTAAACTACATGCTACATGAAACCGTAGTTAGAAAACGCAGAGTACAGTATAAACCACTTTCACACATACCTTTTCATTCAGCCTGACAATTTGGTCCATTTTGTCTTCATTTAGTAAAAGCTCCTGCAATTCACTTGTGTTTAGAGCCCTATACCCGTCTGGGTAAGAGTTTGAGTCGTTCAAATGGGACATTGTATTCCTTTAAGAGCGGTTCAGACGACTTGAAGTGTCGCTTCCATATCGATCGCAGATTGCACAGCTACTACAGAATGTTGTGTAGAAGCAAACCCCGTTCTGAGGAAGAAACGTTTCTGTTGGTGGAGACAATGCAAGATGTAGTGACACATTCTTACCACGTTAGCACTTAATTGTAATGCCACTCACAACCACAAGGCATGCTGGAGGCAGAAGGATTTAATTATAGGTATTTTAAAAGTACTAACTACTCTTTTTGGTGTAGGCCTAATTATAATATAACAACCATGATTATGTGTCATTTAGATTAATTACCTGAACAAAACCAAAAATATATTTCAAAATATCCACTCGACTCTAGCATTTAATTTCCCTTTAAGAATCTGCTAAATGAGTAAATGTAAAAATAAAGTGTAGGCAAACGTAATGGTAAATTATTCCGAGTGAAAAATAAACTTTATTGAAAACTTTTCATATTTTACATTTTCAACTTTGTATCAGCATCTTTCCAAACTCACTTTCATTGGTAGGGTTTCAGAATACGTCATCTTCAGACGACAGAAAAAATGGCGGCGTTTGCTGGAGAATGCTGGCGAAATGAGCTGCCAAATCATGATATTTTTGCTAAATTACGAGAAAACCTCGAGTCTGAACCTAAAGCTAACAACAAGAGGACAGCTAAAAATCTAATATTTTGTTTGAACGGAGATTTATTCGTATGGAATGACGCAGACAGCGTTTTTTACACAACCAATTTGAGGCAGCTCAACTCAGAGCAGAGTTCGGACAGCGCTAAATATCAGGTAATGTAGCTAGATAACAAACTGGCTGGCTGGATTTGATGTTGTCTTTGTAAGCATATAACACATTCTTTTCAGAGCATAGGATAGACCACCAATGACATATATCCGCTGCACTGTGACCAGGCTTACGTTTTAAGTAAGCTACTAATGTTCTCCCCTCCTTAACTTACATAGACTCTACTCAGCATCAACCCGCCGCGGTTCGAAGTCTGTCAGGTCCTGCTCAGTCCAACACAGTATCATGTTGCCCTCATTGGACAGCGAGGTGTCACGGTTCTGGAACTACCGCAACGATGGGGCAAAAAGTCTGAGTTCGAGGGTGGAAGAAATGAAATCAACTGCAAGTAAGTAGCTAGAAGTAATCTATCAAACAACTAACTTTTTTATTTTGTTTTTTTACGGTAAAGCGTTTTAATTGAATTATTGTCATGAAACCAAAGTCAAAAGGTAAGGAAACCACTGACTCTGAGGATTTCCACCAGGATCTCTAATAATGCCAGGAATCTCTGTCCGTGTATCTGTGTGGCTGTGTAGCTATAGGGTGGACAATTGAATTGGACTATGTTGAATTTTAGGGCAGCGAATTTCCCCACAATTATTTAAAGAACAGGGCACTCCTATTTTGCAGGTGTCCATTTTATAATCCAACGGAGTGCAGTGCCTCGATTGACGTTGTTTGGATAAGCATTTCGACATTTCCCCAATTTTTTTTTGCTGCCAGATTTGTTCTCTTCGCTCTCTCAACTCTCGGTCATGTTGAGTTTACTGAGCTGCACTACAAGATGGGTCTCGCAAGCAGAATAATTTGTGTATAGTGAGAAAACAGGCATCCGACAGAAACAATATTATTCATGTCAGTGCAATACAGAAAATCCTAGACTATTTTACTGATCAAATACAGGCGCTAACTAAAAAAACATTTTAAATGGATGGTTTATTTCAGTTGGTATAGCTGGAAGGTTATAAGGTCCAAATAGTTTGCAGTGCTGACTGCTAGCGGTTGTTAGTACTCCTCGTGCGTTGTCTGATGTCACCATTGTATGCAATAGGGATGCACCGATCTGACTTTTTCAGTCCCGATACCGATACCCTGCCTGGGCTTTGTATATCTGTCGATACCCGATACCGTTGTTGAATTCATAATAAACTGTAAACCTCCCACCTTATACCTTCCTTCCACCATGTGGAAGAAACTAAAGGCACCAGACTATCCTAACTAAGACAAAATAACAGATGTAATGTACTGCACTGCATTCTTATTTATTTGTTATTTAAAAAAAAGACAATTGTGCATTCAAAATGCGAAAATAGAATGTAGGGCCTATTAATGTAGCTGTATAAATAAAATAGTGTATTGGTCAAACATACAATAGAAATCAAACAGTTACCAAACATTGTAAAAAAATAAATGAATTCCTATTTATTTGTTGTCGCTGGTGTGTGAAACATGGAAGTTTTAGCTTGAAGCATTGCACTGTGCGGTGTACAGCTCGTGTCCAACCAGTGAATAGATCAACTTAAAAGCAACATGGAGTGAGCCAAAGAGTCAGCTGTGTGGAGATATTTCACGCTTTCCACGCCAACTAGTTCGTCGGCTGTTTGCAATGTCTGCAAAGTAAATGTTTTAAGGGGTGGTGGTAGTACTGCAAAGTAAAATACTATAAATTTGATCAAGAACATCCAAAAGCACAATGCTAGGAGCATGCCGAATTCCTGCAGCTCAACAACTCTACTATAGGCTACTGTAGAATCAACAGTGTAGATTAATACTATAAGGAGTAGCGTTGCACATATGTGATTGTTAGAATGCGGGTCTTACAGCATAACGTCGCATATATTTGATTACAAAAATTACAACTGAATATTTTCCAATCCGTCATTCCTATAGGCGACATAGGCAGCAGCCTTAAGGCCTCAATATGCTTCTGCGTCTCCGTTTTCGGGTGGGCGGGCTCACGGATACGCACGGATACACACGGATAGACTTCGTTTATAGTTCTCCGTAGGCTGTGAGTGCTGAAAACAATTCACCGCCAGAAGAGTAGGTGGCGCTGCACTGCGATGCTGGCTATAGGTTATCGAAAACTCGGAGCAAATTTACAAATGAGCCGTTTCATCAATAAAATATGCACAGTTTCAGCGACTACACTGCCCATTTCTCGTCACATTTGAATTCAAATGCCGATTTACATGTACTGTTTAGCTGAAATATGAATTGTAAAAACCGCTTCGATCTCTTTGGTGATGTTTGTGATGCTAGCTGGAAGGGCAGCCTGCTTTGACTGGGTGTGCAGTGAACATTTCTGGGGGGTTATTATTATGATTACGGAAAGGGATCGTATATGTTTTTATATTGCTACCATTTTAGAGACTGCTTATCGATCCGAGTGTTAATCAGGCGCGGAGCCAGACGTTGTAAACATTCCGGGTTTAGCCCAAACCAACAACGTATTGGGGCTTGATTTGCAAGAACGCGACGCTGAGCGCCTCCACGGTCCTCTTCCACATATTAAAATAGTGCTGCTGCCAACGAATAATGCACCTAATAATATGGTGCCTGCACTGCAATGCCATGGCGGGCTGGACCAAATGATTTTTCGGGCTGCATATGACCCGCAGGTCGGACGTTCCCCACCCCTGGTGTTGTTGGTCATGGCAACCCATAGCGGCAACCCCGCCCCTGACTTCTTAATACGGACCAATCACAGCCAAGGGGGTCTCCGTCGCTCTCCGTCGCTCTGCGTAATTTCGACGGATAGTTAGAAAATTCAGGAGGTGCACGTCAATCCGTCAAAAGCTCTCCGAGGGCTGACGGAGAGCACGCAGAGGGCGTTCCACGGAGACGAGGGCGTTCCCTCCTCTGCGTTTTTCGAAAAACGCAGAAGCATAATTAGGCCTTTAGGGGCAGCATGAAGATGGGAGCTGCAATTTCCCAAATGCATCCATTTAAATTAACCCTCCCGCTGTCGTTGAGTTTCAAACTACCAGCAGAGGGCACCAAACACGGCATGTCATATGTCCGTGTTGTGGTTGGCGCCACAACCACAAACATGCCATTTGTTCAAAAAATGAATGAAAATAAATGACAATTTAAAACCAAACAAACTGTCATGTTTACTGTACAGTTTTCTTGATCCGAACTTCCCATCTCTACGGACCACTTATCTCCGCTCAGCCAGGGCAGAGGATCATCCAGTTAGCGCAAGAGAAAACGTACATTTAACTAGCTAGCTAACGTTAAGTTAGCAATATATTTGTTGAAATTAATATTCACAATGTAATGTTTGTGATGTTGAGGCCAAATAATTATTATCATTTAATTAATTGTGAAATAATTGTCCAGCTAGTCTAGTAACTTTAGCGAGAGCTAGAACTAGACTACTCAAGCTAGTTAGACTAGTAGGAAACTCAGTATATATAGCAGTAACGTAACTTCAGTAAAGAAAATAAATTCCAACGTTTACTTAATATATGTTAATATTCTTGATTGTATTTTCAGATAAGTTTGCCTGATTGCTTCAATGAGGAAGATAGCACTAGTAGTACATTACAATTAAGACATTTTGAAGCAATTTTGACCCCCAGCTGCTGCGTAATTTAAAATCTATTATTCCAGAAATATGGGTGTCACCGACATTATTGCTGGCACTGTGCTCTATCCATAATTCCAGGAATCTGTGTGTGTGTGTGCAACCATTTTGATCACAGGCACTGTGCATATCAAGTAATCTGAATGTGTGTTTCACTGGCATCTTAATCACCGACTGCATCACAGGCACTGTGCACTAGTTATGACAATTCCAGATCACATCAAGTCTGTAGAACATCCTGTAGAGTTCCTATTTAGATATGGTTAGTGAGTGTATTTCAGTTTTGTTTCCTCATATCTCCAAGCTTGATGTTCATGAAGTAGAAAGTAAGAGAGCAGCTTCCAAAAATAATCTCATCACATGCTCATTGTCCTTAGTTCAAAGGAGGACTGGAGAAGTAGTAAAACTAATGTCTACTAGTACGATTGAGTTTTTACTTTATTTTGTGTGTCAGGACTATCCCTGTTGCGGAGCGTTTCTTCACCAGCTCGGCGTCAGTGACCCTGCGGCAGGCGACCTGGTACCCCAGTGAGACGGAAGAGCCTCACCTGGTGCTGCTCACCTCTGACAACACCGTCAGGTTGGTCCACAGTACCACTATCAAGTATTGACATCCACAGTATTTCAATAGTTTCCATCTTATTCAAGTAAAATTATGGGTTTTTGATTCCTTATCGTTGAGTTGTAGCTGTGGTGTTAATAAGCACGCCTATTTCCAGTCCAAACTGTCGTTTTCAGTTGTTAATGAACTGAAATTAACTCAATCATTGTTATTTTCTGTGTGTATGTATCTGTAGGTTTTATGGGTTGAAAGAGCCTCATACTCCTTCCAGAGTTCTCTCTGTGTCTCAGTCGGAGGATGACAGTAGCGTTCACACTCGGGGGTGAGACAACTGGCTATTTTACTATCTTACCCTATCTTACCCTGACAGAATTCTAGGTTATGAAGTCTGTTTTGGTTAACCAACATGGAAGACTGGCAAAACCTCTCTCTCTACCACTTACTCCAATTCCAACTGGGATGATCGCCCAATCTCCTCTACCTTCCCCCTCGTCCATCCAACAGGCGCTCCTATGCAGCGTCTCTGGGAGAGATTGCCGTGGCGTTCGACTTTGGGCCGGTGTCTGGCACCCCTCGCCACATCTCAGGCCAGCGCTCTAAGGAGAACATGCTGATTTTCCCCCTCTACATCCTCTATGAGAACGGAGAGACCTATATGAGCTATACCAGCCTCACACACAGGTAAAAATGTGTCACTTGTAGTGGTGTCAAATTAGAATTCAAATAAATAAATACAAATTGCACATTCATGCATTCAAATTTTAAGTGTGTCGGTGAGGACTCAGAGTTGGAGAGGATCTCAGGGTTTCCCGCAGCACTTTGCAGTTCAGTGTTTCCCACAGATCCAACCTCAATGTGTGGGGGCCGACGGGGGCCGACGGGACGGGGGGGGGGTAAAAAAAGTTTCTTAGTGCTAGACTTAGTGCTATAAAAAATATTATATTTCAATAAAATGTTGTCAGTGTATTAATGTTGGAGTCCCGACCCTTAGCAAACAATTTTTTTTTGGATTGAAGCAGCAAACATTGTGTTAAAGTAAAAACATTACATAATATTATTTATAATACGTTTATTGGATTCAAAGCTGCTACATATAACCTAGCATAATGTTTTTACCTCGAAAACCCAACTGCATTTTACCGAAAACTTGCGACTACATAACTTTCAGGGAATCGCTTGTTTGCTAAGGGTCGGGTCGGGACTCCAACATTAATACACTGACAACATTGTATTGAAATCTACTATTTTTTATAGCACTTTTTATTGTGTAAAGAGATACCAACCCTTCGTAAACTTTCGCCAGCCGTCTTCTCTGCACCTATCAGGCCAAATAGGATGATCTCGTTTTCATGACCAGCGAGACAGACGTGGTGTGCACGGAGGGAAGGGGCTGTGTTTGCGTTTGTATGTGAGACGCGTAAAGGCCTAAAGGCCTAATTATGCTTCTGCGTTTTTCGAAAAACGCATAGGAGGGAACGCCCTCGTCTCCGTGGAACGCCCTCTGCGTGCTCTCCGTCAGCCCTCGGAGAGCTTTTGACGGATTGACGTGCACCTCCTGAATTTTCTAACTATCCGTCGAAATTACGCAGAGCGACGGAGAGCGACGGAGACCCCCTTGGCTGTGATTGGTCCGTATTAAGAAGTCAGGGGCGGGTTTGCCGCTATGGGTTGCCGTGACCAACAAGACCAGGGGTGGGGAACGTCCGACTTGCGGGCCATATGCGGCCCAAAAAATCATTTGGTCCAGCCCGCCATGGCATGGCAGGCACCATATTATTAGGTGCATTATTCGTTGGCAGCAGGACTATTTTAATATGTGGAAGAGGACCGTGGAAGCGCTCAGCGTCGCGTTCTTGCAAATCAAGCCCCAATACGTTGTTGGTTTGGGCTATACCCGGAATGTTTACAACGTCTGGCTCCGCACCTGATTAACACTCGGATCGATAAGCAGTCTCTAAAATGGTAGCAATATAAAAACATATACGATTCCTTTCCGTAATCATAATAATAACCCCCAGAAATGTTCACTGCACACCCAGTCAAAGCAGGCTGCCCTTCCAGCTAGCATCACAAACATCACCAAAGAGATCGAAGCAGTTTTTACAATTCATATTTCAGCTAAACAGTAGCCTACATGTCAATTGGCATTTGAATTCAAATGTGACGAGAAATTGGCAGTGTAGTCGCTGAAACTGTGCATATTTTATTGATGAAACGGCTCATTTGTAAATTTGCTCCGAGTTTTCGATAACCTATAGCTAGCATCGCAGTGCAGCGCCACCTACTCTTCTGGCGGTGAATTGTTTTCAGCACCCACAGCCTACGGAGAACTATAAACGAAGTCTATCCGTGTGTATCCGTGCGTATCCGTGAGCCCGCCCACCCGAAAACGGAGACGCAGAAGCATATTGAGGCCTTAATTATGCTTCTGCGTTTTTCGAAAAACGCAGAGGAGGGAACGCCCTCGTCTCCGTGGAACGCCCTCTGCGTGCTCTCCGTCAGCCCTCGGAGAGCTTTTGACGGATTGACGTGCACCTCCTGAATTTTCTAACTATCCGTCGAAATTACGCAGAGCGACGGAGAGCGACGGAGACCCCCTTGGCTGTGATTGGTCCGTATTAAGAAGTCAGGGGCGGGTTTGCCGCTATGGGTTGCCGTGACCAACAAGACCAGGGGTGGGGAACGTCCGACCTGCGGGCCATATGCGGCCCAAAAAATCATTTGGTCCAGCCCGCCATGGCATGGCAGGCACCATATTATTAGGTGCATTATTCGTTGGCAGCAGGACTATTTTAATATGTGGAAGAGGACCGTGGAGGCGCTCAGCGTCGCGTTCTTGCAAATCAAGCCCCAATACGTTGTTGGTTTGGGCTATACCCGGAATGTTTACAACGTCTGGCTCCGCACCTGATTAACACTCGGATCGATAAGCAGCCTCTAAAATGGTAGCAATATAAAAACATATACGATCCCTTTCCGTAATCATAATAATAACCCCCCAGAAATGTTCACTGCACACCCAGTCAAAGCAGGCTGCTCTTCCAGCTAGCATCACAAACATCACCAAAGAGATCGAAGCAGTTTTTACAATTCATATTTCAGCTAAACAGTAGCCTACATGTAAATTGGCATTTGAATTCAAATGTGACGAGAAATGGGCAGTGTAGTCGCTGAAACTGTGCATATTTTATTGATGAAACGGCTCATTTGTAAATTTGCTCCGAGTTTTCGATAACCTATAGCTAGCATCGCAGTGCAGCGCCACCTACTCTTCTGGCGGTGAATTGTTTTCAGCACCCACAGCCTACGGAGAACTATAAACGAAGTCTATCCGTGTGTATCCGTGCGTATCCGTGAGCCCGCCCACCCGAAAACGGAGACGCAGAAGCATATTGAGGCCTTTAGTGACAGACACGGAGGGAGAGGAAATGCAACTGAACAAGTACGCTGCGTGTTCGTAATAGCGTAAAAAAAACGAAACTCAATGTGTGGCGGCCGGTGTTTAACCTGTGGCGCACCGCCACGAAATAGTCTATGTGTGGGAAACACTGCAGTTAAGGCAGCCCCCAAAGCAACACACGCCTGCCGCCTTAACTACGTTGTCAAAAAAAAGGAAGCAAACCTACCACCTTAACTAACAGATTTTCTGCGGGAAACCATGGATCTTATGACAAAATGGCAAATTGTCATTCTGACACTGACATTCTAAAAAAAACTCTTTGGGATGAGAAGACTGAATGTGTGTCAAAAACTTGATGTTATGGAGTGATATAGCAGCGTTTCTTACAGTACTTACAAATTAAGTTGGTTTTGTCAACAATCTAGCCTTCAATACTCCAGAAACCGAAGAAGCGCCACACAGCACATGTTCTTTGTCATTTGTACGTTTTTTTTTAAACCGCTGCTATATCACTCCATAACATCAAACTTCAGAACACACATGCAGTCTTTTCTTACCGAATGGGAGTTTCGGAATGTTAGTTTTCCATTTTGTCTAAACATAGCCTAATACATTATGCTGTCTGATATTACTGACATTTGGGACACATTTGGGAAATTATATTGGATTTATGAACGATTGTTTAAAACGTTATGCACTTTAAACAAAGTCATTTCAGTAATTTTTAAAAACAAAATCAAATAGTCTCTACTATTTAATGCAGCTTTTTGTCTTTTTATGTAATTAAATGCGAGTCTTTCATGGTTGTGTGTGTTTCATGTTTGTGACCTGAGACAATTTCCTATCATTTGATAGACAATAAAGTTGTTTGAATGGAATAGAATTTCCATTTAGATATAGGTTACAAGAAGTTATACCGGTCAGTTTATTTGGTCTCCAATTGTCCTTTTCAGTGGCAACAGTTTCAGCAAGCCTGTGGGACCACTGCCCATGTACCCAGCAGCGGAGGATAACTACGGCTACGACGCCTGTGCCGTGCTTTGCCTGCCCTGCGTCCCCAACATCCTGGTGATAGCCACTGAGACGGGCACGCTCTACCACTGTGTGGTGTTGGAGGCTGAGGAGGAGGACGAGACGTGAGAGTAGAAGAAACGCGAACCACCACAAATGTACGTGTGCTCGCGACGGTCGCTAGTACGATGGGCGTACACAAGGAAAGGAGTGAGTGCAGTGGAGACGCGCGCATATGCTCAACGAGGGTCGAGAAGGAGGGATCGGTGGGAGGGAGCGCGCAAAGGCGGGAGATTTAAAATAACTCTGCAGACTGGACAAGAGCACTGAAACCTGACAACTGACATCAAACAATCTTTTCCAAATAGTGCAAGTTTATAAAATACTCGGACACTATGCTACCCAATGCCTCTGTAGCTATATTATATACATCACTATATTTTTTTCTACTCGATCTCAACCACATGTATACTTTCGCTGCACCTGTATGGACAGGCTGTGGAGAAGTGGGTCCGTGGAGTGGATGCGGTCCCGTCCCTTTATGTGTTTGAGTGTGTGGAGCTGGAGCTCACCCTCAGACTGGCAGCTGGCGAGGAAGAGGACGAGCCAACCGACTCTGACTTCACCTGCCCAATCAGACTGCACAGAGGTGAGAGGAGGGGCAGGACCAACTATTTAACACCAGCTTGGAGATGACTATTGGGAAGATGGAAAGTACTCATGGCATGCTTAGTCATTTCAAGTTTTCCTGCGCCATAGTTCCCTGATCAATGCTTGTCTTCTGTTTCAGACCCCCTGTGCCAGCACAGATATCACTGCACACACGAGGCAGGGGTGCACAGTGTGGGCCTCACCTGGTTCAACAAACTCCACAAGTTCCTTCAGTCTGGTGAGTAGGGGGCCAGGAAAAGTTGACTTGGTTTCAAAGTCTGGTTTATTGTGTACAGGATGCTACTTTTTCTACAGTTCTGGGGCCTGTTCCGTAAAGGCTGCTCAAAAACGATAGGATTAAAGTCCCAAACCTGACTTGAATTAACCTAACAAGTCAGTCAGGGCTAAAGCGTTTCAATAAAGGCCAATTCTAGTTCACGCAATCCCACTAATTCAAGTCAGATTCAAGAAGCTCCGCTCAATTGACAAACGTTGTCTTCCTTGTAGGCGGGTACTCTGTTGAAGTTTAAAACTATTGGATCTGCCCAGCCACTCTGATCTGCCATAACCAATAGCTAGCGTTCGCCTTAGCCAACTCCTTCACCACTACTGTAACGGTGCTTGCTGCCCTAGCTGGAAAATCAAACTTTTCCCGAACCCCGTGAGGAGAAGGGCCACAACATCATTGCCACCAAGAAAACTCAGCAACACTTGTTCTTGTTCCGGCTTTAGTTTCTGTATATTCGGCACTGTTGCCACAACGGACCGAATGGCTTCGCTCGCATCTTTCTCCGCCGCCATTACGGAACTACAACACAAACTAGCGCACGACATCAACTTTATCGTTCTCAGCCACTCCCTCTGTTCGCTGATTGGGCCAAATAGAAAATCTATTTCCAAGATCTGAAATCCGTACTGAAGGACCAGACCTTGTACAGAAGCGAAATCAAACGTAGGTGGGCAGAGCCAGGCTATTCTTTAGCAGCCCGAGAGGTAGAATAAAGATCATATCGATCCAACACGGCAAAACGCAATGTTCCCAACCACAAGACTTCTTCCCCAAAGAAGGTTCTCTTTAAGCCCCATGCTATGACAGCTCATCCACCACTTAATTCAAATACAATGACACGCCTGATTGACATGAACAATAGGCTACGTAGGTCGAGGTACTTTTTTATAGACCTTTACTTCATTGATTAAAAAAAACATACACCCTCTAAACGCATCTAAATATATTTATTTGACATTGTTTTAAATAAATACTATTAACCAATACATTATCCAGTAGCCTAACTTTTTAACACGTTTTTTGTGTTGGGAAATTGGAGGAAAGATCATTGTTTTCCCGTTGGGTCAGTGTTACAGGAACGTCTGGTTAAGCAACAACACGTGCTAAGCCTGACAGTTAGCCTGCCCCAGACCAGGTTAGTTTTGCAGCATAAGTTGCCATAATAGCTGAGTTTGAACTAGGTTGAGCTGGCATTATGAAACCGAATGAATGAAATTAGTCCGACTAACTGACATAAGCATGGCTTATTCGGTAAACTCGCTTTATGGAACAGGGCCCAGGTCTCCCATTGGAGTCAACATGATTCAAACTGCTCCCTGTCTGTGTCCCGTTCCAGATGAGGAGGATAAGGATAGTCTCCAGGAGCTGGCCTCGGAGCACCGCTGCATCGTGGAGCACATCCTCTGCACCCGGCCACTCGCTACCAGGTAGAGCCAGCTCCAGGGCTCCACGTCACTCGACCCCCCCCCCTGAGATACATGCTCGAAGTTGGGATGTTATGTGCTGCACTGTCACCTCAATAATAACCTCCATCCTTTGTCCTTCCCTCCCTCTCTCTCCTGTCATCCTCCTGCCCCCTTCCTCCCTCTCCTGTTATCCTCCTGCCCCCTCTTTCTGTCTCCTCCCTCTCACGTCATCCTCCTGCCCCAGCATGTCAGCCCCAGTGCGTGGTTTCTGGATTGTGTCTGACCTGTCTCTGGGAGCCACCATGGTCTGCATCACCAGCACTTATGAGTGTCTTCTGCTGCCGTTGCTGTACGGTTTGACAAAAACGCACACAAAATAAGTTATATTTGAATTTAGTCAATCCTTGAGTAAATTGGCAGTTGTGTAATGCAAAGTTATATTTGGCTGTCCTTAACTGAATGTATTGAATCGACTCTCATGGCAGTTGAACATTCTTTATTCATTGAGGCTCAAATAAGTCACTGGTTAAGTGTTTGCGTGTATGCGTGTGTATGTTTTCAGGAATTCCATTCGCCCCCCCCTCGCCCCCCCTGCTCTGCTCCCAGTCAGGGATGGATTTGGCCAGCTCCCCTCTGCGGGGATTGGCCGACGACTCCTTTGAACAGCACATCCGCAGCATCCTGGCCCGTAGCTCCACCAATCCCCTCATGCTGAGGTGTGGTAACCAGGAAGTACCGCAACACACACACACCACACACATTGATTCTTAAATGCGATTCCCCTTGTGGTTTTTTAAGGAATCGCATTTGAGACAACTCTGGCCGATTTACGACTGCTATTTCGAGTTCGGAAAGTCTTCTGAATTTAAGAACAAATCCCAGATGAGAAAACTTTCATGAATGCCAAATGTTTTCCTAAATCCAATTCAGAAGAAATTCCTTCTTAAATTCTTCTTAACTGCGTTCGAGAATGAGGCCCAATGATTTGCAAATCTCATAAACCCATATTTTATTCACAATAGAACATAGGAAACATGAGCTTCAGTTTCGTCAATCAGCTCTTCAATCATGTTACTGACCTGTTTGAAATTAACCTAGTTAGTTGCTAAATGTTCCTCCAGCTGTTTAATTTTAGTAACACCTACTTTTTCTAGCCTTTTAATACCCCTGTCCCAACATTTGAGACGTGTAGCGGCCATCAAATTGCAATTTACCTTATTTTTTCCTTCAAATTGGACATTTTCAAGTCTAAACATTTAGTATGTTTTCAGTGATCTATTGTGAATGACGTATAAGTTTACGACATTTGCTAATTATTGCATTCTGTTTTTATTTACATTTTACACAGCGTCCCAACTTTTTGCGAATTGGGATCGTATACTGCCTTCCCTTTATAGTTATTGGATGAAAGCAATTATTCAGATAAATGCATTGTACATGAGTCCCACTATGTCTCTAGCATTAAAACATCTCCATCTCTCCCTCTATACCCGCACCCTGAGGCATCTAGTAAACTGAGTGTGGGGTTTCCAGTTTAGTTGACTCTACAGCTCTACTCCATGCTCTGCTCTCTAATACTTGTGTGTTTGCGTCAGGGCGGGCGATAAGGACACGTTGTCCCCCCCCCCAGAGTGTCTCCAGCTCCTCAGCAGAGCCACACAGGTGTTCAGAGAAGAGTACATTCTTAAACAGGACCTGGCCCGGGAGGAGATGCAGAGAAGGTCGCCATCTCTCTCACACACACACACACACATACATTGTTCCTGGATATGGTGTGTGGACGAAGGCTTGTTGTTTTTTTTGGCTGACCGTCCGTTCTCCTACAGGGTGAAACTCTTAACGGGACAGAAGAACAAGCAGCAGGAGGACCTGGCTCTGTGCAGAGAGGAGAGGTACGCACGGACACAAACTCACGCTTACCACTGCCCTACCTTTGGGAGGGCGGTTCGACTGGTTTCATTGTATTGCATGCACTTGATGAAAGGGCACAAAGGTAGCGTGGGGCTGATGTGGCCCAGGTCTGTTCCATAGAAAGACCTTCCCTGCTTCTGTCCCAAGAAGACATCACCAGATCTTGACTCACATGGCCCTTTTCCCCAATTTTTCCAGATATGACAGAGAGAGGTGAAGTTCAAAGACAGAGTGAAACACTGCATGATGAGCCAGAGCAGACAGACTTGCAGACAGGGAAATGCCACCTAACTAAGAGATAACACTTGAACAATGCAATGTGACACAGTGCCTTTTTCCAAGACCTGCTGTCACTCTAGTATATTAAAAACCAGCTAGGCTTCTGTTCCAAAGAATAACGACAGAAAATGATCACTAGTTCTGAAATAGACAATTGTTTCCCGCAACCTATAACCACTACGATCATGTTCTAGAAAATAACTCATAATGCTACTGCAAGCTAAACTTTAGCACACTGTGAGAGAGTATCTAGGATGAGCACACAAGAGTAATGGCCAGATGTATTCCCAACATGGTGCTTTGTTAGGAAGAGCCTGCGAGAGGCGGCAGAGCATCTGGCCGACAAGTACGAAGACGCCAAGTACCGCCAGGAGGCCATCATGAGCAGGTAATGCCTCACACAACGTGGATTTAAATTCTGCCTTCCATTTTCATGGGACTGCACTCCTTGACGCTAACGAACTCCCTTCCTGCAATCCCTTAATACTTCAAAAACAAAAGAAAAATAAAGAAAACAAAATCCTCCTGATCTTGCTGAAAGCCTATGTTGTGGCCGCCCCTCCCCCCCCCCAGGGTGAAGCAGGTGTTGGGGAGCATGAGGAGTCAGCTGCCTGTCCTGTCAGACAGTGAGAAGGACATGAAGAAGGAGCTGCAGACTATCAACGACCAGCTACGACACCTGGGTAACGGCATCAAACAGGTGAGGGGCTTGGGAGTGAGACACCGGGGGCGCTGTCACCAGAGATTTGAAAGGTATGGGTGGTGGCGGGGGTGTCAACAGTGAGAAGCCAGCCTAGTCGCAGTTGAGTCGTTTTGTTTGATGGAGAAGGAAATACTTAAGACTTTGTACCAGCCGATTGACATAATTGCTTTCTGTAATGACCCGAGTTGGCTTGGTGTCTCTAGGTGAACATGAAGATGGACTACCAAAAGAAGCAGATGGATAAAGGCGTGTCTCCAGCCAGAGCTACTGTCTCCCTAAACGTTCACCAGAGGAAGTGTGTCCAGGGCGTCATCAAAGAACAGTAAGTATCGGCACAGTGGAAACTCTAGTTGGCACAAACATCAGACTGCCTTAACCCATGTCATCATATGGATGGTCTATTGTATGTATTTTAATTGTCATGTCACATTTGTGAGTTTTTTTAAATTTAAGTATAGTCTTTAAGTAACTTTGTTGACCTCTGGGGAATCCTACCAAACATGGGAAATTTGTGTCAGTTGTGTGAAAATGTTATTCTCTCTTCTCTTACTTTCCAGGGGAGAGCACATAGCCGAAATGATGAAACAGATCAAGGACATCAAGAACCAGTTCAGTTTTTGAGACTGAAAGACAGCTCATCCATCTTACAGCCCCCCATCCAGACACACCACAGAATAAGAGTCCTGAACCACTTTTATAAATGCATTCCATCTACGCAAATTGCTTGTGCCATCATATTCAACTCATTTACATTTTTTTTTCAAGTTCAAGACTAGTCTTAACCTAGATACAGGGCAGGCTGTCATGATTGAAATGTTAAGTTGTCATTCTGGGTATTTTGTATGCATCAATAAGGTTTTATATTCAACATTTGTGTCCTGGCTAATAAATGAAAATGTACGTGTTGTTTTGCATTGGGTTATCATTAATTTGCAATAATCCAATTTGGTGGACTACAGAGTAATCATTAGTTATTCCAGTGTCAGTTTTAACAGGATGCTCTCAGGTCAGATATAAAAGGCTGGTCTTTCAGGCTGGTCTCAGATCAGATCCATCAAGCTGGTCTCAGGTCAGATCTAACAAGCTGGTCTTAGGTCAGATCTAAAAGGCTCGTAGGTCAGATCTATCAGACTGGTCTCAGATAAGATATGAAAGGCTGGTCTCAGATCAGATGTAACATGCTGGTTTCAGATCAGATCTAACTGGCTGGTTGATCAGGGGTCTCGGGAGTCCTCAGTCTCAGGTCAGATCTAACAGGCTGGTCTCAGATCAGATCTAAAAGGCTGGTCTCAGGCCAGATCTATCAGGCTGGTCTCAGGTCAGATTTAGGCTGGATTCAGATCAGGTATAACAGGTTGGTCTCGGATCAGATCTAACATGCTGGTCTATCAGGCTGGTCTTTGCAATTGCATTCAAAGATTCCACTCCGTTTCATTCAAATTTTGTGGCGAATATGGAAAGTAAATCCTTTGTTCGTAATCACGTTGTGAATGTAAATGTCAGTATAGGCTACATTAATACCTTCTCAGCAAGTCATTTTTAAGTTTAACAGACTGACTTCATTGATCAGTTGTTTGGGGCTGCTGCAGCACTCAAAAGAGCAAGCAAACTGAGCATTTTATTTGACATGGCTTGGAAATGTTGCAAGCTGACATGTCCACAAACCGTAACAGTTTTTCATAAGTAATTGTATACTTTTTGTACATTACAATGAAGTTTAAGGTGTAGAAAACATCAAAAATCTCAATTTTGACAGAAACTATTTTCGATCTTTTATGGCTTATAGCCAACAACGAGCGACCGTGACACCCATCCATCGCTTTCACATTGGTAAATGTAGACAGCAATGTGTAAAATAGGATGGAGATACATTTTGAGTGGATACAACGGTAGGCCCTACTAGGAAAGGTGCTGGACATGATGTTAGTTTCTTCCAGGATCACAAGGACTCTTACTTAGAGACCTGCTGCTCTTGTTGGTTAGCTGTAACTGATTTAAAATTATTGTACTCGCTGTGAGGTAGTTTACTGTTGTTTGCTCTTCCACAGGTAGGCTACACTTGTGCACTTTTAAGGTTCATGTTGTTCAATTGTAACTTGTTTAACTCCATGCTCTTATGATTCTTCCCTTTGGCACTTATTGTTGTTTTTTTTCCACAATGTATGATTCATGTTTGACTACTTGCAATGTTGGGGATATCTCGTTGTTATGATCAGTGATCTATGCACTTTTGTAAAGCTCTCTCTTGGAAGTCGCTTTGGATAAAAGCGTCTGCTAAATGAATAAATGTAAATGTAAATTTAGGGGAGGGGCCTCGAGTTCCGACTTTGCGGGGGGGCCTCTGCAAAGTCCCGGCCGCCACTGCCGGCGAGAGTAGCCGCTTGCAGTTGGGGAGGAGTTAAATCCAGACAGACATGTCAACAATATATGTTCATGCCTATCATGTCATGAACGTAAAATCGTTTTAAACGGAATTGTCTCGTAAATAACAAAAAAGTATTAAACTTACATGAGCCTGTTAACTATGTGTTCGAACTAATGTGTTCAACTGTATTGCTACGTCCATTTATGACAACTGACCAATCAGCACTCACTTTGCTTCGATTCCAGGAAGTGTGACATGTTAGCCAGCTAGCTAGGAGAGTCACTACTGATTAAGCCACTAACTTGGGAAGTAGGCACAAAAGGTGGATTAAAAAACGTAATTAATGTTTGAATTTAAAAATGATCTCCAGAATTGTTTGCAAAGATGTCATCCATAGGTTTAAGAATTTTACGCCACAGATCAGCCTTACCAGTGGGATTGTGACTGTGATCATCGGATCATGCGCATTATTTATCGTCACCTCACATTTCAGTGTAGCACAGGATGTATTCAGTCTTGGGACTAGTGCTTTTGTCAATGGGCATGGTAAGAAAGCTTCACTTATTATATATGGTTGTAAAACATAAATGTCTTCAGTCATACTATGGCAGTAGCCTAATAACACCCCAGTTGTGTCTTGAAACAATGTCTCATCGATTAAATGTTGTGTGTGTATAGCCTATACTTTGTGAATCTGTACTTTACCCCTACCTGACATATGTTAACGATGCTACACCTTCCATTTACAGTACACAAGCTGCTTACATACTCCTTCCACCACAAGACCATGATTCAACTACTCCTCAGTGTAGGGGTTGTGGTGCCCCTAGGCAGTAACATTGAAAAGAGTTTGGGGACTGTCCACTTTATCTTCCTATTTCTACTACTCTCTACCATCACCGGGGTGTTGTACACTACACTACAACTCATTGTTTTGGATACCTCCTTTCAAGACCAGGTGGAAGGGTTGGTCCCTGTTTCTCTAGCCTTGCTCAGTGTGACTACAATGCAATCCCGTATGACCAAGGCCTACCTATTTGGGGTCAGTGTGCCCACTTTGGCCCTACCATGGCTGTTTCTGATCATCATATCACTACTGGTCCCACACACTGTGTTCCTCTGTAACATTGTTGCCATTGCAACAGGGTGGATCTGTATCCTTACCCCATTTACTCAAGATCTTTGGAAATGTTACTTTGAATTGCATGTGTAATGACTTGTATCCAAACTGTCTGTCTTCTAGGACATATGAATAATACTTACCATCCAATACACAAAGTCCTTACCTCCTTAACCTGCGGTTGTTAAACAGATGGCAAAGGCTGGTTATCTATGTTGGACATGTCTGAAGCTAGGGCATCAATCCTTGACAAGAAGATGCCTTTCAGACTGCTGAGGAACATTGGCGTCATGTACGTCCCAGCATCTGTGGAAGAGAAGAAGAAGGTTGTTCATCCTCGGTCAGTATTTCAGAAATGACAAAGGGTTTTGGTTCAATTAGGCCTTTAAAGATGAGGGATGCATTTCTGAGACACATGTATTGCAAGGAATAATTGGTACTGCTAGATGTTATTCAAAGAGTACTAGTTATTCAATGTGTAACATTGTACCCTGACATACCCTCCTAAATAGGAGGACTATTTTGCTTATTGATCATAATACACTGTACAACTTCACAAAAGGCAATACAACCATCTTGCACACTAATTCTTTTCTAACTTTATCATAAATTGCAGAATCACCCCAACCCCAGGGTCCTACCCAGTCCAAGCCTACGCTCCAGTCTCCTCTCTCTCCAGCCTCCAGGCTACAGAGGCCACACCAAAGATGTATGAAGGCTGGCCACACTCCTCCTACACTCAAGCTAGTCCTATTCCACACTCAGCCCCACATGGACACAGCCACGGATATGGCCCGGCATATAACTTTGGGTTTAATAACGGACACAGTCACGAGCATGGCTGCAGTCATAACCATAGCCAAGCGCATGGACATAGTCACGAACATGGTTTTGTTGACAGGAATAGTCACGGTGGCAATGATCCCGGTTCTCAACATTCTCATGTTAGCCCAATGAATATGCACTCAGGTCAGCCTGTTGGTTATTTACCTCATCCAGATACCTTTTCACATTTTCCAGAAAGTGATTTAGCACCAACATCTGTGATGATTGACCCAGTGGCTTTTCAGGCTAGGTAGACTCAGGGCTAAAATGTAGGTGATCGATATTTCTTATTTTGATGCTGTATGTGGAGGTAATGAGTGTAGACAAAATGGGTTTTCAGACTAAATGAGTGTTTGCACATGCTATTTGGAGGATATTGCAGGCTTTAAGCATTCTAGGTTTAAGGCTAGAAACCTCTCAAAGACTGGATTTCTAATGTGTGATTTTTCTTTGTTTGTACAACTTTTCTACTATTAAATACGCAAGAACTGTTTTCAGATGTTTCCCAAACAGTTTGTGAAACAGTGGTTTGCATTGCGGTGGTGTAGAAAAAATAACTAGAAGTAGATTCTATGTACTGCAATGGGCCAATATAAATGCATAATATAAAAGACAAAAACGTAATATTGGATCCACAATCTGTGTTTAATATATACATATATTTTTGTAATCATGCTTTTCAAGTTGTTTATTTACAGACTACTACTTTTGCATATAAAACTGGATCAAGTTGTATAACACAGATTGATGTAACAAACTTAATCTGTTATCAGCAAATCAAAGATAAAACCACAATCTAAAAAGGCACCAATTTCTTGTTAGAATGGCAAGAGTTGCAAATGTCTATGATGGTTTAGCAGTACTGTACATCTGTGTTTTTTTTATGTTCCACTGATGATTGGTGTAGGAAATGAAAGACTAAAGAAATAAGATGTAACAACATTGGAGAAACTCAACTTGATTCCACACATTCAACAAAAACTTCAAAATTGAATATATATATTCAACACGTCTTCTATGCAACCAACCCTCAAGAATAACGATTAAATAAAAAATCCCAGAAGTAAAATACAATAATGACTGTTAATGTATGAAATTATGTTGCAAACATACTTCTAAAATACCTCAATGATTATGCACAGCAGTGTCAGCAGCACAAAGTGGATGACTCTTTGTGGGTCAGGCAAAATATTATGGTAATTCTACTAGTAAAACAGTGGCATAATTAGACCTATGGAAACAAATACATACTCCAACTGAAATGTGCCTTAAAGTAACTTACAACATCCCAATAATCCAATTTAACACTGCACCAGAATTAAACAATGTATAGACTCACATATAAATGAGTTAACAGACTTGTATTTATAAACACGATGTATATCATTTAGCCAACTGCCCATCAACTTTTGCCAGATATTTAATCTGAGTATTTGGTTAATCTACTGTAACTGCACTATGTTAATTATACTTCTAGTTAATTGTGTAAAGTAGCTGTGCAAACATTAGGATGGGATAATGGAATATTCTGCTAAACGGCCACTTTTGTGGTATGAAAAAAAAGTCAGTCTAAAGTATTTTTACATTTATTTTACTATCAAATTATACTATAACTATAAAATTGCTATATAAAACTAAATCGGCAGTGGGGAGGAAGGAGTATTTTCACAACATTATTAGCATGTCTAAAGGCTATATTTAATGTCCAAACAAATATAGCCTGCAGAACTTTTCAGGATTACTTCAAATTGAGGATAATTCTATGTCCTATAAGGAGACAACACAGCGACTGCTTTTGATACAGGGTAACTGTTCATACAAGTGTAACTGGCAACACAGCAGTAACCTGTTTAAACGTGCTTTCCCAACATTACTCGAGCCATTTTTGTTATCAAAGTCAAATTTCAGGTTATCCAAAATGAACCCAAGCTTCCTGATAACATCATATCCCATTCCAAAACCTTCTGGTTCCAATTACACAATAGAAGGATACATAGATATATTTTATGTAGTACCTATGTGAAAGTATCCATAAACTCCCATTCCAAAGGCTTCAACTGTTATCCAGTTAATCCTCCACTATCTGACATAGGTCAGTGAAGTGGATTTGGAGGTCTAGTTAGTGTAATTTGCTGCTTAGTGTTTAGCTCCATACATCCTGAGAGTAGCGACCCTTTGTCATTAACTTCTTGATGTAGGCCACTGCCTGGGTATGCGTCAGGCCTCCTTCCTCCTGCACTATTTCGTGGAATGCATTTTGGACCTCTCGCGCCATGTTCTTTGCATCCCTGAGGAGCGAGAAAAGAGGTACTGAGGAAACATTGTGTGGAAGTCCTGCAAGTTGTTTTATTCTTGGACAAATGCATTACTTTGTACAAAAAAATCGGAATACGATACTATAATTCTTTTTTCCTACCTGCAACTATAATCAAGCTGAAATGTACTAAATGAGCGATTTAGCTGCTCAATGGACTCTTACCCGCATATGTAGACATGAGCGTTGTCCGTGTTGATGAGCTTCCACATGTGTTCTTTTTTCTGCTTCAGGAGGTGCTGCACGTAAACCTGAGGTGGATTGACATGGTACACTATTAGCACAGAGAGGCCAGATGCTAGATGTCATACGCTAGCTGGCTAGCCTTTGGTAGCTCTGGTGTGATTAGCATGATTACAGCAATTTCAACAAAGTTTGTTGTGTTGTGACAGCAATGTCTCTGTATACCTTTTGCTCCTGGTCTCGTGAGAAGGCCACGTTTAGTTGAGTCAGCACACCTGCCTTTTCAAACTCTTCCAGCTGCTGCTGATACAGGAAGTCCTCGTTTCTACGGCGGCAGCCAAAGTAAAGTATCGTCTCGCCCACCTCCTTCCCTGATGGATAAATACAACAGATTTTAGATTTGGTCCTCTGAGGCCTCTTTCCGGAGACTGAACTACATTGTGTACATTTGTAGAGGTTTTCATTGTTTCTTAGTTAAATCCCAAACCAAATTGTATTTGTTTTTCTATGGTAGTTTAGGTCACCTTGCTCCTTGAGCCAGGCACGCTCCTGCAGAAAGCCCATGAAGGGTGCGATCCCCGTGCCCGGTCCGATCATCACCACAGGGTTGCTGGCCTTAAAGGGGAGCCGAAACTGGGACTTCCTCACATACATGGGCACCGTAGCTTTGTGGCCGTTGTCCATCACAGTCTTGTTTTTCAGCCAGTTGGTGGCCACCCCCTTGAATGTGCGTCCAGTGCTGGTACAAAACTCCACCACCACAGCACAGATGCTAATGGTTGTGGGGTACACCTGAAATAAGATTCACTTGTGTCTATATTATGACTGGTATGTTTGTTTACTACGTTTACACCATTGCCACATGGCCCACATCTGTACTGACGTATGAGTAGGCTACCCAAAAACCAGTTAAATAAAATAGCCTTCAGTAGATGTAATGGAAGTATAGGTTTGAAGAATAATATAAACATTTAATAAATAGAGCAAAATAGTGAGTAGCTTTCATACATACTACCAATAAGACTGAATCATGTCCCACACAGGGGACAGGGAAGTCTGACCTTGCCGGAGGATGCGATGGAGTAGTAGCGAGCCTGAAGGCGAGGTAGCAGCTCACACAGGTGATCTATGGCGGGGCGGAGAGAGGGCATGTCCTCCAGCACCGTCAGGATATCCCTCTGGGCATCCAGCACCCAACTCTGGTATACACTCTGAGACACAGGTTCATCTCCTCATGAGCTTGAATTACTTTTGGGTTTATCTAGTTACAGCCTAGGAGACAGCTAATGTGACATTTTTTATTAAAAAAAGATCTGAGAATCGCACGTACACTGAGCTTTGTGAATGTCATCTAATGGAAATAATGCATTTATGCTTACAGAGTCATTAGAAAAGGGAAAGCCACGTTCTTGTTACCACATTGCAGAAACTGACATTATTCTAATGATTATTATACTGATCTGAATTTGTCTAATTGTGCTGTCAGTTTACTGCGTGGTTGTCTGAATACAGACATTACCAATATGGAATTCTAGTTATGTCGTGGAGATAGTCCTTGCGACCGCAGGTGCATAGGAACCATGAGAAGTGCTCACCTTGCCCTCTGGCGAGGCGGAAGCCATCTTGCGCAGGGTCTCCTGCTCCTTGGGGTCGGAGGCGTACTGGGCCAGCTCAAATAGCACGTTGGTGCGGGGGGGGGTTGGTGATGTCAAGGTAGTGGGTCAGGGCCGTGCGGTAGGAGGTGGGGCAGGGGAATGGGTGCTTCTTATTGGACTCCTCTGAATGGGGAAAAATACAGACATAGAAGTAAGCATTGAATCCGATGTAGGCTACTTTAGAATCTGTTGTTTACCCATTTAAGTTATGTTGAAACTATTACGCACACTGTAATTTAATCATGTAAAAAAACTGTGACTCATACTCAATTGCGTGTGCCACTGATAGGTACTGACAGATAGGTATCAGATCCATGCAAACATGGATGCAAAACAGCCAAGAGCTTTCCATAAGACATGTAATAATCCATGATGTATGACTGACCGTCTAGGTTATTAAGAGAGATAACCGTATCCAGGTCAGCGTCCAGGATCTGGCCTATCCTGTTCACTATGGAAGCGTCATTGACGGGGTAAACAGCCACATGGTCTCCTGAATCATATCTAGATGGAGGGTCAGATGAACAAATGGCTGTCTATCTTCTGTTATAAAGATGTAAACATCACTGTTATATCTATTAAATGTGGACATTGTGAGAGATAAAGGACTGGTAGATTATTAACATTTACAGTATGAGGTAGGTGAAGGTTACATAACTTGGAGAAAAACAACATGCAGTGTGATGATCCTTTTTTAAATATAATTAAAATAATAAAAAATGTATCATCAACTATTATTAATATTTTCACGTTACCTGATATCAAATTGTGCTTTAATTGTAGACGTTAGAGATGATGCCATCCAGCATCAGACAAATAATTTGATTTTTTATAATTCTTTAACCGCCTCAGTACCTGATTTTGGAGCCTGAGATGTCCAGTTCCAAGTGCATGAGATGGCGCTCTCCTACAGTGTTGAGCTTGCGGTTGACGAGCACTGTTGCTAAGTAGGGGTTCTTGGCATCAAAAGGCCTGCACACAAATGGAAAGCCATTTTTTCCTCAATGTCAGAGAGGTGAGAGTGAACAATGACAGAGAAATTAACACTGTGTGTTGGTTTCTGGTAAGGTGTTAAACCAAAGATTCAAACTGCAAAGTCATTAATGAGCCTATTTTCTTATTTTGATATTAATAAATAAAATATGTTGACATTAATATCAAAAAAGGAAATTGACTATTTATATGTAAATTATTTGGGTAACATTCATGACAACAGGAAGCAAACTAAGGCTGACTTTGCTTTTGGACCTGTGAGGCCCAGTGAAACAGTGAGAATCAGGTCACTACCATGACAACAGTCATCTCTTTTGTGGCCCCCTGAACAACAACAATAAACAATTCCTTTTGTTTCAATCTGAGCAATGATGCAGCTTTGTAGTCAGGTCTGCACATGTATACTGCACACATTTGGACTAATGGAAGATACACACACCCCTGTGCATGCCAACTCACAGTTTCTGAGTCTCGAAGCTCTTGAGGCGACCCATCTCTCCGGAGTACACATTATTCATGTTGATGTCGGTCGGCACCACCAGCTCGTACTGACGAATACTGAGGAGACGTAAATTTGGAAGGTGGTTACTTCGGTTGGCCATTACACCATCCATTTTTGTGGGTTTCTCTGTGATGCAAATGTGATGCATACACAGCAGATTTTTTGGGGGTGAAAAAATCCTTGAAATCAAAGGCTTCGGAAGCACAGACGGAGGCATTCATGCTTTGGACCTTTATGATCACATGAATGGTTTGAATAGTAAATGACAACAGTAGACCTGTGTTTGTGATAGCAAATAGGTACTGGAATATTGTTTTACAATATACTAAATATGTTTTAACTCCCAACTCATTCCATGGTTTGATACACCAGACCTGTTACTAATGCATATAGTTCAGAATTGGCTAACCTATACTGGCTTTCACCTTAATTAGTTTGCAATCTCCTCTATAGTACTGTACTCGCGAGGCACAGTCTTATTATTTAATTTCTACATGAAACTGCAGCATTTGGCAACACGTTTGACCTGTTGAGAGGTACAGCACATGTCAGCCATTACCTGGTGTCATCTCCTGTCGGCTCCACTCCAAAGTGCTCACACACTGCAGGCCAGAATCCCTCCTTCCACGACACAAAGTCCTCCTCAAGACTGAGAGGTACAGTTGGAAAAGTATATTTTAAACACTTGACAGCAATACAATTGAAAAAATATATACATGGAAGGGCTTGTGATGGATACAATTGCTCTTTTCAAAATACAAAGTAATAACTGACCACAAAAGGTATGCAAAAAGTGTCAGGGTTTATAAGAAAACTGCGTTGTGTAATGTACTATTGCCTATTAGATTAGATAGAACCTTAATGATCTCCAAAGGGAAATTTGGACTTGGCTTTATTGTTTGTAGCATGTTTTACTCTTGGTGAGATTGCTACTTACTTGGCATCATCGTCCCCGATACCCAGATCGAATATTCTATGGCCCCCCCAACTCTGCCAGTCTCTTGTCTGTATATTTCCCCATGGCATTGAAGTGCTCATATGTTTTATTTCCCAAGCCAAACACCTGTGGTAGAAAGTCAATATTGTCCGTAACAGTAAATCAATGGAATGATACTTGGGCAAATAGATATTTATATTGATTAAAAGCTTGTTTTAGCCAATTTACTCAAGCATAAATCATAACTGAAAAAAGTGTAGCAGACTCAACTTATCAGAATCTTACTTGTAACCTTAGTAACCTTTTGAGGCTTTGAAAAAGCAATATTTTGGAAGACAAAAAAAACTACTTATTTTCAAGACAACCCTTTGACCAAGGAAGCAGTTCAACAAAACTCATTCTCTGGAGGGTCACACAAAGAACTGGAGGAAGCATTGTTCAGTGGTGATGTAAATGAGAAAACACTTGAAATGGAAAACTCACAATGTCTCAGGAAAAACCACAAACTACCAGTGCTTTAGCAAGCTCGCTAAGCCAAAGAAGCTTTGTTTGGCAGAGCCTCATGTTTCCCCTTGGTGAATTTGGGGTGGTCAGTAAAGGGGGTGGGTAAAGTGTGTTTTACATTCCACCGAAAGGGTTTGATTTTGGAGTGGGGGAAAAGGACAACTATTTGGGGATGCGGAGTGAGTCTATGTACGCAAATCCCTACAGCATTAAAGCCCCTGACATCTCTTACTACATTCTCTTTAGGCCGGAGTAAGACACTGTCCTTACGGAATCAAAACCTACAAGTCATACATCTGTCTGTGATACTGTGACTGAAAATCAATTGTCAGAAGTCTGACGGTGAAAACACGAACCGCAAAGCTGATGCCACTCAGGTCCTCGTCGGTCTCCTGCATCCAGTCATAGAAATCCTGAGCGTTGTCTGTGGGGTCTCCTTCCCCGTAGGTGGCCATGCAGAACACCGCCAGCGAGTTCTCCATCTCCGCCAGGCGGGGCAGCTCAGACTGGAAAGTGAGAACCAACAAGCCAAGACTTTTTTCTCAGAAACTTCTGACTGGGGAAAAAGTCTCCATTGCTAAGAAAGAAAACATTCATATTGACTTTGAGTGTTGGACAAATCCAATCACAAAGACCCGGCAATACCTAGGTGTACAACATTAACCACGAGTTTGAAGATCAGCTAGACAAGACCAATACCATGTCGTATTCTTCAGGGTCGGCAGACATGCCCCTCATGCCGTAGCGCTGGGCGTCTTTGGCCAGTCTGCCGCAGAACTCCTCAGCTGTGCCTGTCTGAGAGCCGTAGAACACCACTATGTTTCTGTTCTGGAGAGATAGACCCAGATGGACAAGACATGGGTCATTAGCAAGATGATAACACAGCTTTTAGTTGGTAGGACTTTATTAGGGGGGGTACCTCATTAAACTATTCATGCTCAAATGACTGTCAAGTGGTACAATGCACTGCCCCGAGACCCATAGCCACCTATTCAAGTTATACATTTTTCGTTCACTTCAATGGTTAATTCAGATGATAAATAAGATGACATGATATCACAGCAAATCGTATAATTCAGTTCCTAGATAGATTCATCATTCAATAAAATGTATTATTAATTATTATTATTATTATCGTAGATTTGAGGAAAAACACCACCAACCGTCTTTTTCATCTTTTCAATGAAGCTGGTTTCTCGCTGTGGTGTGACTCTGGACAAACAAACAGCAGGCAGACATTAACATTAAAAGCATCAAGGTAACTGACACAATTTAATCCACCAATAGGGCTATGTAGCAGCCGTTAAAAGACATTGCTGCAGACCAAAAAGTTAAAATCCTTGAGATATCTTGGCACCAGGGAATCAATTGTTTCAACCCCTAGAAATTCTGATGTCTTTTACATGAACTACATGTCATGTAATGTTTGCCTCCATAAAAGCAGCCTTTCAAAAACGTTGAGCAGAGAATGTTCTTTGCTCCACCACTCTCATCCTATTTGAGCCCAGGGGACAGATTTTGTGGTGCCCACACCCCTTTACCCGTGTTGAAATCCTTTAACATGTCATGGAAACAAGGCATAGAAACAGCCCAACGCAACTCACTGTTGGCAAAAGGTCAGAATCACAACTGCTGTGGAATAGAAACTGTTGAAACAATTGTGTTGATTTCTGCTCTCTTTCTGAAGCATACAGTCTGAAGCTTAGTTCCAAAAACTAAGGATTTAGCAAATACAACTCAAACATAACTTTTGTGTTTTAACAAGCTGCTAGCTCCTTGACAGAGCCAAGAAACACATTTCATGCAAGCAAAGACAACTAAAACATGTCTCCATCGACATCTGTAATCCACAAACTGCTCCTGATTGTGCCCTTTAAAGGAAAATTGAACATTTTTTTTTAAATCTATTTTTGATAGTTGGTGGTAGTACAAAAATTATTATCCAATTTATGATGTCATAGAATTAGTAGCAGTAGGATTTTAAACATAATGAATTCCAAAATAGCTTCATAGAAACATTTTCTAGTTTTCAGCCTCATAATTCAACTTGTATTAACATTGTGCACAATGCTCTATTCAACATTTTTAAAACACAAATCTACAGACATGCCATTTCAGGCTACAGCATCCATTTCACGGGAGAGCTTCAACATGTTAGACAGTGGATGAAATTGGAGTAGCATGTCTCTCTCACACACACACACATACACACACAAAGACTGACCTGGCTGCCGCTGCCTGTCTCTCTTTGGGCAGTGAGAACACACATCCCATGACTGGAGGCAGTGTTCTCCAGTGTGCCAAACACTTGTTTGATCCACAGTGGGAAGCAGTCCGATAACGTGCCCTGTGAAGCCCCCGTGTTGTGGGGTGGGGGCTAGGAGCTAACTGTGCCTTGGCCTCTCATAGTCCATTTTGCCAATGCTTCAGCTGAATTTCATCCCCTCGCTAACTCACATCCCTATATCTTGCGCACACACAGGCTACTTGAGTGCTTTCTCCTTCTCTTCACGGTGGAATCAGAACACGCAGGCAGCCATGGCTACTCTGTTCTGCAGCCTCTTGCTAGCTTGACGGGAGACTCCAGTCTCGTTCTCCTCGATGTGGACTAAGCGTTGCTGCAGCCCCTCACCTCACCCGCTCTCACGCAGCTGACATCTGGCTCCGAGGCAGGGCGAGCACCCTGAACGTGAAGGCTGGCTGGACAGACATCTCCCTCAAATCTCACACTAGCAAGTCGCGAGCTGACATGTACATGAAACAGCCCTGTCATGCCCCCCTGCACAGACAGACACACTCAACTGGGCTCACACAACCAGCATCTATATCTCCTCCTCTTTTCCTCTGCAATCAGTAGGGATTACAAGACCCAAGTCACCCTGGCAACCATTTAGGCCGGAAATATGTCCTGTTGACGTGTCCTCTTTTCTTACAGAGCGACGAGGATGCGAGTTTGCATGAGGCATGTCTCAAAAAGCCCCAAGCCGAGAGAGCGTGTCACTATGGTTACCTAATCTGTCATAAAAGGTCGCCGTTAGTGACATGGCCCGCTCCATTCACGCCTCTTCAAAAGCTAATTAGAGATGGTTCACCACAGAGTGAAGGCTCAAACAGAAAGAAAGGCTGGACTTTGGCCCCCAACTTTCCACCTCGAAGCGATTTCAAAAGGGAAAAGAGCATCCACTTTAGACCTTGCCCGTGGGCCAGCAAGTACCAGTGGTTAGTGTAGAAAGAGAAAATAATTTCCACCAATACAAAAACACAGTATTCCCCTGTGCGCAGCAGCAAAAAGGTTGTAAATAAATAATACACATAAAGACCACAAACACCAAAGTAAAAGATATGAGCCAGCCAGACTGCATGACAAGCAAACTCCAAGGTAGCTCTCCTTTTCCTGCTCT
This sequence comes from Mallotus villosus, assembly GCA_903064625.1. Classification (NCBI taxonomy): domain Eukaryota; kingdom Metazoa; phylum Chordata; class Actinopteri; order Osmeriformes; family Salangidae; genus Mallotus; species Mallotus villosus. The sequence goes on from CAEFZP010003844.1 coordinate 43,868, forward strand.
CCCCGAAACAAACCCCTTCCTGGAATGTTCAGGGCTTCACTTGTGGGCCGTTTCCTCCGTCCTGCATATTTCCTTCAATGGGATTTGCTGAGGCCGATCTCTCTCGGGGAGTGAGGGGTCCAGTAATTAGTCTTCCACTTGTGGAACACTGCTCCAATCGACACAGGGGAGAGAGACGTTTGAGAGGGACTCCTCACTGGTTAAACATTTCCAGTAATTAGAATCTCCTTCACGTCCATTGTTCTGGGGGGAAGGGGAAAACTTTGGCATTCCCTTGAGAGGGAGAATTGATCCAAACACACAGAAAAATGCCCACAAATGAACAACTGGTACTGATTAAGTGAAATGCCATATCTTGCCTTTCTATGTAGAGCGAATGAGATGTTTTTAGGCATTTTAACAGTCTTTAGTAGTCTTATTTGAAGAATCCAACAAAGAAATCTTAATATTTAGTAGGTTTAGTTTTACATATAATGCAGATTGAGGTTGAGGCTTTTTCAATGTGGACATGATCCTGTTGAAGAGATCATGTAAGTCTGCCTGTTCATTGCGTTTATCTTTCAGTAAGGTTTTCCTATTAATAAAAGCTACATTTGTACAGCTCATTTAGCTAATCGAACAAACACATGGACAACTCAGAAAAATGCTACTGCCAGTCCAGACTTCCATGAAGACCGTAGGATTTTTTGCCACACAACTGTCCTCGGCTCCCACCACAACTCAGAACAAGCAAAGGAATGGTGTTTCTTTCTCCCAACAACAAATTTTAACTAATGTGACCATGGACATTCCCTCACTTAGGGCCTACATGAGGGCAGTCCTTTGAAATGCTTGAAGGCCTCAGTCCTGACCACATTGTGGTCTAGTGTAGACCATGCAGGAGCCCACTGCCACTGGCAGCCTTCAACTAACTTCCATGGCAAAATGCAATTCTAATTACATTGGGTCACTAGGGGGTGATAAAAAAAGTGGGAGAGAGTTTTTAAACTTTTTAAGGGGAATAAGAGAATAAAATAACTGAACCATTACATAAGATAAAAAAAAGTTGCATTTGAAGAAACAAAGCAACCAAAGGAAACTAAAAAGAGCGGGTCTCCACTTTGGACAAACGTCTCAATCTCCGACAAAGTAGTAATACATGTAGGGGTTTTTATATTGGCCAAAAAAACAAAAGAGAGAAAACCCTAGAGAACAATGCTTCACATTCCATTTTATACCCAACTATGATCTGTAAGAATATGTCTTGCTCCATACTATCAACATATGACTACCAATATGTCACACAATGAGACCTATCAAGTGAGACTCCAACAGCTTCAGTCTTTAGCATATAAGAGGTGGGGCAGGAGTGTAACAAGCCCATACATATTGAAACAGACATGATTAGCCATCCATTCACAATTCAAACAATTGATAGGGGTCAGTGCCATCCACTTCATACAGCCGTCAAAGAGACAAGTACCATATTTCTTCGATTAAACGCCACCCTTAAATAAACGCCGCCCTCGAATAAACGCTGCACCAAAAATTGTGTAATAAAGGCGGCCTCGATTCAATGCCACACCACAAAAAACTGAAAACGGTTATTTAATAGTGTAGCAGAGAGTCAAACCGCCAACACAGCCATTTCTGATCCACTCAGTAAGACACAGTACTGATCACCAGGACGACTGATGTCTCATACACTGCCACTATCTCCTGGATAAGCCTCAAAGGGGCTGATGCCTTACCTGGTGTTTTTCCCCCCAAGGGAGGGGGAAGAACCAGTCAACGGCCCACCTTTCTCAATCTCCCCTACTCCAGAAACTCTGAATTAGAGGATTTATCCCAAAACAGACATTTCATGGATTTACAAACATCTCTCAAAGACAATACTGCTTGTGGACACTAGAAGAACTATTGGAATTTGTGTGACAATTTATGCTTTACCTTTAAATGCTGTGTGATGTAATTTGATGTTTTAATATAACTTCCTTCCTTTCCTATTATGATAAGTCAGTCAACCTTGATATCAAACTGATTGTACCATACTAACCAAACTATTTCTGAAAGTTGTATTGTTATATTTTGAAGTTTATGCATTCCATGGACATTTGAAATATTGACTTCAACGCACCGAACACTTCATACCTATCTTATCTCAGGATGACGCCCAGTCAGGTAAACTGACCAATGGAAAAATTCACCCTCAAAATGGGATACCCCACATCATCTTGGATTATAAAAACCCAAGATGAACAATCACTCGCTGCTTGTTCGTAGGATTAAACTGAGTTGAACGCGGCACTCTAACCTATTCCTCATAACCTGCAAATTCACTGAGCGCCCGGAACTCTGACCTGAGATTCCGTTGTTCTGTTTCGTTGGACGATAACGAAACCATTGACTCTACCCTTCTTCAAACCAACCAAAGTAACTGCGATTTGCTATATTTCTTACTTGTGAACATTGGCATATTGTGGTTGAATTTGTTACGTTTTGATTTTAGTTAACAAATGTTTTAACCTAACTCTCGTTAGGATTATCCTACTGTCGACTGTCCAGTTGTCTTTTGAGGCCTATCTCTCTCTCTCCCTCCTCCCCTCTCTCCTCTCCACGTGCTGTCCCATTGTGTATCCCGCTTCCATTACGGTATAGAACCTACTGTACTGTTGTTGCCAAACTAACCCATAAACTTATCTGATATTTGTTCATCCCAAACTTCATTTGTTTAAAATAAATCATTATCTATAATACCCGCATATCCCTCACGTTATCTGATCGGCTCTACTTTCATAGAATTCACTACTTTAAGATTAGACTGATTATTACGAAGGCTATTATTCAATATTAATAAATAAGGTTTCCTCTGTCCCTTTAAACAAATAAGAGGTGGTGTCCCCGAGAATTATATACTTGATTATAAATTAAGTATTGCTAATCTTAAACGAGCATACCTCACTACAATAGGTTAAATTGAAACACAGTATTTATTACACAAGTAAAGTGTACTATAATTCCCTCGAAGCACTGGCAGACACAAGTGGCTATCTTGCTACAGGTTTATTTGAAGCTTCTTCTCCAAATCCATCGTAAAACTAAACCCACAGTAAATAAACAAGAAAATAAAGACCACCTTTGCTCAAAGTTGTTTACTACCCATTTAAATTCGAATGAAAAAAAACCCCACAGAGACAAGTATGTTAAATTAGGCTTTGGAATTGTGAGAAAATCAGCAGTCTTCTCTGCTTGAGACTGTGGGGGGCGTGTCGCTTGAAGGAGCTGAAGCACCGCCCCCTCGAATTTATTGAATTTTGCAACAATAGCAACACTAGCTAAATCAATTGCAGATATCAGAACAGACCTACCTGCAGTCTCTGAGTGTTTAATATATTAATTACTTGCATCGTACCAGCTGAGTACTGTAACAGAATGCAACTGTCTGTGATCTGACGTTGATAGGTCGCTGTGATGTACATCGGTCGGGTTTTGGCTCCGCCTATACAAAACCTGAGCTGAAAACGGAAGAGAAACTGTTCAACGGTCTAACTAACTCGGTCTAAATCATGGAATTTGCTTTACAGGATCTTTAATATGGCCAGGTCGCAGTTGTAAATGAGAACTTGTTCTCAACTAGCCTACCTGGCTAAATAAAGGTGAAATAAATAAAATAAAATAAAAAATATGAACATACAATGTCATGCGCAGCATGTAGCCTAAATAATACAGACACAAAACAAGATACCTCGTAGGCTGCATGCTGTACACAAGGGAATAGGGGTTTCCTTAGATCGCTAACATCAGAGCATTACATTTATGGAACGCCGATTTAGTCCAAATTAAATAAATAAATAGATCTGTAAATAAATATATAAATACATACATATATAAATATGGCTATGAAATAAAGCCTAAAATTTAAAAAGATGGAAATAAATATATAAACGATAAATTTATTTATTTCAAAATGACGTTTTTGTAAAGACAACATTTATTTATTTAATGGGCATTTATTTTTTTTAGACTTTTACACACCACATTTATTTACACTCCACATTTATTACCGCTCCACATTTATTTCCGATCTCCCATGCAAACGAGAGGGGCGTGGTTATCTTCAGACCAACGCATGCTGCACAAGATCGAAGGCAGATAGGGACCTATGATAGGGACACCTAGATTCGGTAGATGAAGGAAGACATGGTGTCAGAGATCGCTTGCTGGCCTTATAGATCAAATTGATCAGCATGGCTTGTCAGGATATATTATTTTGGCACACATTGTAGAGGTTGGGCGGATAAGTGCTCTACAGAACATAGATATTGACCACAAAGTCTTAAATGGTTTGAGACTAACTTATCGAACACTGTGTTCGTGTGCAAGACGGCAACTGTAGAAATCCACCATGGGGCTCAACATAATCTTTCTTAGGGTTAAGAGTATTTTGAAACTATTGTCTGGGTTCACATTGATGAAGTAATTTGTAGTTTCATAAGGGGCTGTAGGCTATCTTGGGAAATTTGGCTATTGCATCAAGACAAGCCCAAATACGTGATTAGCCTACACATTCGGGTATTTTCTGGTATATAACCAGTTGTTTTCGATGAACCCAGGCCAAACAAAATGTTGTCTGAATGCCTGAATTTGTGAGTAAAAGCTCCTTACATCCATGAGCCTGAATAGCTGGCATTGAATAGCAACGAACTAACAATCATGTGTTTTTGGTCTCGCATGATCGAATCCCACTTCATGCCAGCCTGCAACTGTTTTATTTTCTTAGCCTACAGCAGCAAATATGAGATGCGACGTGAAAATCGTCATAATGTTGAATGTTGTGTGAATTTGTGACGATTCTGGTGATAGAGGTAGATAGGTGTCCTTATCTGCCTTCGATCTTGTGCAGCTGCGTTGGTCTGAAGATAACCATGCCCCTCTCGTTTGCATGTGAGATCGGAAATAAATGTGGAGTGGAAATAAATGGGAAATAATAGTCCCATTAAATAAATAAATGTTGTCTTTACAAAAACGTCATTTTGAAATAAATACATTTATTATTTATATATTTATTGCCATCTTTTTTAATTTTAGGCTTTATTTCAGCCATATTTATATATGTATTTACAGATCTATTTATTTATTTAATTTTGACTAAATCGGCATTCCATATAAATTGTCCATGCTTTGCTTGCTGTTAGCTTGTCGACTCTCACTCACGAGCGTTCCAAGGCCTTCAAAATAAAGGCACTGTATTCTTACCAAATAAAGTCACTTAAGAATGTTTTGGCATGCTGCTTCAGACTTCTACACAATGTAGACACACGCACGGCTTCAATTTTACACTGGGCTTTGTGTTTGACCTCCTTGTCTATTCTTTGGCCGATATATGCTTCTGCGTTTTTCGAAAAATTGAGACATGGGAACGCCCTTGTCTCCGTGGAACGCCCTCTACGAGCTCTCCGTCAGCCCTCGGACAGCTTTTGACGGATTGACGTGCACCTCCTGAATGTTTTAAGGCTAAAACTATCAGTCGAAATTACTTGAAAAATGTAAAAGAAAAGGAAGGCCACTTACACAGTGGGGAGTCTTTTGAATTCAGGGTATGCTTCCTCTGGCTTCTTCCGGTTCATGAAGTAGTAGATTAGCATGCCGATGATGAGGGAGAAGAGAAGGATGTCCAGCTTGCTGAAGAGAGGATCTTCTGCCTGGGCTGGGTCCGGGCTGCTAGGGCCCTGTGCCGTGCCCTCCTCAGTGTCCGCCATGGGACCACAACCTTGCTGAGGGGGCTGTGAAACACTGGCTGGAGCCAGGGGGACTGGGGAGACTAGGCCTGTAAAGATCAACAAATAAGACGGTTTCAGTTAAAGCACTCATCACTGTGCTCCGTTGTGCGATGTAAGGAATAACTCTGTTAAAAGTAATGGAGGCGCAGGCATACAGAGGTAATTTTTCTGTTGTATTGAGAGTATAACCAACCCTTAATTTTCGGTGGTTGCTCCTAGATTTTTGTTGGTGCTCCTAACTTTTCAACATCGGGAGCACCAGTGCCACCAAGTGAAAAAGTTCATTTCAAGCCCTGCCTGACAGGTAAAGAAACTGGCTCCCGAATCACTCACTTTATTCGGCAAGTAAGTGTACACAAACAAGGAATTTTCTTTGGTGGGCAGGTGCATAAAAAAAAAGAGTGACTAATGTAACACTTAATTTTAATACGTGTTAGTGACAGTTGGGGTTCCTGGGCCTTGGTGATAAGGCCAGCTGCGGATGGAAATAAACTGTTCTTGGGACATGAGGTTTTGGTCCTGATGGACCACAGCCTCCTGCTGGAGGGGAGTGGATGGAACAGTACGTGTCCATGGTGGGAGGAGTCGGCCACAATCTTCCTTTCTCGCTTCAGGGTTGTAGAGCTGTACAGGTCCTTGAGAATGGCAGATTGCAGCCGATCACCTTCTCAGCAGTGCGGATGATACCTTGCAGTCTGCCCTTGTCCTTGCCAGTGGCAGCAGCAAACCAGATGGTAGAGGAGGTGAGGATGGACTGAATGATGGCTGTGTAGAAGTGCACCATAATTGTCTTTGGCAGGTTGAACTTCTTCAGTTGCCACAGGAAGCCTCTGTTGGCCTTTATTGGTGAGATCATGGGAGATAATAGTGGCCAGGAAGCGGAAGGACTCCACAGTGTTGACTGGGGAGTCACACCGGGTGATGGGGCTGAGAGGGGCCACAACCATCTGCACCGTCTTAAAAGCATTTAGCTCCAAGTTGTCAGGTCACCAGGTTGTCAGCTTCCCATCTGTAGTCAGACTCATGATCCCCACCTGAGATGAGCCCAATGAGGGTGGTGTAATCCACAAACTTCAGTAGTTTGACGGACTGATGACTGGAGGTCCAGCTGTTGGTGTGGTGTACAGAGATCTTCTGTTTGAAAACCGCTGAAACCGTGGACGGATTGAGGAAGAATTCCTATTCAGGGATAAAGGCATGCCAGGAAGCCATGTTCACTGGCCTAAACAAATTTAACCATGCGTTCCATGATATTGGTTCCCAGCTGATGAGGCCTACCCTAAGAACCTCAACTTACTCCATGGCTTGTGTAGTAGACAGTCACAAATAGGACCAATCTCAATATCCACACAGACTTAACTCTGTAAGGGCTTAGGGCTGTTCCACTGTCAAATTGTCAAGTGTGCAAGGGCTCTTTCACAGACATTTTGAGCCCTTTATGCACACTTTTTGTTAGTCCATATATTTGCAGACTTTGGCTAAGGGAATTGGCCACATTTCACAGTGTTACCAGGGGAAGCCTGAAAGTGAGAGAAAAAAGGCTGGTTTGCTGGGATTTAAGACAAGAAAGAAGAACGGTAAACAACCAAGCATGGAAGGACCAATCAACGCGACGTAAAGATGGTTAGAAATAAAAGTTCTAACATGCAAGTCTAAACACAAAGCTCACTGATGGTAATATAGCCAAAACTGTGTGTAGTTTGTCATCTGATGATACATTTCAATTTTTTAAATCAGATTTAATCCATCAACATTACTATTTAGCCAATAATGTATGGAGGTACATTTGTGTTTTTATGTTGTGAGCGAAACTTTTTTCTTTGCCATCAAAAAAATGTTTTCTGCTACCAAAATCGAGGCTTCAAAGCTAAAAAGATTTTGCAATCACATATTTAGTCAACTTTTGAAACTTTTTTTATTGCTTTAGAATTTTGATTTTTTGCCTTTGAAACTTTTCTTTGATTGATTGACCGGTTCTTCGTCACTTTTGACCCCACAGCAGTGGACGGGCTTTATTGGGAGGTGTGGATTACGCTTTCCCATTGGTCATTTTGTAGTGCCAGTTTGGTTAAACACAACCAATACTGTTAAATGTTGTTTTTCAACATAAAGGAAGTTATGATGGACAGGACTGTCTGTAAAGATTCATTGCAGCGTCTTAAGCTTTCTCCCGGCCAACTTTTACTACTAATTTAATGTACTATTTTACATACATTATGTTGATTCTAAAAGATGATTTTTAAATGCATTATTTTGCCATCATCAAATAAGCTACAGTAACCTATATAATAACAAATATTCAAAAGCAAAAAAAGTTTTCTAATAATAATAATAATGTTAAAAACAACTTGCATGCCACTAGAAAATATTTGATGGCAAAATCTTTTTTTTTGCTTTGAAGTCTCGATTTCATCCTTGAATTGCAAAGAAAAAAGTTTTACTCAACATAAAGACACAAATGTACCTCCATAATAATGCCGCAAATTGCTGTCCCATTCCTATTCATAGCATTTTGAGCCTTGCAGCCTCTTGCACTTAATCACTTACCATGTGAAGTCAAGTGAGTTTGTGATGGTTTATGGCGGACATTGAGATTGGGCCATAGATTTATAACAGACTGTAATACTGAACTTGAACACAAGAGGGCATTAGATGGATACATTTCAATTGTAAATGTTGTTCTGTTTAAGAAGGCCAAAACAATAAGGATCATAACAAAATTATGAGGATCTCAAAGGGTTGTCATATTGAGCTTCTCTTATTTATTTGTTCACCAAAAGGGCATTTGGCTTTTTTATGCAAGACATGTAAATCTGTAAGAGAATACCAATCAATATCATCCTCTGAAGCTAGTGTGATGGTATATCCTCTGACAGCTGTGACGGAAATATCACTGTCACCAACATTTCAAAAAGCTATAAAACAGCAGAAGCTACCTAAATATATTGGTTGCAAAAATATAAATGCATATATTCTGTATGTTTTTTCATAACAGTAGACCAATTATATCTAAGAAGGTTGTAATATAACACCTGTTTCAATAAATCCAACACTGTGAGCCATCAGTCCGTATACAGCTGGTTAGACAAACAACACGGAAAACATTAGCATGGATAAATAGGCCTTATTAAATACATTTTCATAGATCGGAATATACACTATATTCACATAACTATGTAAGACTATGTATCCGATCAGGGTCTCTGCTATTGCTAGCTTGAGCATGTTTGTAAGTAAAGTACTGAAGAAGATAATGAACTCATGGGTCGATAAACTATGAGTGCAACTGCATAGTTCCCGTGATGCAGCCGGTTATTAAGATGTCAGTGAAACACACAAATACAGATTACCGTACTTGAACTATAGATAGTGCATAGTGCCCATGATAAAATTGTTGACAGACACACAGATTCCTGGAATGTTACATAGAAAACAGCAAACAAATGAAGGCCCTATGTTCTAAATTTCTTATGTTATGTTGATCAAAATTTATTATATTGGTTCTCTGTTAAATTGTCTTACCACCACAAACATCTAAACATTTAGTTAATTACAGAAGTCATTACATACATGTGTACAATGGTTGAGCCATTTGTCATAATTGTAGGCCCAATTCATATTTAGTAATTTAGCAGACGCTCACCATACAACACTTGTACATTTGCAATATGTAGGCAGTTTTGGACATCAGTAAACACATTTATGTAGACCTAACAAAATTCACTGATGTACATATTGAAAGTATATCCACTTTATATTGTCATTCTGTTCGCTAGCCAGCCCCTTTGAAAGCAGCTGATTATGCCTGTTGGCCAGATGATTATGCGGGAAATAATCGTGGCACTGCACTCGGTTGGGTTATAAAGAAGACACCTGGAAGATATGAAGTTGCAGAGTGCCTGGTTCTTTCTCAGATCATGGGAAACTAAACCCATTCTAATTAGTACACACACACCCTCCTGGAATTAATATATGCTCTGCCTGATAGCTGAGATGAGGTTATTTGTGATGCAAAATCAGAACGTTTCTTGACTCTGACCGCCGAAATACTGTTGGAACTAGGTTATTTACCCTTGATCTCGCTGTACTTACTGTATGCACCTTCTTTTTTTTTAACATCGCTTTGCATAAAAGTGTCTGCTAAATGAATGAAATTTAAATGTAACTAGAAAGTGCATTTCCTGCAGAAAATGCATTGGAATGCTGAAAGCTGACAGCTGAAATGAATTAAAAATGGTTCAAATATTTATCTGAAGCTCCTCTACACTAGCATTTCAGTGTGCACTCTAGGCTGTCACATACACACCCATGTAAATCTCAGAAACGGTCTGAAAAACTCAGGAAACATAATCAGTGATATTGAAAAAAGTTGAATAGTTATTAAAAAGCTTTAAAATATATATAGTTTAAATGGTGGCTGTAGCTGAAAGATTGAGGAAGAAGAAGGATTTGAAAGTTGAAGTGGTGATTTGAAGAAAAAAAACTCAATTGGAAAACCATGTAAAACATATTATGAATATTGATTTATATTAATCTGAAGATAAGAGGTAGAAAGCTGAAAGGTCATGACAGTCATAGCCTGAAACTGCTGAATTTTAATAGCTGAACGGTTTTAATAACTGAATATTTGAAGGAGCTGAAATATGCCACGAAAGAAATGGAAGAATGGTAAGAATACAAATATGAAGAATAAAGATTCGAAGAACAATAGTTGTAGTAGCATTCCAACATTAACTTTTCAAACAGGGATGAAACATTTTTGTGTAACCTGTTCTGCACAACTACATGTGAGTAGTGTGACCTAACTAGCTAGTCTGGACAAAAAATAGCTTGTCATGTAAATCAATATGACTATGTTGGGGGCTTGATAGAGCTTGGTAGATAGACCACCAATGAAAGAAAAACTATTAGTTAGATATTTGTACAATGATCTCAAATCATAATAACATGTTAAATACAAAATGATTGTCCCTGGTCAAGTATCTCAACTCTTACCTTTTGATCCTGTATCCTGTCTGGTGTAGTAAGATGGCTAGGTTAGGCTAATGCTAGCTAACTAGTTGTACAACATCCAAAACGTCATCCATGTGCGCTGCACAGCAGAGCGAAATGGTCATAGACATATATATATAAAGGGTTTATATATATCTATGGTCATAGAGATCTGGTGCCACCTGCTGGTACTATAGCATGATCAGCTCCTAAATAGCTGTACGACCAGGAAATTACATATTCTTATCGATCTTGATTCAGAACTGTGTCTACTCTTTCATGTGTATTTTAGTCTTTAGACAGCTGGTGTTGAACGAGAGTAGAGTAATGTTTCGTTCAGTAAGAAAACAAACTGTTATTGAGGATGTGGATCAAAAGTCTGAAAACTATTGACAGCAAACATACTTTGACCTTTGACAGTTTTTTTATGACAGATGTTTTCTATTTAATAAAAAATCTGATTGGTGAATAACACGACCACACTTGATTGAAATATAAGTAAACAGAACAACAGAGGTAAATCCGGCCTACGAGGGATTGTAATTGTCTTGTGGTATATTTTAAACAGTTTTGTCCTATTATAGATCGAATTTAGCCATTAACTGGCTTCAGCATACAGTAGATATAATTGTGGATTAAGGCAGTCCTGGCGAGGAACTATATTTTCTTGTCAGAATTATTATTTTCTGGTCATCTCAATTTGACAGGGGATGTTGTCTGGAAACGTTACATTTGCTTTGTCCTTTTCTGCCCTCGTGCGGTCTTATTGGTGGTAGCCTATAGGCTACAAGGATTTTAATGTGCTGGTGTCTTCAGAGCTTCCGTATTTTTTCGAGTTGTATTAATCGACCAAGACCATACACTTTGTGGTTAATCATAAAGCAGTTTCTGGAAGTAGTCTAGGCCATTGTTGGCTACCAATTCTATTGCAAATCTCTAGAACATCTTCCACTGATTGTTCACCCTTTTCTGTTACATTTGGCCTACTACTACAAAAAATGTGGTTGTCTAATTATTGCTTTCCCCTATGGATAAAAGTGAGGTAGGCCACAAGCAGTAGGCTATAATGGTAGAAATTGAGTTCGACACAATGCATGCGCCTCTAGGTTCTCATTGGTTATTGGTGTTGATACGACTCTATCAATATTGTAGACGGGTCTTATTTTCAACAGACTATTTTGATAGGTTCATAGAAATTATTGCCACATTGTAAGCGTTCTGCTCCTCCTACCAGTATCACTGAGTGCTGTTGGGCGCAGAGGGGGTGATTAGACTACTGCGCGAGCCAGCGACCACAGCCTGTAAAGGTCTCGCTTTAAATCCGTATTGCAAACCAATTCCTTTGGTAAGGAAAGTTAACCTTTGTAAAATGAGGTTAAGACTATCGAAGAGGAAAGATTGATAATGTTAGACTGCCCACATATTTGTGGATGGTTTTGATCATTCGCTTCGCTTCTATTTTGACATATTGGGCTGTTTATGTGGAGTGCTTTGAGCTTTACAGGACCCATCGACATTCCCTGTTTTGGTGTGGTGCGCAGTAAGTAACTTTTTCTAAACACAAATTGAAATTCTGTTGTAAACTCTGCTGTTATAGCCTACTGATTCCAATCGCAGTGTAGCCTACTCCTCAAACTGGAATAGCAGTCGTGAATAAAGGACTTTATGCCACTGACTAAATCTGGAAATTACGTTTGTCTGGAAAATGGTTTGGGAGAAAACCAAATAGTTGCTCTGTTTATTCTCGGATTTTGAGTTATGCCAAATAGCCTACGTCAGTTTATTGGTTAATATCCTGTTAGGTTAACTTTTTACAGAATAAAGTTCACATCAAAGCCAACCTGTAAGACGGTCTCAGCGTTAACAGAAATAATGTGTCCACATTGAGAGCTAATTTGCCTATTTGTATCTCAGTTTTTAGAAATGGCAACGGCTCTCAGTGGCAGAAATCCGGGTGGACGCGGACCAAACCAGCGAAAGGGTAGAATTTTAGGTATTATTGATGCCATTCAGGATGCCGTGGGACCACCCAAACAAGCAGCTGCCGACCGACGAACCGTTGAAAAAACGTGGAAACTTATGGACAAAGTTGTAAGTGTGTCTATTTGGACCAAAATTAAACTGCTATTGCTATGTGGAGATTGGCTACCCTATAATTGCCTAGTTGTGATAACGTGTAGGCTAGCCATACTGGTGAAAGTTGGAGAACTGGACATGAAGCATCTATTAATAAACTGTCTTCCCTTCCATAGGTTCGTCTGTGTCAGAACCCAAGACTTCTGCTGAAGAACAGCCCACCATATATTTTGGATATTTTACCAGACACTTACCAGCACCTGCGACTAATACTGTGCAAATATGAGGAGAACCAGAAGCTGACTCAGCTCAGCGAAAACGAATACTTTAAGATCTACATTGACAGCCTTATGAAGAAGTCTAAACGAGCTATCCGCCTCTTTAAGGAAGGCAAGGAGAGGATGTATGAAGAGCAGTCACAAGACAGGTACGACACAAAGCGCCCCCATACTTTGAAGGTGACACTACTTTAGGGCAGGAGGATACCTCATCATAGCAATCAATGTTGTTTTTTATATCTTAATGTGAGAGAATCAGGAAACATTACAATAATAAATATTAAGACACAATTCAATGACTTGTTAAAATGCAGAGGGCACACATTCTTTTGAACCAACAAGAGGTCTAATCTATCTACTTGTTAAAGTGCTTGTCTAGTTTGTGGTAGCCCAGAGCCCTTCATAGATGCACATGTCCTAACACTATGCAAAAAAAACAGTGGGTGATACAGTCGTGATGAAGATGAGAGGTGAAGTTAGCGAGGGGCTTGGCCCACTGGGGAGGGGTTATTGGGAGGACACGGTGCTTGTTTTCCTACAGGCCACTCAGCGACAGACAGTCCGACCACCACAGTTGCATTCTGTATTGGACAGAGGCTGATGGCCTGTTACTGTCAGGCTGTTGTCAGCCTCACTTAAAGCACGGCCCTTTGATTGGTTTTGATGTGCAGCAGGACCAGAGAGGTGAGGACAGAAAGAGAGAAAGATAGAAACAGAAGGAATGAGGAATGCTATCCACTGAGGGGGAGTTTGTTGTCCTGTCCTCTTAGGTCTGTATGGATTGACAGTGTAACTGCATATCTTGACAGTGGTACAGAATTTTTAAGGACCTTATAGTAAAGGTGCAACACATTCAACTCAGAACTGTGATCCTTCTCTCCCTTTCCCAATCTGTCTAGCACATTTTCTGTCCTTCACACACACCTACGCTACGCACAGTGTTGGGAAGGATACTTTCAAAACGTATTTCGTTACAGAATACATGGCCAAAAATGTATTTTGTAACGCGTTACGTTACTTAATCTGAGTAACGTATTCTGATTACTTAGATTACTTAAACGATAGATCTTAACGATAGATTTGAGTTGTTACGAGGGTTCTCTACGAGCAAAATAACGAACCTTCGTTATTTCTTACGTGCATTTCCCGAACATGCTCGTAAGGAGAACCCTCGTACGTGTCTTTTAAGAACTACTTGAGAGTGGATGAGAGGCATGCTTAGGCCAACCATGGCACCTTAGTTTGCATCCCCCGTGCATGTGATAGCATGCATTGGCTTAGCCAATAGCATTGCAGAAGGAAAGAACGAGAGGCAATGACATGGAATCGAGACATAGTTGTGTTCGTTTGGTGTAGAAACCACCAGATAGAAGTTCTGGGAAATGCATGGAGTTGCCTTAATTTATGAGAGTGAATAAACTCGTGAAACAGATAAATATCGTAATGTAATCCATTGATTTCAATAATGTAACTGTATTCTAAATACCAACTATTTAAATTGTAACTGTAACTGAATACAGCTACTCATAATTTGTATTATTAATACGTAATGCAGTACATGTATTCCGTTCCTCCCCAACACTGGCTACGCACACTCATAGTGTCTTATTAAGTGGGACCAGGGTACATCGGTGACGTTTGTGTATAATTTGCAGTGCAAAAGCAACAGAAAGGGTGAAACAGCCAGATGCCAAGTTAGAAAGTTTTCAGTATCACATAATACCTTAAACATTCAGGTGTTTTGTTTTGGTTGTTTACCCAATTCCTTGACAGCATTTTAAGTTTTTTTTGGGACGCTCTGCCCAGTATCCTATAAAAGTCATAATGAATCATCATTAATGAGTATTGACATGAATAAAGAACAAGAGAAGACTTGCAACAATAGTGCACAGTGAGGGAGAGAGAAGCACTAAAAGCCGTAGTGCAAATCTCACCATAAAGGTCTTTGTAGTAGTCAGATTCTTCTCATTCCAACTTAAACAGTAGTAAGTGCAATACTGGTTATACTTCAGTTTCACTACCAGTTTATCAGAAATGTGTCAGCATTCTATCATTTATTTAACATTTCCTTGCGTAGTCAGTTATTATTGTGTATTTCCTTTACTCCCTACTGCCTGGCTCCTGGTTTTACTCAGAAGAAGTGATGGGAATAATCCAATTGAAAAGGAGCCAAGTCTACATGCAGTTGCAAGTTCTAGCCCTCTGCACTTGTGCCAGCCTGTCTCATCCAACCTAAAGAGGGTTAGTTTGCCTGTAGATCAGAGAGAGGGTTTTGGGGAACTGTTGTCTCTCCTGCCATGTGTGTTGTATTGTCTTTCTCAGTTTCCTGCCTGAAGGGGTAAGTAAAGTGAGGTAGTTGATAAGGGAGGCAAGGAAGGAGGGCAAAAACTCAAAGCTACATCCTGTTCATATGTTTCCTTGCTGTATTCACTCTTTAATTATCACCTCACAAAGACTGGGCTTCACCATGTCTCTGATTCGCTGATTTCACAGTGCCTGGGGACAGGGTGACCCTCACACACAGGGTTCCCTCTCCAAATGTTATAAAAGGCTGTAACAAAAATTACATTTGTTACAGTAGTCTTGTTCTTCTTGGGCTTCTCTCTTTTCGCTGCATCTCTTTCTACACCACCTCTTCTCACTCTCCTCAGTTTCAGGTGTGTTGGTTGCTTCTTGTCTTTATGCCTGGTGTGGGCGGATGTCATGATTTCCGCAGCACTCCAAATGTTCCTTTCGGAAACCAGAGAATACTCTCTTTGTCTCTTGGGCCTTCTACTGGAAGTGTTATATCCCCCGATGGAGCAGAAAAGTGTGTTTGGGGGGGTGGGGGGGGGGATCAAGATGGATCAATACGCATCATGATCGGTTTCAGGGAAGCGCTCTTCAAGAAGCAGGAACGCAGAAGGACCAAAGTTTCCCTTTGTCTACTTTTGTGTGTAAGCCTCTTTTTTGGGGTGATTTTTCTACTGAGTCATGGTATTTTAAACACTTTCCCCCCAAAAAAGGTAAATAATGTGGCACGTGTTTTTTCCTTTCCGTCTTTGAAGACTCAGGCTGAGTAAGACCATCCTTTTGACATGCTGGTCATCTTTGTGGTCGCTGGTCTCCTGATATCCTGCCTGCACGGTCTGGATGATGAATGGCTATGTGACGGCTGTCTTTCCACCTCCTTGTACTCCATATTAGACCATCTGCCTCCCCCTTCCCTCCCCTCTCACACACCGCCTCACCACTGTTCTCCACTCCCATCCCCCTCAAACACCACACCAGGCCACCTGATCCCCATCTCTTTTCTCTGTCTCAAGCTGGGACGACTACATTTACATGTATTCATTTAGCAGACGCTTTTATCCAAAGCGTCTTCCAAGAGAGAGCTTTACAAAAAGTGCATAGGTCAATGATCGAGATAGCCACAAAAAACATTGCAGGAAGCCAAAACAGGAGCATACACTGTGATAAGCAACCAAGTACCAATGGCAAGAAACATAAGAGCAAGTAGTTAAACAAGTTACAAATTAAACAACATGAACCTCAAACGTGCAAGAGTGTACCTGTACCAATAACTGACCAGAAAACATTCCTACTTGCCCAAGTACGTGCCATCCTCAATTCAATAACTAATGTGTTTTCCCCAAGGGCTTGCATTGAGATTATTTTGATACCAAGCAGCCACAGCCAAGGGTGGGGTTGGGTCTAAGGTTTGGGTTATCATGAGCTCAAGCCCACTGTATTTAGCCAAACAAATGTCCTAAGTAGGCCTATCAGGTTCCATAAGTTGATACTGGATAATACTTCAAGGAAAGCCTTGTTATGTCTGATGCTATCGCAGAATGTAAGTGACACGCTTGCCCCGGGGCTGTATCATTGAACCTTGCTTTGCCTATTCCATATTGTCTGAGTGGTGCCTTCTCCACTGTGTGCTTTATAGCCATGGAGGTTCCTTTAGAGGAGAGATTGGCACATGGAAAAGCTTTGTCTGTGCTCCTGTACACTACATTAATTGTGTATTTTTTGCAGGCACATGAGATTTGGCTCCTGTGTGTTTAATCTGTGCCTTTTCCCCATCAAAAGGTCTGGAAGCCAACCTACTGAACTCCTCCTTGATAACTTTAGTTCTTAATTAGCCAAATTAATCTCCTCGATTTTGCTGCAGAGACTTGTGTTTAATTAAAAAGCCTCTTTTAAAGGAAGCTCTTGTCAGCTAAGTGTCTTAGTCATGACTCGACTCAAATCGGTGTACTCAAGGAGAACAGCAGCACACGACAGACGTTCCTTCTTGAAAGACGTTCTGAACCTCCCCTGTAAGGATACTCACTCTACTCTTAATATATGTATACCACTAGTAGACTTCCATTACTATCGCTGCCATGCTCCTAGGAGATCAAGCAACATCATCATCAAGTGACAAGAGGAAAGTCTAGAGCCACTTTGAAAAGGTTTCTTCATGAGCCCTATACCCGTCCACAGTGGCAATGGATCGATGAAGCATGACCACCACTACACGTCGACAGATAATCAAGCCCTTTAGAGAAACACGCTTCCACTCCCAGCTGCTAGATTGACAAAAGTTTGGGCCTGTTTTATTGTGGATTCATGTTACAAGGTCAGCTGTGGGCTGAACTGAAGTGTTAAGGTAAAGATCTGTCAAAGACATCACAAATGTTCAGATTACGGTTTGAGTTGATCTGTACTGTCTCATGCCTGTCCAGAATGATGTGGCCGAGAAGCCAGGGATTGGAAACATGATGTTACTAAAGCATAACTAAATGGGACATATTTTTTTGTTTTTTGTTTGTGTTCCAAGAGTAGAATTGAGCACACGTCAAATGATTTGTACAGCAAGCTGCAGTAAGTTAGTCTGTTTTATTGCTGGCTTGACAACTGTGCCTTTAGCTGCTACCTAAAGTAATTGCCTTGAATCAGACAGTTATAAAGTGCAGTGCTTTTGCCGCTAGAAAGCAATGCTGACAAAATACACAGGTCCCTGGTTGTGTTTTCTTAAGCCATTGGCCAGCCATGAAATGGCTCTGTTCAATAGTAACAGAACATGATCAGTCAGACTGACTAAAACTATAGCCTAGGTATTGCTAGTTGCATGGCAGTTAATGTAATCTAAGTGCAAGTGTTTTGAAGTAAATCTGAAAAGGGTATTGTAGGGTAAGTTCCTCTCCAAGCATGTCTGTTTGCTTGTCTGTTTTTTCCTTCAATACATTTTTGTTTTCTGACATGGCGCTTACGTCCTGGTATTTTATGAGACTGTTTTCCCTTCTAAATTGGACAATTCTGCTGATTGTCAGGGTAACGTCAGAAGTGGGTCAGGACTGGTCCTTCTGACTGTTTGTTTGGGGATGTGGCCAGAGATGAGGAAATAACCTCTGACCCCATCAAAGGTTATCCAAAACATCTGCAGTGGAGCTTTAATAACGGCATATTACAACCTGATTAAGACACTGGAGTTGTCATGTCCTCATTTTGTGTCAATTTGATGTGGATATTCAGGTGTGAGGGATGTGAGTGCCCAGCTCATTGGCAAAGCAGGCCTACCTTGTCCCACAGTGAGATCATAATGGAAGTAATTTGTGAGGGATATTGTGTCGTAATAGCATTGAAAAAAGGCGTTTACGGTCCGTGTTTTGCATGACTGGCTCCATGGCCACTGAAGACAGAGTTACTGCAGTAACCCTTGTCACTTTCCCAGACTTTAATCTTTGATGTTATCCTCCCTGTCTGCCAGGAATACAGACAGGCTCATCCAAACAGAGGAAAATTCAGGTATTTCTCTGAACAAGAATTATGCAATGTCCCAGGAAACTGTTCACACTGATGAAGTAATGGTCTAGATGCCATGGCAAATCAATCCCTTTAAGGATATCTTTTGCACCAGGACATCCTCTTGATCCATTTTGGCATCTAATGTTCTCATACTCTGTCTTGGCAAGTTTACCTTGACGTTGTACATGAGAACATAATATCTGGGAAAGAATGAGACAGATACATGAGAAAGCTCATGTCTTTAAAATTCAAAACTCCATTTATATACTGTTTAATGAAAGCTTTCTCTTGATATACACAAAGAGGAGCATGTTCTCTTGATTGGCCCTGGTATATAAAATATTTTATGTAACAGAAAAAGATACACTGTATGCACAATTATTAGGCAAGTTGTATTTTTGAGGATTCATTTTATTATTGAACAACGACAGTGCTCTCGGTCAATCCAAAATGTCAATGAACCTCAAACCTGAATATTTAAGTTAAAGTGAGGTTTTGGCTTTCTTACGAGAATATCTATGTGTGCACAATTATTGGTCAACTATTAGTGTGCAAAATTATTATGCAACTAAATGAAAAACTAAAAATTCCCATCTCACTTTTTTATTTCCATATGTTAAAGTGAGAATAATAAACAAACAACTAAATTTAAAAATAAACATTTCTGACATTTCAAAAAATCTGTGACCAATATAGGCACCCTTCTTTTCAATAACAGTAATAAGCCTTCCATTCATTGAGTCTGTCAGTGTCTTGATCTGTTGACGATCAACGTTTTGTGCAGCAGCAACCACAGCCTCCCAGACACAGTACAGAGAGGTGTACTGTTTTCCTTCACTGTAAATGTATTGTTTAAGAAGGCTCCACAAGTTCTCAATAGGGTTTAGGTCAGGTCTGTCTGGCGTCTGAGTCAAAGTGGAGTTCTGTGCCCGTTACTGATCCAGCCAAGGGCCCATCCATCTGGTCCGTCAAGAGTCACTCATCTCATCAGTCCATAAAACCTTAGAAAAATCTGTCTTCAGATAGTTCTTTGCTCAGTCGGCCCAGGTGGTCGGGTCTCAGCCTTCCTTACCTTGGCCATGTCTCTGAGCACTGAACACCTTGTACTTCTGGGCAGGTAGGTTGCAATTCTGGAATATGACAGCACTGGAGGATAATGGGTTCCCCTCTAGCTTCACGTTTGATTCTTCTCTTTTGCAGTTAATTTGCGTCTTGCGCTTGTTTCTTGCGACCCTGTTGACCATTTGCAACAAAACGTTTGATGGTTCTGTTATCACGCCCCAATATCTTAGCAATTTCAAGAGTACTGCATCCCTCTGAAATACTTTTTTTACATTTCAGTCAGTTAAATCTTTTTGGACCATTTTGCCTGATGACAAGAAGCTGCCTTATAATTATGCACACCTTGATATAGGGTTTCGATTTCCTTAGGCCACACTCTCCCTCATTACACATCACCTGATATGCTTAAATCCAATAAGGATTCAGGTTTATACAGCTTGGAGTTGGAAAATATCCCCAAATACTCACTTGCCTAATAATTGTGCACACAGTGTACATTTCATTTTTCCAGTCATTTTGTACTACTAGATGTATAGAAAGAAAGTATTGTGGTTAATTGTTTAAACTAGTTTTGGAAAAGTGTGTTCATTAGAAACTTCTTATGCACGGAGCATTTAATGGGCTGTAGTGTCTGTCAAAGATTGGTTTGTACCAAAGAACGTACACACACACCACCATGTGAAACCCTGCTGACGTCTAGAGAAAGCCCATATTCCCAAGAGAAGCCTGTGGGCGGCGCTCCCTGAGGTGAAGGAAGCCTGCTGAAAGTGAAGCCATCTGGACAGGAAGTACGGAACCAGATGAGGAAGTAAAAGAGCATCAGGCAGGAACCTGGGTCCAGAACCCAGGTTTAGTCACTCTTTTTTATCGGGTGAACTGACACAGCCTGAGGAATGAAGGGGTGTCCCCAACACACACGCAGGAAATGACGAGCAGCTCTTTCCTCCAGACGCTTGCTGAATTCACTCAAACTGGAGGCGTTATGTTTGATGACTAAGTTGGGGATCACTGCCGCAAATCCAAACCAAGCCCAGTCTATGAACCGCCCAGCCATCTGCCACCTCTAACCCACCTGTATATACTGTGGGAAAGCCAACCCACCAAGTCTACAACCTTGTGTCTGACATCTGGCCTTTTTTGGTTAGAGCCATGCCATTCTAAACTCATTCCTTTGTTTGCTGTCCACATGAATACTTTCCTGTCTGAATCGCATTGCGTTTTCATAGTATCCAAATTGTTGCTTTGAAAAAGATGACTGCAGTGTATGGCATTGACTTTGCTGTATTCACTGTTCCTCTTATATCCTTCCCATTGACTGCTTCTATGAAGTACAGTGAAGTATTGTAGCAGTGCCAAGATTCCAAGAACATTTCACAAACTGAATCATAACATTCCAATCAACGTGTCTTCAGCATTTCAGGAAAGCAACCTACTGAAGATATTTCACTCAAAGCTTTCTCCAGCTGTAAATCATCGCAACCATTCTCTCTCTTTCTCACACTAAATGGAGGTTCGTCAATTGAAAATATATTTTAATGTGTAATTTATTAAATGTTTTTATATTCCAGAGTCTCGCCAAGCATCAGTTGGGCGTTAGTCATCAGCTGGTGGGTCATTGAGAACTCCCAACCAGTAGTAACTTCATATTCTTATCAAGCATAAGATAAACACCAAGAACTGTATTTGAAGACTGTTTAACCCGTGTCAGACACATTTAAACTTTTAGATGTATGACTCGGCACAGTGAACATGGGTGGGCCCTTTCTGACTAAACAACCCCTGGATTTGACCTGTTAGTCTTTACACTGACTCACAAGACTATCAGGCTCTCTCTCCTTCGTCTACAGCAGTCGCTGTTTACCAGAGAATGGGCCTCAACTATGCAGTCTTTCAGGCTTTCAAGCATCTCTATGCAAACATCTTCTAAACTATAGGTTTCTCTCTGCTGTCTGACACATCTGCCTCTTTGAAATGAAGCCGTTGTGTACCTTGTGGGAACAACAGTTTTTTCTTTTTTCTAATGAGTCTCAAGAGGACTGTGTGACCACGTAATCAGATTTGATGGTTGAAAAGCTTACATGGGTAATTTCGTAACAGGTAGTCGATTAGGCTCTGGATGTTTCATATCCTGTCAAAGTTATTTTCCTTGTTGTAGTGTCTGACAATTTAAATGAGTGTTGCAAATGTGCAGTCTCTTGTGGGAGGGGCATTTCTTTTATGAATTATGATGTAAGTTAAAGAGTTTGAGGAATTCCTTAGACCCACATTATATATGATGGGTGCAAGCCAAATGAAAGCTGTTCTGGAAACATACATGGCCCTAGCCCAATTAGATGTGACCTCTGTCTTTGTGTGGTGACAGCCAGAAGAGTTGTGTGTGTGTGTGTGTGTGTGTGTGTGTTTGTGAGGGTAATTAGGCTGTGGTTTCACTGCATGTCCAGGAGCCCTATGGCAGCAATAGCGAGATGGGGGTAGGGAACTAAGAGATTTTCTTTTTTGTACGCCAGACTCTGGCTTTTGTTCCCCAAACAGCTGAGTAGGCTCATGTAAGGTATCTGTATCCCAGTTTGGATTCCACGCTGACCTAAGCCGCAAACGGAAACACTTGTACCGTTATCTTATGACGGAGTGAAACCATCAGCTTCCTTCTGCCAGCAGCCCTGCCCTCCGTGCAAATAGATCCTCCTGTTCACTTTCTGTCGCCACAATGGATATTGTAATAGCGTTTTGTCAAAAAAAGATCTGATTTCAGAATCCGGTGGACCCAGGGAGAGTTGATCCATTTTAGATTTTGGCGGTATTGCACCATGTGAAGGACTGAAAGAAAACAACTCATGATAATGGTTGACTGTGATCAACACTTTTTCTGTTGGTGTTGATTAATTGAAAAGGAGACAAAAAACCAAAGCAGATGAAAATGAGGACAGGGATCATACAGCAATTGAAGCTGTCCCTCCCCCTTGTCCCTACCCCTTCTTCAGTCACTCGTTCCCTCAGTCTTTCTTTCTCTCTCACACACACTGCTCATGAAGCACTAGGGGTGTGGCTGCCTCAGTGGACACCTTATGCTCCAGGGCGTTCTGACCTCATCTACACACCCTGTTCCACTGGGATGACACACACACACACTACATTCACTTCATTAATGGAAGGAATATGACAGCAGATACCAGTAACATATAGTCATCATCATAATAGTAGCTGTCCTAAGTGAACATCACTTGAGTTATCATTTCTAACTCTAATCCTCTTTCAGAAATAACACAATACTTTTTATTTAGTTTTGAGTACACTCGGTTTGAGATTTTCCACACCTCCGACAGGCAGCTGACTAATAGTCTGAGGTTAGTGTCAGAAGTCGGTGCCAACTGATGTCCGTGTTAGGCTTCGACTTCTTGTTTTTGCCACCACAGTTGGGCCGCAGTGTGTGGGTGCTGACCGTGTGGGTTGAAGGCCTGGCACATTTCAGTTGGGTGTGTTATTCCGTCGAACCAAGCCGCGGGAGAAAACAAATTTCAAACGCTCACCATCTGGTACTTTCAAGGGCCACTAGACGTTAACCAAGCTGCGAATAATGTCATTTTGATTACTCTCACGTTTGTTGTTGGTAATTAGCTGTGCCTGTAATTAGGGTTTTTCATTCCTGCTACTCAACCTTCTATCCAGTGTGTGGTAACACAAACTTTTTTGCTGTCATTAGTTTAATGAGGGCTCATTGAGAGTGGTGTGTGAAAATTGGAGCACCTTTTAGCTCGTTTGTGTGATTAATTCTACCCCCAATTTTAACTTTGTCATTGGAAGTTTTAGATAAAAGCGTCCTCTAAATGGCTACAAGTCTTTCTTCCACTTTTATTGGTTTTTGGAGTGCTGTTTTAAATGAATTGCTCTAAAAACATTTTCTATCTATGTCTCTCTCGCTCTGTCTCTCTGTCTCTGTCTCTCTCTCTCTCTCTCTCTCTCTCTCTCTCTCTCTCTCTCTCTCTCTCTCTCTCTCTCTCTCTCTCTCTCTTCTCTCTCTCTCTCTCTCTCTCTCTCTCTGCACCTTCTTTAATGGACGACCATGTTTCTGTATCTCCAATTTGCGATTGATTGAATAATTAATGATGATGACTGCCCCCGGCTAACAATGAAAATAGTGGTTTTATTGTAGGCTGAAGTCCTCTCAAACCACTGCCACTCCTCTTCCCAACACCGCCCTTCTGCCTATCCCTTCATCCTCCTGCAACCCATCCCTCCGCTCCCCCTCTCCTCATCTCCTGCCCTGGGTTTATCTGTTCTTTCCTCTTTCTTTTCATTCCTACAACACCATCTTCTCTTCCCCCTATCCTGCTGCCCCCCCTCATACACTCTGGTCCCTTCCCAGTATGATAGACTTGCACTCCCTCCCCCCTGCCCTCAAGGTTACTCTCCTAATCTCCCGTCCCCGTCCCCTTGTCCCCTTCCTGTCTGCCACTCTCGGTGGCGGCGGCAGCTTGCAGACCAGCGGGGGGTTCTGATAGATATCTCATCCGTGTGATAGGCCCGGCACAACCCATTAATGTGTCACGCCCCCCCCCCATTACAGACACACAGGGTAGAACTGCTGCTCTCATCCCTATCTTCTCAATCAGAAGTGGGTAATCTCACACTCACAGACACACACACGCACATGCTCGCTCGATATCGTTTCTCTCTCTCTTTCTCTCACTCTCAATTCAATTCAGCTTTATTAGCATGACAGTCACTACAACCGTATTGCCAAAGCTAGAGGCACAATAACAGATCAACAAATAATAATTTGTAAGACAGTGACAAAAAAATAAAAACAAAAATAACTAAAGTTAATAGTACACAGTGAAATGGACAATACATATGATAAATAGAAGGAAAAATGTTAAGGCTGGTTACGGTACACTGTAGCCTCCAGATAGGGAGGCTGTGTGTCCCTACCCTAAGAGTATTTTCATCTTTTCATCATCGGACAGCGTGGTGAACAGTGGTATTTAGGGTTTCAAGTCTCTGTCTCTCTCTGTCTCTCTGTCTCTTCTATCTCCTGTCTCTGTCTCTCTCTCTCCCTTCTGTCTCTCTCTGTCTCTCAATTCAATTCAGCTTTATTAGCATGACAGTCACTACAACCGTCTTGCCAAAGCTAGAGGCACAATAACAGATAAGACAGTGACAACAAAATAACTGAAGTGAATTAGTACAAAGTAAAATGGACAATACATATAATACCAAGATGTTAAGGCTGGTTACGGTACACTCAGGTTTTCCCTCATTTCATGGCACAGCATCTCTCTCTCTTTTTTTATTTTAATTTTTTTGTGTCTGCCTTTTGCAATGGCTAGACTGTGGTCACTGATCCTGTACTTGGTCAGGATCTGTCTCTGTTTTATATATTTGACAGTATAAAGATATTTAGCCAATTCATAATCTCTGTTTATCTCCTTTTTGGTTTGTTGATTTGTGATTGTAAAGCAATGCTAATCTGAGATAGGACAATGTTAGGTGTTAGTTGGTTAATAAGTCTCATGACCAGCTGACTGAAAGGACTCTCTTTGGGGTGGGTTTGCAGTGCTTCAAATTGCTGTGTATTTTGGGGACTTGATTTGAGATGCATCGAGAATTCTAGTGTTCTTTTCTTGATGTTTATAATGAATAGATATCGACCTAAGTCTGCTCTGCATGCATTGGTGGGTGTTTTCCTTTGTATGTTCAATATAAATCTACAGAATTCAGCATGCAGGGCCTCTATTGGATGCTCGTCCCATCTAGTGTAGTCATGCTGACTGAGTGGACCCCATACTTCACTTCCATATAGCACTATTGGTGATATTATGCTATCAAATATTTTTGTCCAGATTCTGATTGGGGTGTCTATTTTATGGAATTTTCTTCTAATTCCAAAAAAGGCTCCACAGTCCTTCTCCTTTAGCGCATTCACTGCCAGTCCAAATTTTGCAGAGGCACTGATTTTGATCCCTAGGTAATCATAGGACAAATGAGTGTGCTTTAGTGTGGTGTTTCCTAGAGTGAACATACAGTATGTCTGCTTTCCTGAGATCTGGTCTTTTTCTGGAAGATCATTATTTTAGACTTTTTAAAGTTTACTGTGAGGGCCCAGTTCCGACAATATTGCTCTAGCAGATCCAGATGCTGCTGTAAACCCTGCTCTGTGCTCTGTGGGTGACAACAGCACTAGGTCGTCTGCATAGAGCAATAATTTAACTTCCTTGTTGTTTAGGTTGAGGCTTGGGGCTGCAGATTGTTCCAACAATACTGCTAGCTCATAAATGTAGACATTAAAGAGCGTTGGAGATAAGTTGCATCCCTGGTGAACACCTTGCTCTTGAGTGAAGAATTCAGTTCTTTTATTGTCAAATTTTACCCCGCATTTATTTTAAACAGATTGATTTGATTATAAAACAAAGTTTATGTCATAAACTTTAACCCCTATACCACTTTGGAGAAAGCATGCAAACATTTGTTTGGTTTTGTTTGTTTTGGTATGTGTTGATCTATTAGGGTGTGTAGGGTGTAAATATGATCAGTAGTGCGGTGATTTGGTAGGAAGCCAATTTGCCCTTTACTCAAGACATTGTGTTCCGTAAGGAAGGCCAGCATTCGGGCATTGATAATGCTGCAGAAGACCTTCTCCATGTTACTGCTCACACAAATACCCCGGTAGTTATTTGGGTCCAATTTGTCTCAACTCTTGAATATTGGATAAATAAACTCCAGATCTCAGGGAAGCAGCCTGCTTCAAGGACCAGTTTGAACAACTTATGCTGGGCCTGCTGCAGATTTTTGTTTAAGTTGTTCTATTTTTTCCAGAATAGATTTTGGTCAATTGAGTCTTTAATTTCTTTTAGCTTTTGATTGTCATTTTTACCTTTTTTAGTTTTAGAGTTAGTTTTGTATTCTCTGTTTTTCGGCATTATTCTGACGCAGGTCTGTGTTTTGTGGTTGATGGTGTTCTCATATTTTTATAGTCTTCATCAAACCATTCGTCACTTTTTTCCTTCTGTTTTGTCTTGTTCTGTTTTATTAAGACTGATAGGCAGATTTGTGAAAAATAGTAAGAATTTCTGTTACAGCCCTTTTTATTCCAGATTGATTTGTTTGGAATTTGGCTAAGAGAAAATCATGAATTATGTTGGTAATTTCAGGAGAAGTTAAGATATCTTTAAAAGTGTCACTCTCAGGAGCCCATTTGTATGATGTTTGTAATTCGAACATTTTGGAGGGCTCAAGTTGTTTTTTATTTATTTTTGTCCATTTGTTTTCAGATATACATTTATCTTAGTGGTCTGTCAGTGAATGCATTGAAGGAGGAGGGGTCTATGTCAGTGACTGCATAGTGTACTACACTGCTTCCAACTGTGTTGAGGAGTATGTGTACCTCCCTAAGGAGTCCCCTCTGATTCTGACATTTAGGAAGTACAGGCTTGAGGTGCGACAAAGATCCCTCCCAGTATTATTTATGACCCCATCTAGACTATTCCTCTGAATTATGCTTGGTGTCATGTATAGAGGACTCAGAACAAACGCATGGTTGTTGCCTCTATTTTATAGATTTTTATAGATTTTAGGAATTCAGCATAGATCTGTACTCTTCACACCTAAGGCTGAAGAATAGAGGCCCTGAATGTTCCAACAGTTTATATGAAATGAACTAATCGTGAGACAGGATATAAATGTAGCTCTGTAAATAGATTAAATATAAATAAATTAATGTAAATAATAAAATAAGAATACAAAATTATACAAAATTATAATAACAGTTAGAAAATAAATAAATAATCTCTCTCTCTCTCCATCACACACACACACATCTGTCCAGTCTCCGCCTCCCCGCTTCCCCACAGAGCTCCGGCTTCCCAGCTGGTGTGTAGTCTGGCAGGTGTTTTGTGATGAGTCACCCCCGTCCCTCCCTGCCCATGTTCCTCTGGTCCGTCTGTCCGAAGCCTCGCTGAGACGCTGCCACACTACCCCGGCCACAGAGATTAGGCTTGCTCCCGGGCAGACATACACACACCCTGCCCCTTCACCCTCCACCACCCTCACCACAGACACTGAGCTAGTCAGCATCCACATAGGAGATGAAGTAAGTCGGAGGATCTGCATCCATCTATGCACTTAGGCACGAGGAAGGTTTCCTGTTACATTAACCTGTCGCATTACACACTGGCTTTACTTGGCTGCTGTGTTGTTAAAGGAGGATGGTCCTGACTGTGGTCTGAGAGAAGCTCCCAAGACCACACACACTCGGCCTAAGAGCAGGACATGACACAGCATTTTCATCCCTGGCTCTGTCATCTTCATTTCACGTTTTTTCATTTTGCAAACGGTGCACTTGGCCATCTCTCATGTGCTTCCATGGGCATCATGGGAACTCATCCCTGCCTCTTCACTCTGATTGGACCTCTTGTCATCCCTCACACCATACGGTTCACTAGTGCGTGCACTAGAAGTCTGTATCGGAGGTTGTATGATAACTTCAGTGAATTTTGTTTAGTTAATGAACCGGAGTTTGAAGTAAGGGAAATCGGGAAATTCAGTTTTGTTATTTAACAACCGATATGGCCATAGTGCTGACTGCTGGCATAACACTGAATCTCTGCTTTCTAAGGGGTTTCTTTATGAATGAAATGCTGGCTAGCTAATTTTTGTTACAAAAATTAATGTGTTTACTTATGTCAAAAGTGCCTGCACATTGCAAATGTGCACACACACTTCACACCAAATCAACAACATATTATAATCACCAGCTGCATCACGAACATGGGCACTATTCCTTCCACTTTAGCCTCCTTGGTCGGCAGAACTGTACATGCAAGTGCTGTATGGTGAATTAATCCAACAATTATGACAACTGGCTCAACCATTGTGCATGTAATGACGTAAGTTATGAACTCAATAATTAGATATTTGTGCTGGTAAGACAAGTTAACAGAGAACCAATATAATAAATTCAACATTCAACAATCAACATAACATAAAGTAACTGATAATGTTGGATACAGCAGACAAAGGAAGGCTACATAATCATTTGCATGAATGTAGGCTACCACAGCATTGGCAATTTGACTAGAATAGATGATTTGGAGGTTGAACAAGTACTTCAGAGATGACAGAGAATTTTAATTGTGATCTGAGAAATATAGGTACCCAAACCACTGAGAAGAACTGGCATCACCAGCTGCATCACGGGCACTGCATCTATAGTTCAAGTAATCTGTATTTTTGTGTTTCACTGACATATTAATCATTGAATGCACTGTGCACTAGTACTATTAATGGTTTGATGGCTCCCACTGCCACCATATAGTTGTCATGTGCATAAAGCTGACCAATATAGGTCACACAGTAAGAAAGGCAGGAACTCCAATTCTAGTTACGGGGTGTCTCGCAGGTGACAGGAAGCGGGGAGGGTGTCATCGTTGGCTGTTAAGCTGCAGAAACCCAGGTGTCACAACAGCCCGCAAACTCCTCCCCTTGCTACATTTATCTTAATACATTTTACTCAACTTGTCAGTTTGTGTGCAATTTGTGCACATTTTCTATGTGGAGAAAACAGTGTGTGCTCATTTGGTTGATATCCTGTTACTCTTGCTGATTAGCTCTAGTACAGTGTGGTGATATTACTGACATGTTTTCTCCAGTAGATGGTCAATAATTTAACCTCTGATGGACAGTTCAACCGCCCAATGGGGCATCAGGAGCCAAGTAGCCAATAGGGAGCCAGGCGTGGTTTAGACCCGCCCTGCCATGCAAACTCCACTCCAAATAGCCAGGACATTAGACTAATCAATGGGCTGTGTTTCCTGGGGCCTCTCAAGCTCATAAATCACACGGCTAGTCTAATGGTGCAGGCCATAGGATGTGGATAAGGGTACAAGCCACAGAAAACATACATTGTGGTCTGTAGGCCCAAGTCCTGAATCTGCCACTCAGTTTGCTGTGGGACCAATAACATGGTGTCTGATTGATCCTCTTTCGTCAAATGTTGTTGAATCTAGAGAAGTATATTCAGGAGGCCTTCTTATTACACAAGCATAGTTGACATCCCCAACATGTCACTTATTAAAAACTCGGGGATCGGTTTGACCAATGTCCTCCCTGTGTTTTGCCAGATGACTGTGTCTCCTTATTCACCTCCTATATGTGTGCGTTGACATCTGGCTTTCTGTGTATACGTACACAGTGTGTGTGTACAAGCACAAGGCCGTTTGTATACGTTTTTTATGAATCTTTGTTTAAGTTTGACATTTTCTCGCAAACGTCTGCCACAAGTCCAACATATGTTGTCCTGAAATTGTTAACTCCCCCTCCATTTTGTGAGCATCTGCAGTCTCCCCCTCTGCATCTCAATCGAGAATTTAAGGTTCTTCCCCGCTTGATTAAAGAGCTAATGGTGACTGAAAAAGCATGAAATTACTGAGACAGGGCTGAAACGAGAGGCCAAAATAGACACACACACACTCACACATACATAGACACACACACACTCACACATACATAGACACACACACACTCACACATACATAGACACACACACACACACACTCACACATACATAGACACACACACACACACACACACACACTCACTCACACATACATAGACACACACACACACACACACACACACACACACAGACAGTCCTGCCTTGTTCCTAAAGCAGGAGACAGAAGTTTGAATCTTTCTTGAATTGTTTTCCCTTTTTTAGTACATTACCTACACTTGTTGTCAGTAGGTTACTTGCGTACAACATAAGACCGTAGTGGTTTCTCATGTCACCCTGGCTTTGCCCTCTGTTGTTTTAAGGTGTCAACTTATTTTAGTAGGATGAATTCACTTTCTTTATGGACACAAAACTTACTTGGATACTGCAATGCTAGTAAAGCAGAGACTTCCTGCTTCCCCATAGATGGGTAACCTGCATTTATCATAGTGTAAACATTATGATAATCATCAGGTAAGCCTATTGTATTAAAGGGCTGGGCTAGGTTTGCCCATTTCTACAGAAGTTGCTGATGTTGAAACGCTGTTGTGAAAGTGAGTGTCGCTGGGATTTTCAAACGCAACGCGCCTTGAAAGTGCATCTCAAATGTTGGTGCGCTACTAATTGTTGTACTAATAGACGTCTCCTGCCTAAGGACATGCCTCTGGTGTGATTTATAAACCTTGCTACTCACTGCCTCCCTAACTTCCCCCAAGGCTTTCCCTGCCTCCCTCTCTCTGTGTACAAAGTA
The DNA here is from genome assembly GCA_903064625.1 of Mallotus villosus. Taxonomy (NCBI): domain Eukaryota; kingdom Metazoa; phylum Chordata; class Actinopteri; order Osmeriformes; family Salangidae; genus Mallotus; species Mallotus villosus. Next base: position 75,044 of record CAEFZP010003844.1, read on the forward strand.
TTTGATCTTATTGCTCTGTGGAAGTAGTCTTATTAATCGCCCCATGGGGACATTAAAGCCCATTGACACCCTAAGCAAAGTGTACTTAATTACATTAAAATACAATTTCAGGTATTGAAAAAATTAACATTAGTCTGTGCTTGATTGGCTGGTTCCATCCAGCATGGCACTGTGGATTGGACTGCTCCTGAAGTGGTAGAATATGTACTAAGCTTTTTTTATCAGTTTCTCAAGTTTGAAACAGCACTGTAACTCAGCAAGGTTTGAAGCTAAGTGTTTTATTGGAAGTCAGAGTGTCAAAGATTCTCAATACAACGTAAGCATCATTCCGGAATCACACTGGAATTTTTCTCTGGACATTTGTCTTATATATTTTCCCAATTATTTTATGAGGTTCTGCCATTGGTACATTTTTTTAGGCCTGCTCTGGCCTTGAAGACCAGCTGCTAGGTTCTGGGCATAGGGCCATAACTATGCCTGCTGATAGCTGGGCCTTGTAGTTTTTTATGAAAGAAGCATATACTTCTCTCGCACTCAGACCCTAATTATCCAGATTTTCACATTTTGGGCTTAAGATCTTCTACATATTAGTGGTAATGCTCATCAGTCAACAGCTTTGCATCTGGTTTTCAGTAATATAGCATATACAAGTACAAAAGGTGATTAAGAGGTTCATATTTCAATCATATCATTTTCAACTCCATAATCATTACCCATCTTCATTCAATTACAACAGTGTGATGTTTTTTCCACAACACTCCCAAAATATTAAACATGATAATTCAGACATAATAAAGCATGTATTGAAATGATTACCCTGGTCTGGGACAGGTATTAGCTGGCTAGTGGCATAGATGTTGGTCAGGGCAGTATCCTGCACTACTTTTAGTCAACTTTACAATTGCCTTTTTTATTTCAAGGCTTTTTAATCGTTTTTTGAAAGCAAGGACATTCCAGCTCCAGCACCGACGCTCTCCTTCGTCCTGCGGAGGATGAAAACATGGGAAAGAAATGTGCAGTCCTTCTTTGGCTCTGAGAATGTGAAAATTGGAGCAGGCCTTAAAGTTCACCCACTCTGACATTGAGTTATTCCTGCTATGTGGGAACTGACTGACTTATTGGCGACAGTTGTTTCCCTCAAAATACTAGTTAGGAGCTACCTGATGTCATAATGTTTGTTTACTAATACAAAATCAACGTGTTGTTCGGTGGGAGGTGACGCTGGGACACACAAAGTGTCTCAAAGTGCATATTCACCCTCCCTGCTTGTAGTATTTATGTATTGAGAACTGTAGGATACATGTTGGCTCATTTGCATTGATAAAGTCACTGTTTAAAATGCTTTCAAGGTGTTAGAGGGTTGTGTGAGGATTGTGGTGTGTCAGCTTGTTGGTGGTATTTACAGCTTGTATTGTGCAGGTGTGAAGCTAAAGGCAAGACTTTGGGTGGAATATTTGGTTGACGCGCTTATAGTGTAATCAAACACGCACACACAATCATCCTAGCAGAGCTGGTTATCAGCAGCCCACAGGCATTGAGTTCTTTATACCCTTCTCGCATACACGCACACCTTGGGCAAAGTAATTCTGTGTGTGAGCATGTCATGAGAGTTTTCTTTCCACTGTAATGTTAACATATTTTTGCCAGCATCTTTAGTGTTTGGTTATAAACATTCTATAAAATAACATACTACAAAGTGAAGTTATATTTGATAAAAGCCGCATCACAAAGAGGGATGTTTTGTCCTAAAGCAACCCCGTTCTCACAAACTCAATAAACCTTTAACTGAGGTTTAATTGCAAAAACCTTACCTTTAAGCTAATCATTCAACAAGTTTGTCCCCAAAAAGTTTTGGGATAAAACTATATTTGGGATGACCTTAGTGTATATACTAAGAAATCAAGAGCACCATTCTCATCGGCTTCACTACTGTTTGTCCTATAACCGAGTCAGAGAAATGATGAGCCTGCAATTGTTGCCGTGGTAACCAGACTTAGGGAGGGCATTAGTAGGTTTGGAGAGTTGAGTATCTAAAGTGTCCACGTAGAACAGACACGCCCTCCTGCTCTCTCTCTGGCCCAGCCTCACACCTGTCATCTCTCTCTGGCCCAGCCTCACACCTGTCATCTCTCTCTCTCTGGCCCAGCCTCACACCTGTCATCTCTCTCTCTCTGGCCCAGCCTCACACCTGCTCTCTCTCTGGCCCAGCCTCACACCTGCTCTCTCTCTGGCCCAGCCTCACACCTGTCATCTCTCTCTGCCCCAGCCTCACACCTGCTCTCTCTCTGGCCCAGCCTCACACCTGCTCTCTCTCTGGCCCAGCCTCACACCTGTCATCTCTCTCTGCCCCAGCCTCACACCTGCTCTCTCTCTCTGGCCCACCCTCACACCTGCTCTCTCTCTGGCCCAGCCTCACACCTGTCCTCTCTCTCTCTCTGGCCCAGCCTCACACCTGTCATCTCTCTCTCTCTGGCCCACCCTCACACCTGCTCTCTCTCTGGCCCAGCCTCACACCTGCTCTCTCTCTGGCCCAGCCTCACACCTGTCATCTCTCTCTGCCCCAGCCTCACACCTGCTCTCTCTCTCTGGCCCACCCTCACACCTGCTCTCTCTCTGGCCCAGCCTCACACCTGTCCTCTCTCTCTCTCTGGCCCAGCCTCACACCTGTCATCTCTCTCTCTCTGGCCCAGCCTCACACCTGTCATCTCTCTCTCTCTCTGGCCCAGCCTCACACCTGTCATCTCTCTCTCTGGCCCAGCCTCACACCTGTCCTCTCTCTCTCTCTCTGGCCCAGCCTCACACCTGCTCTCTCTCTGGCCCAGCCTCACACCTGCTCTCTCTCTGGCCCAGCCTCACACCTGTCCTCTCTCTCTCTCTGGCCCAGCCTCACACCTGCTCTCTCTCTGGCCCAGCCTCACACCTGTCATCTCTCTGGCCCAGCCTCACACCTGCTCTCTCTCTCTGGCCCAGCCTCACACCTGTCATCTCTCTCTCTCTGGCCCAGCCTCACACCTGTCCTCTCTCTCTCTCTGGCCCAGCCTCACACCTGCTCTCTCTCTGGCCCAGCCTCACACCTGTCCTCTCTCTCTCTCTGGCCCAGCCTCACACCTGCTCTCTCTCTGGCCCAGCCTCACACCTGTCATCTCTCTCTGGCCCAGCCTCACACCTGCTCTCTCTCTCTGGCCCAGCCTCACACCTGTCATCTCTCTCTGGCCCAGCCTCACACCTGTCATCTCTCTCTGGCCCAGCCTCACACCTGTCATCTCTCTCTCTCTGGCCCAGCCTCACACCTGCTCTCTCTCTGGCCCAGCCTCACACCTGTCCTCTCTCTCTCTCTGGCCCAGCCTCACACCTGCTCTCTCTCTCTGGCCCAGCCTCACACCTGTCATCTCTCTCTCTCTGGCCCAGCCTCACACCTGTCATCTCTCTCTCTCTGGCCCAGCCTCACACCTGTCATCTCTCTCTCTCTGGCCCAGCCTCACACCTGTCATCTCTCTCTCTCTCTGGCCCAGCCTCACACCTGTCATCTCTCTCTCTCTGGCCCAGCCTCACACCTGTCATCTCTCTCTCTCTCTGGCCCAGCCTCACACCTGTCATCTCTCTCTCTCTCTGGCCCAGCCTCACACCTGTCATCTCTCTCTCTCTGGCCCAGCCTCACACCTGTCATCTCTCTCTCTCTCTGGCCCAGCCTCACACCTGTCATCTCTCTCTCTCTGGCCCAGCCTCACACCTGTCATCTCTCTCTCTCTGGCCCAGCCTCACACCTGTCATCTCTCTCTCTCTCTGGCCCAGCCTCACACCTGTCATCTCTCTCTCTCTCTGGCCCAGCCTCATACCTGTCCTCTCTCTCTCTCTGGCCCAGCCTCACACCTGTCATCTCTCTCTGGCCCAGCCTCACACCTGCTCTCTCTCTCTCTCTCTGGCCCAGCCTCACACCTGTCATCTCTCTCTCTCTGGCCCAGCCTCACACCTGTCATCTCTCTCTCTCTCTGGCCCAGCCTCACACCTGTCATCTCTCTCTCTCTCTGGCCCAGCCTCACACCTGTCATCTCTCTCTCTCTCTGGCCCAGCCTCACACCTGTCATCTCTCTCTGGCCCAGCCTCACACCTGCTCTCTCTCTGGCCCAGCCTCACACCTGCTCTCTCTCTGGCCCAGCCTCACACCTGCTCTCTCTCTGGCCCAGCCTCATACCTGCTCTCTCTCTGGCCCAGCCTCACACCTGTCCTCTCTCTCTCTCTGGCCCAGCCTCATACCTGCTCTCTCTCTGGCTCAGCCTCACACCTGCTCTCTCCATCACAGCCTCTGTGATATTTACACTGTGGGCGCTGCTTAGCTTTCAGGTCAGAGCCAAGCATCCGGACGCAGCTAGAAATCATTATCTGTATGTCTCTTCAGCTCCAATGCAAAGAGAACTGTGCATCAATGCCTGGGAGACTTTCGTGTTAGTTTGTGGCTGGTGTGTGGGAGACAAAGGTCAAAGCAGGATGTCTCTTGCAGTGTTATGTCATGTCACAGCAATTAGCCATGTCTATATCACCTGAATGTAGAACCATCAATGTGCAGTGGTGATATGAGCATGTACTGTATGTATTAAGCCAGGCTGAATGGATGACAGTCCAGTTTAGAATGTATACTTTTAATCACTGTGCTGCAATTACGTTTAGCTCTCGTACCAACATTGACCACCCCTTTGGCCATTGACCCCCTTTTTCGCTCTTTTTTTCACTCTAAATTTTTCCCCTCTCTATCTCTTTCTCCCTCCCCCCCCTCTCTCTGTCCCTCTCTTTTCTTCCATCTCTCTCTACCTTTCTGCTACCAGGAGGAACCTGACCAAGCTGTCCCTCATCTTTAGTCACATGCTGGCAGAAATCAAGGCTCTCTTCCCTGGGGGCCAGTTCCAGGGTGACACGTTCCGCATCACCAAAGCCGACGCCGCTGACTTCTGGAGGAGGTTTTTTGGCGAAAAGCAAGTTTGAAACTTTTCTGTTTTGTTGTCCGCCACTAGCCAAGAACCTTGAGCGTGTGTCGGCCATTGGTAGTAAGACGTCTGTTCATCGGTAGTTACTTCTGCTGATGAGTCAAATGCACAGCTCATCCAGTGGCAACGGGAGCTTGACACTTCCTAAGGGGGCTAGTGGATAACGCTGTAATGTAATATAATATAATATTTAGACTAAACATCCCCTTTTTTGTAATAGATTTAACCCTGTAGTAATATCCTGCATGACATAAAGGATATAATGCTACCTGTGAGCTTTGTGAAATGACCACTAAAAACCTGAATTTGAATGAGTAGTCAGGTTATAGACAGGTTGTTTATTCTCTTTATCGCTCTCACTCTCACTTTGTCTCTCTCACTCTGTCTCTCTGTCTCCCTCTGTCTCTCTCTCTCAATCATACCCTTGCTCTGTCTCTCTCTCTCCCTCTGTCTCTCTCTCTCAATCATACTCTCGCTCTGTCTCTCTGTTACACGCACGGACGCACTGAAAGGCCACACCCTAGAGCAGATGCTGCGTCTCACCATGTCTTTGTCTCCACCTCACAGCTGACACAAGGTCACAACCTCCGCCAGCTACATCACCAAGCAAGCATCTCACCCAGCCTGTGTGTGTGTGTGTGTGTGTGTGTGTGCATGCACGCACGTACATTGTGTGTGTTGTTTATGGTCTGTATCTGTACTTCTGTGTGTATTAGGGCTTCGATGTGGCTCACATTTTGGAAAGTTACATATGTAACGTTAGCTTTGCATTTAGCCCAGACTCATGCTGGGCTGAATTCATGCAGAAGGGATGCAAGCATGACCCTGAAGGTTATTTAGATTAAGTTCACAGACAGTACGATGGGTCACCGAAACTGTGGGGTCTAGCCCAGCATCAGAAGGAGGCATTCTGTCAGTCTAATTCTTCCTCACATCTTTCCAAACTTGACCTTGAATGCTGTGTGTCCGTGTGAGCTTAAGTTACAGAAGAAGGAAGGAAGAGAGGAAGGGAGTAAAAGAGGGAGAGAGAGTGTGAAGTCTGATCTATGTCTCAGTCTGTAAGTTTCCAGTCATTCTACTTTGTGTCTGTCCCCTCTAATTACCACGGCGTATTAGTGCTGACAGTATCCTAGATGGCTCGCCAAAAAGCAACTAAAGCATTTTTTCAGCCATGGAAATGCCTCAGTCGCAACATGCAGCTACATGCTACGTTCTGAGGCTGCATTGCTCCTAGACCTTTTGAATTAGAAAACATTATAAGATTTAATGCCTTGAAGTTAAGTATCTTGTTGTTGCTTACTATCTGCAGATTTCCAGTTCCTTCTGTATGTTACATGGTTCATTTTCTTACTTCAGAAAATTAAGGGTGTTCCTCTGACTGTTCTACAGTAGACATATCAAGTATGTTACCATCCATGCTAACCGTTCTCCGATTGTTTCCCACTGTAAAAGGGTGACTATGCTAGCATTGATGCTATCTCTTTTCTTGGTTTATGCATCCATGCTAGCTGTTACCATCCATGTTGTCTGTTGTCTGACTCCAGTGAGGGGCGAGGTTGAGCTAGCCCCGATAGCGAGGCTGGTCTCTCATGAGCAGGGCAGGTGGCCAGCCCCTCGGCACATATCTACTTTCTGGACTGATATATTATAGATAATTACAAAGCTCAGCTTCCCGTGGCTGTAAAAGGAAGTGTGTTTGCCATTGATACCCTGAAAGGACTGCAGAGAGGCCCACTGCCCTGGAAACCCAGCATGCATGTTAGCACTGGTATGCAGCTAATAAGGAAAGCCCTTCATTTTGACCTCTGTGGTACACTTTACTAGGGGTCGACTCATATGCGTTTTTTGCGGCCACGCCGATTATCGGTCGACCCCTACACCTGACTTGTGAACTTATGTTCATCAACTTTTTATTTGTAATTATGTATATTTGTTACGTAACTTCAGAATGCATTCAGTAGTATCTAGTATAACACACAAAAGCTTGCTTACTCACACACAGACGTACACATACACACTAAGTCGTTTGGGTGTATTACACCTCTCCCTCAAAGCCCCGTCATTGTGTAAAACCCAGAATCCAGTGGAGCTGGGCTTGTATGAGTGTATGTGATTATGCAGAGGGATTGATGATGAAGGCACAGCCCCTGGGTATAATGGGTGACTGGTCTCCATAGCTCTGTTCTATTTTAGACTTCTCATTTGAATCCCGTTTGTGTGCACCGGCTAACATGTAAAACACCAAAGGCCACCAGCCAAAATGCTGTGGTGCTTTTTTGGTGTATATTTTGGTAAATAAATATGTTTTATTAGTGGTAAACTGTAAAGCTCCTTTGTTCATTAAAGTCCTGAGACTAGTTTAAGTCAGATCAAGAGGGGCGAAGGATTAAGGTGTTTGACCACCCTGCTGACTGTAGATCTTTTAGTTGGTCTGTAGACAATGTTGATTCAATGATTCAACTCTGATTGTACTGAATGATTGTATTATTTTAGGGAGTGAGCCAATGACAGAAGAGACATGGGACAGCTACATTGATTGGTGTATAGAATGACCAGATGTTATAAGTCTATATAAGACTGTGAATCGTGAACGATACCACTCTGTCGAACGACTCTACGATACGTGTCTTTCGGTATGACTGGTCACAGAGTGCTCTGTGTCTTGCTGTAATATTCGAATGAAGAATTTGTATCAATCCGGCAGTTATATCAATCTAGAAATACAGTGCCGTCAAAACTTCCTTTACAACACCCCCCCCCCACCTCTAATGCACATCTAATGTTTTATTCTACTAACCTAGATCCTCACACATGTCTGTCTCTCCAGCTAAGCTCGGCATGTCCACACTCCTCCTTTACGTTTCCCCCTTTGGCTTGAAGAGACATCTCCCCTGCCATCTATACTGCTGCATGAAGCAGCAGAGTGGCTCATTTCAGCCGCTAGGTATGGCCGCGTTTCAGCACTCCACTTCATTGAAGGTTAAGGTAGGGATGAATCAGGATTCTAATGGATGGAAGCTGAGCTCAAACCTTGCGAGACACCGCAAAGGAAGCCAGCCAAGGTAGTTTGGCTCTAATAAAGCCAATCAGAGATCACAGGGCCTGTTTTTATCTTTGATCATCTGCGTTAATCACAGATATTAGCTTTTGAGATGGTGCGTTGACGCCAGATCGCATTTCACTTGCGGCCCCCAACACTGGGAAGTGTTAAGCTGCACCAGATGGTGTTGAGGAACAGAACGGCCAGGAACCCAACATTACATCAGCTCAACGCTGGTCGCACACAACTCAAAGAAAAGCACATGCAGTCCTTGTTAGTAATGTTGTTTCCTGTGTGAGGAATGCTTTTGAATCATGGGTATGACAGTAAGGTCATTTGTTTTTCACGTCTGTGGTCAAAGTTACAATGTAACCACAAGGCACGTGTTGTCCGACAATAGCTAGGTGCCTCATTTTAGGTGCACACACACAGGTTCTCACACAGGAAAGATGCAGAGGCGGATATAACTCAAGATCACTTATCAAGTTATAATTGGATCATAATTTTGTGAAATAAGTGTGGCACTGTTTTCATGTTTAGTTTAGTCTCTCCTGTAACACTTGGTCACTGAATTGAACTGTGGAGTTTCCAGACTTGTGAATGTGTGATGAAAAACGGAACATCTTCAATTAAAAAGCCCCAAAAGGAAGCTGAAAATTATGAAAACAGCATAGGTGTTGGAAGTTGCTTTAAATGATTTGGGATCAGGTTACTGACGACGACCTAGTAAACAGAAATCACGTTCTCCTTAAGTATTTGTCAGTAATTGCAATTGCCCCTCAGATGCCAATGTGAGCATGTAAACTGCTTACTAGCAACACAATACTATGTAGTAGTGACTGAAGAAGTGTGTATACTCTCTAAACCATAAAGTACCATAATGCGTTGACTGATAGAGCTACCGTCATAGATAACCAGTTTGTTTTGCAGAGGTTTTTGAGAGTACAGAACTTTGTCTATCACGTGGACATTTCTGTTCCAACAGACAGTTTGAAGTCAACAGGATATTCATCTGGTTTCACGGTCGGGGCTGTGTCACATTTATAGTTCAGTCAAGACAATCACGTATTAGATTTGAGCATTTATTGTTACATGACATGGACATGTAGATTTAACTTTGGCGGAGTGGATGATCTAAGGGAAGTACTCCCTGCCTCCTCGATGCAACACATACATACATGACATATGAGGCAGGGAGCAATAGAATATAATCCCCTAGATGGATAGAACATAGACAGCATGGGGGAGAAGGGGATGGTGGAGGGTGGCAGCATCAGTGATCATAAACGACCGGGGTGAGTGTGTGCGTATCCGCGCGTCTTTTAAAGCCGCCTTATCGGACGCGCCCAATGAATATGCGCTGCTAATATGGGTGTAGTGGGCGGTGCAAGAAAGATGGAGTAAGACGCCTTACGTCCCTTGATGATGCGTGCTGCCCGATTGCCCTGCCTGAACTAGCTGCGCTTATTTGTTGGTTTATTGCCGGCTCATTATTAAAGGTCACTGGTGTTGATAAAAGCAGTTGTCTGTCAACACCAAGACGGGTTACATTTTAGGTGGCCTGTGGCATGTGGCCTTTTTGGGAGATCTAGAGATGCCAAGCCTATCAGCAAAATCATGAACATAATTTGTTATACAGTACTGAGAACTGTTAGGGTTTGATGAAGGTGGGTGGCTATGCTTAGGAAGGTATTCTTTTCTGTGACAAGGTTTTTGCTGAAGTGTCTGACACTGTATATTTCTCCAACTGTATATACAGTGTATTCGATTAAGGTACATTTTTTCAAATGTACAAATGGAAAAAAACGAATATATTTTTATTTGTTAACAATTCTGATTTGAGAATGCTATGTTTTAGAGCAAGCTAGTACTAGGATCACTTTTGACAGCCCACGTTTGGTTTCTCAGAAAGATGAACATCATTCAGCTCAGAAAGATGAACAACATTCAGCTCAAGTCTCGTTCTGGGAAAACAAGCTCACAAAGGAATGATGTTGTTAATAATCTTATCATCGTTCTTCTCTATTTCTCCGGCGATCCCCTCGTTTGCCCTCCTGCAGGACAATCGTGCCATGGAAAGTATTCCGACAGTGCCTTCACGAAGTGCATCTCATAAGCTCCGGCCTCGAAGCCATGGCCCTTAAATCCACCATCGACCTCACCTGCAACGACTACATCTCAGTGTTTGAGTTTGACATCTTCACCAGGCTCTTCCAGGTAAGCCTCCCACATGACCTGTCGGTAGTTAGTGGTATGTGTCTGAGGGTTGTCCTCGTGGGTACAAGGCAGCAGGTCATCATCCCTCATCTCTCAAGTTCCCATTCAGATTTGACCCTCTCCCCCCTGCTATTTAGTCTTGCTGGGGAGTTATCCACCCCTCTGTCGTGCTTCTACTATGGGTAGCCAGTCTGGGTAGAGACTGAGCGTTATAGCTCTCTGTGATAGGTGACAAGAGACCCCTCCCCCCAATCAGCACCAAACGTGGCCGGGTTGTCTTGTGTTAGAAAAGAGCCTTGCCGGAAAATACGAGAAGAGCCGATACCACTGGCATGATGTGTGTGTGTGTGTGTGTGTCGGACTACACAGGCCCTTTTACATCAAAATGGTCCAATGGTAGCGTAGCCAAGCTGCGTCATGTTGTGAGAATAACACCAGGCTATCGTGTTACTTGGCTGTTCACCATGCGTGTTATATCAAGCTCCCTGCAGGCTTCATGCAGTCTCATCCAGCCCTACAAACCACACAAGCCAGTATCAGATGATACATAGACAGCATTGTGTCTAAAGTATGTACATTAAGACGTAGGCTTATCACAAAGTGTAGTTTTAACACGCCCAGGTTGAGAACACAGTAAATGTCAAAGCACTTGTGCATATGAGTTGTGTACTTGATTTCGGCTCATTCAGATATTACTCTACCAGGCTGCGTAGTATTTTCGGAATGTGACTATGATGCATGGAGTTTGAACCCTGGCATGGCTAGTGGCCATCTCATTAGAGCGAGAATTTGTATATGAACAGAGTTGCTTGAGTGGTCTGTGTGTGTTTGTGTGGGGTGGGGGGTGGGTGGATGAGTAATAGGTACACCCATGCTTGGAGGAAGGGACAGCCAGTGCCAGTTTCAAGAGTGCTAGTGTCACTGTGGGTCGAGAAGAAAAAAAGCTGCTACCCTGGCTCTGTCCCAGGGTATGACGCCGCCCACAGGCTAGCCCCATGATTTGAGGCCTGGCTGTTTCCTGGCAGTGTGCTGGCTGGGAGGACCAGCGTGGGCTGAGCTGACTCACTGTGAGGGGCCCAGAGCCCACTGTTAAGAAAACAAGCTGATGAATTGCTACTTGACGATGCATAGTGTCACAGAGTAACACTAAACAAACTCCTCTCACCGTCTGTGGATGTAAACAAAAGGGGATTTGTGTTTGTGTGTGTTGATAGGAGTCTAGTGTGTGTTGTGTAGGTATTAATATATGAGCGAAGCCTAGTTCAGGCATGACACTCGGGCAGCCCGCGTCATATCCCCATCACCCACTCAGCCCATAGGTTAGCTTTGATAGGCGGCACTATAAAGTCGCACACATACATGCACACGCGCCCTCGATTACCTGAGTGTTCTGCGCTGCTGCCACCCTCCACCATCCCTGTCTCCCCCATGTAGTCTGTCTGTGCTCCCCGTGTGGGATTTCACTTGTTGCTGCCTCATTGTCATGCATGCTGCGGCGAACCGATACATTACTTGGTGTTCCAGCAACTACTAAAACTATTTCCAGAGTTCCATTTAATTCACTTGACCTTGACAGGGAGTTACATCCTGTCTTGTTCAAAGACTAATTATGTTTACTTACATTTTAAAAAAGGAGGTTACACAGCCATTCTCTGTACTCACATTATCAATAGTTGGATTCTTTCCTGGCTCCCTCCAAATACTGCTCTTGAGATAGTTAGAAAGCTGTCTGTATGCCCAGCAGCAGTGACTGCTTGAGGACATTGAACCTTTTGTATTTAGCTGGGCCTTGTCAATCACTGTCAGACTAGGAGACACGACAAAGAAGATATATCTTACTACTCATGGCCAAAAGTGTGTGTGTAAGGTCGTTTTGTAACGAGTGAGCTGCTTCTGTTGCCATCTTCCTTTTTCCAGATAGCAGAATCAATGCTAGTGTTTGTGTGTGTGTGTGTGTGTGTGTGGGTCTGTCTCATCTCCACCAGCCCTGGGGCTCCATACTGAGGAACTGGAACTTTCTGGCGGTGACCCACCCAGGCTACATGGCCTTCTTGACCTACGACGAGGTCAAGGCCCGGCTGCATAAGTACATCAACAAGCCCGGCAGGTAAGCACTGGAGTTTGAGTGTGTAGTGGACTGGAATGTGTGTGTAGAGTGGACTGGTGTGTGTGTAGAGTAGACTGATGGGTTGTGTGTGTTCTGGCGACCAGTTGGAAGGGAATTTAAGAAGGCCTTACAATGACTGACCCAATCTCTGTGATCGAATGCTTCTGCCTGCTCATTAAAACAGATCTATTTAACTATCTGATTCAGTATCCGGGTAGGGAGATAGATAAAACCATGATCTTGATGATATTAGCAAGTTAGCATTACAGTGGCAGCATCAATAAGACTGAGATAATTGACAACCAATGAAAAGAAGCAAAACCAAAATTCAGTCTGTCTCTGCTCCAGCCATCTCATCCTCGCCAGCAGGCGTGAGGGGGAGGCTTACAGCCAGGGTAATAAAATACATCCGCCCCCCCCAACGCCTCCCTCCCACGGTCAGATTAGCTGATTAGTCGAACAACAAAGCAGGCTACTGTGGTGTTCCAGCCTGGCTGTGCCACTGGGCCCAGGAGCCCAGAGGCTCTGAGTGGGCCAGGATTGCTGCTCTGGGATTAGCTGCTCTGGAACCTCTGGTAATGGTGCGGCGGAGAGAGGGACGGGGCAGCGAGGAGGGCCTTGTGGAGATGAGGGGGTGATGGGGGTGAGAGAGTTGAGGAGGTGAGGGAGGTAAGAGGGTGAGAGAGTTGAGGGGGTGAGGGAGCTTAGGGAGCTGAGGGGGTGAGGGCGCTGAGGGGGTGAGGGAGCTGAGGGGGTGAGGGAGCTGAGGGAGTGAGGGTGCTGAGGAGTGAGGGTGCTGAGGGGGTGAGGGTGCTGAGGGGGTGAGGGTGCTGAGGGGGTGAGGGAGCTGAGGGGGTGAGGGTGCTGAGGCGGTGAGGGAGCTGAGGGGGTGAGGGATCTGAGGGGGTGAGGGTGCTGAGGGGGTGAGGGTGCTGAGGGGGGTGAGGGTGCTGAGGGGGTGAGGGAGCTGAGGGGGTGAGGGTGCTGAGGCGGTGAGGGAGCTGAGGGGGTGAGGGTGCTGAGGGGGTGAGGGAGCTGAGGGGGTGAGGGAGCTGAGGGGGTGAGGGTGCTGAGGGGGTGAGGGTGCTGAGGGGGTGAGGGAGCTGAGGGGGTGAGGGAGCTGAGGGGGGGAGGGTGCTGAGGGGGTGAGGGTGCTGAGGGGGTGAGGGAGCTGAGGGGGGGAGGGTGCTGAGGGGGTGAGGGAGCTGAGGGGGTGAGGGAGCTGAGGGGGTGAGGGAGCTGAGGGGGTGAGGGAGCTGAGGGGGTGAGGGTGCTGAGGGGGTGAGGGTGCTGAGGGGGTGAGGGTGCTGAGGGGGTGAGGGTGCTGAGGGGGGTGAGGGTGCTGAGGGGGTGAGGGAGCTGAGGGGGGGAGGGTGCTGAGGGGGTGTCCGTGTCCTGTAGTGTACATACAGTACATGTCTGAAAATGTTTGTTGTGTTGTACACTTTAGCTAGCATGTGTGTGTGCGCACGTGTGTGTATGCTCAGAGCCCAGGGGGATCTCAACCAGAGGGGGGGGGGAGAGGGATGGTGGGTGGTCGTGCCTGATCATCCCCCGTGAATCATGGCGTGCAAATACCAATCCCCTGAACGCACAGCTGTGTGTGTGGGAGGGCCCGTCATCCTGGATGAGCTGCTACATGCTCCCACCTCATCCCTACACACACACACACACACACACACACACACACACACACACACACACACACACACAGCACAGCTAATATTAACTGCCAGAAAAGTTAAACCTCAAACCTCACTCACATACAGTTGTATATGTGAAATCTGTATACTACATAGTTTGTGTACTACATACAGTTTTTTCTCGAAAAACACTTGAAATAACATGTTCTGATCTCCCCAAAAATAACACTAAAAGTCTTAAGACAAACTGTTCAGATGACGTTCATGCGACTTGAGCCCCGGCCACCAGAGAAGCACACACAGCCCCCACCTCCCCAGAACAAACACATGATGGATGGAGCTCCTCTGGTGTTGGCAGAGGTGGCATCTGTCCCCTGACTTAATTCCTGCATTGTGTTTCTTCGTCTGTTGGGTTCGGGTCAGAACACCGAGGCCTCGACGAGCAAGGCCGTTTTCAGACGATCGGGGTTTAAATTGTTCGCTGCATGCTGGACGCATCTGTGCTCGTTTGAAGTCGAACTCTCAAAATCCCACCACAAGCAGAGCCACAAAGAGGGCCGTCTCTGATGTGTGTGAATACGAGGTGAACGCACACTTGTTGACGTGCGTGCGTGTGTTCATGTGGGATATGGTTGTCCAATAACTATGTGGTCTTTGAAGTGGGGTTGTCTTGCAATGCATTCCGTTATTTGGGATGACTTGGGGATTGAAACATTGTCTGTAATTTGTTAAACGGTATTCAAAATTCCTGTCCTCCTTGTTTCGTTTTATTTTGTTTGTGTACGGTTCACGTGTCTTCAATAAGTGTGTGTGTGTGTGCCTCGGACCTTCCAGCTACATCTTCAGACTGAGCTGCACACGACTGGGCCAGTGGGCCATCGGCTACGTCACCAACGACAGCAACATCCTGCAGACCATCCCCCACAACAAGCCCCTCTTCCAGGCCCTCATCGACGGCTGCAGGGAGGGATTGTAAGTGGAGGCATTACCCTACCCTCTCTCTCTCCATGTCCATCCAAGCTGTCACTTATTGGGTTTGTATAGAGCTGTTAAAGGAGTCACTAAGTCAGGCCTTATTGCCATTGATGGGTTGGAGTGTGTGTGGAACCAGTGAACAGCCCAAGCTGTAAGACACCACAGCACTCGGGGCTTATGACACAGACTTTACTAGAGGCATAAAGGCTCCCTTGATCGATAACCTATTGACAGTTTTTTTTGTCTAGAGACTGGGCCTAATCAGTGTGTGTGTGGAGCTGTGGCAGGTGTACCACTTTAGGCTGAGTGCTCTTCAGTATATACCTGTAGTGACGGCTCTTCAGTATATACCTGTAGTGACGGCTCTTCAGTATATACCTGTAGTGACGGCTCTTCAGTATATACCTGTAGTGACGGCTCTTCAGTATATACCTGTAGTGACGGCTCTTCAGTATATACCTGTAGTGAGGGCTCTTCAGTATATTACATTTAGAAATTTGGCAGATACTCTTATCCAGAGAGAACATACAGTAAGTACAGGGACATTCTCCCCGAGGCAAGTAGGGTGAAGTGCCTTGCCCAAAGACACAACGTCATTTTGCACGGCTGGGAATCGAACCAGCAACCTTCTGATTAATAGTAGTTAGATAGTATATACCTGAAGTGGGGGCTTTTCAGTATACAGCATCTCTACAGGTCTGTCTGAAGTGACTGACTAGAGGAGGACGCCCCTGGGATGGTGCCTTTGTGGAACCCCCCCCTCATCCTTGAGCTTTTCAGCTGTCAAATTCTTTACCCCTCACCTCCTTCTTTCTCTTTCTCAATCTTTTTTCCCATTCCACAAACACCTCTCTTTTTCCACCTTGCTGAGCTGTCAGCGCTGGACCAGTTTGATCCTGTTGGATGAGATCACGGGACAGCAGCTTTCATCCATGTCCCCCATCTACATGTGATTCATTTAGCAGCTGTCATTGAGCAGCCATCGACCTGCTGCGCCCGGGGGATGAGTTCCTAACGTCTCTCATCTCCTTGTGGGACCATCCCGCTCAGTTAGAACGCCATATCCCAGCTGCCCCGTGGTTTCTTGGTATGATCCCCTTCGCACCAGAACAGGGTATACGTGTTGCTTTTAGGTAGGATATTCTTGGGAGGGGGATAGAGGGGGGTGTGAACTCCCATGACTCCCTCTCGCCCATGGCTTGTTGAAACCACTCTGGGCCAGTTGCCTAAAACCCTGTACACAGATCGAACGTGACCTCCCCGCACACGCTCGAGTGAGCGGCCTGCCGGGAAGCGCGCTGGGGAGGCGAGGAAAGGTGCTGCTCCGCTGTCGCTTCTCAAGGGGAGACGCCTGGAGTGCAATAACGCGTGAGAGTGCATTAGCTCCCCTAACTGCGTGTGTGTCTGCGTGTGTGTTGGTTAAGGAGACGGACTAGAGCTAGGCACACCGTCCCTAATACTGCCTCGGCTGCTGTCAGGCTTCTGGAGATGTGAGTGAGTCGGAGGGGTTTAAGCAGTAGTGTCAAGGTTCCACTACAGTCTCACTTCGATTCATCTTCGGTTGTCTAGTTTGGTCCCGCCCTCTCAGGTCTGCATAGGATATAGGGGGTGTATGTGACTTACTAATACCCATTCAATCTCATTTGTCCTATATTGTTTCTGTTCATTCCCAGCTACTTGTTTCCTGACGGACGCAGTTACAATCCAGACCTCACGGGCTTGTGTGAACCTACTCCTCACGACCACATTAAAGTCACACAGGTCAGTGTGTGTGTTTGTGTTCCTTTCTGCGTTTCTTTGTGTGTGTGTACAAGTGTGTGTTTTGGCGTGCGTGAGCTGACCATGTGTGCCGGGCTCTACAGGAGCAGTATGAACTGTACTGTGAGATGGGCTCCACCTTCCAGCTGTGTAAGATCTGCGCAGAGAACGACAAGGACGTGAAGATCGAGCCATGTGGACACCTGATGTGCACTTCCTGTCTGACGGCGTGGCAGGTACTGCTGGTCACCCCCCTCTCCCCTCTATATCCTCCTTTTCTGTTTATCTGTCCCCACATCCTGTCTCTCTCCCTATCTCTTCCCCTCTCTCTCTTCATCTCTCTTACTGATCTTCTAGTGCTCCGTCTCTCAAGTCTTTCTCTGTTTCCTTTCTCCCTCTCCTGCTCTCTTTCTCCTTTTTCTCTCCCTCTCATACCCCTCTCCATCCCATTTTTCCCCTCTCTCCTTCTATCCTCTATCTTGCTCTGTTTATCTCCCTCTTCTGCTATCTGCTTTCTGTCTCTCCCTCCCTCTCTTTATCTCTACTCTCTCTTTCCCTCGTCCTCTCTGTCCTGCTCTATTTATCTTCTTCTTCCTCTTATCCTCTTTCTCTTTTTCTTGTTTTTCTCGTACTCCTCCCTGACTTTCCTTAATCTCGTTACCCTCCCTCTGTGTCCTTGCCTCTGTCCCGATCAAACATCCATATCTCACACGGCAGTAGGGCTAGTGACAGCTGTGTGTGTGTGTGCCTCACTATCTATGTGGGCATATGAGTGTGTGTGTCTCCTAAGCGTGTGTCAGATGCTCCTATTTACCATCAACGTGTGTATGTTTGTAATGACCTTCCTAATGACTCATTAGTATCAGAACCAGAGCTTCCCTCGCTGTCTCCACCCACAGTGGGACATCTGGGCTGGCTTCTCCCCTTTAAACACATCAGAGTAGGTGTGTGTGTCTGAGAGAGACGGTGTGCTTGTGTGTGTGTGTGTGTGCGATGCCACAGCCACAGCATATCGATCTTTAGTAAAGGACGGTGACACAAGCATCACCACAAACTGCTCCTCTGACTTACTGAAACTTGCACACCCGATGGTTTAGATTTACGGTTCAAATCCACCAGAAGTCTTTTGTTAGAAACCCACACTGTGAATGTGAGTTTGTCACACTTCCTGTTTTGACAATTTTGTGCATGTATACTTCAGTGCAGTGATGTGCGGAGTATGTTTGTGTGAGTCACACGGAGGGACCCTCATACTTTGGTGTGTGTGTTTGATGATTAACACCTCCAGATAGGTTAATTTGAGTCAGAGGGGGTTCCTTTCTCAACTCGGCATTACTCAACGAACGAACAGCATGTCCCTTCCAGTAATGGAACTTAGCCATGCGTAATCATCAGCTTTCTGGAACCACATCCTGGTAACTGAAACAGTCTTATTCTGATACTGAGGTGTCAGAGGAAACATTGAGAGCTCCTGCATGATCTGACCCAAGGCACACAGGTGGGAAAAGACGGCTTACACTAATCCGTTTAAGGGAGATACGCAGTCCCCAAAAGTACAGTGGGCGACACTCAGACACGTTGGTGTGTCGACACGCATCATGTTGGTGTGTCGGGTCAGCCAGGTGAAACCTGGCCTGGTTGGGTCTAGTTGGACCGTGTTGTCTTGTACGAGTCTGCCCTGTCCATTATAAGTAGTACATGAAGCTTGTGTATTATTGTGCCGACGGCTCGCTTCACCGATACAAACTCATGTCATACAAAGATGTGTATCTTTAGAAGATAGGAGGGGGTGTGTTTGTATTTGTTGCGAGTGTGCAATTGGAAGTACGTTTTTGCCAGGAAGTATGTTTCTGCAGTGTCAGAGAGCCCCCCCCCATAGCAGTCTAATTAGGATTAGGTTTCCCAAAACTGCCTTTGATGCCTCCGCTGCTAGTCCCCATCCAGATGGCTGCCATGATCGTTGCCTTTGTTCTTCATAAGCATCCCTCGTCCCCTGCCGTCCCCCCCTCCCACACACACACCCCAACCCTGTACTGGGCTCGCCTCTCTGATTGGCGGAGGAGAACGAAAGGGAGAGAGGCACATTTCTTTGGTCTTCGATGTATTTATTCTCGGCCCCCGCTTGACAGGGCTGCCATGTGGAATCTGGGGTGGTGTGTGTGTGTGTG
This sequence comes from Mallotus villosus, assembly GCA_903064625.1. Classification (NCBI taxonomy): domain Eukaryota; kingdom Metazoa; phylum Chordata; class Actinopteri; order Osmeriformes; family Salangidae; genus Mallotus; species Mallotus villosus. Next base: position 93,931 of record CAEFZP010003844.1, read on the forward strand.
TGTGGGGGGGGGCTGGCATAGGTCTACGGTTGACAGGAGACGCTATTTTTTCATGTGTGTGCACTGTGCACGCATTCAATTGAGTCTGATGAAGTGTCTTTTCAAAAGAGGGGTGGGGGTAGTACTAAAGCCTAGTAGATTCTGTCCAATTAAAACCATGTGTGTCCCAGCTGTCCACTGCTTGCTTGTATTGCTTTAGTTTGGAGCCCAGGGCTTTAAAGTGCTTCCTACCCTGCGTGGAATATTGTGACATGTCCATGTTCATGAGATATTACCCCCCCAAAACTGGGCTTGAATCATGGTTATAAATGTCACTGGCAGCTGTGGTGTGCGTGTGTGAATACATCAGGCTGCAGCACCATAGCTACGTTCAATCGATGTGTGTTTAAACTTGTTCTTGTGTGCCAACTTGTGTTATTGTGTGTGTGCGTGTGAGTATGTGGCCACATGAAACGTGTTAACTTAAGTGTACGACGTGTGTGTGGTGCTTGTGCGTGTGACAGGAGTCTGATGGCCAGGGCTGTCCTTTCTGCCGCTGTGAGATCAAAGGCACGGAGCCCATCATTGTGGACCCCTTCGACCCACGCCACGAGGGAGCCAAGTGCTTCTTCCTGGATCATTTCAGCTCCCCCCTAATGGACCTGGACGAGGACGAGGACAGGGAGGACTGTCTGCTGATGAACGGGCTGGCCTCCATCAGAAAGGTTTTTCCCCACAAACTCCTGCTATCAGTATAGGAATACAGTAGTATTCTATAGACCTAGTACTAATTTAGGATTGCTGTACTGAAGTGTTGCACGTTATACCAACATTTCTGTACTTGTAAAATGTGCTTTAAAACAGTGTTGTGCAAGGGAGGAAATACTTCTAACCTGACTTCGCTGTCAGGCCTACCCTACGGTATCGCAAATAGTATGACAAGCAAGCACATTCCAAAACGACAAATATATTAAGCTACAGTTATTCGGCGTCTCATTTTGGTGCTTTTTTAAACAGCCACTAGCTAAATAGCATAGTAGAGCTACGACCTAGCTACATGTAAGGAGACTCAGACAGAACGGCCAATTAGACACACTTCCATTGTAAGTAAAACTATAGTTAACATAATGCCCCTGGCAAAAAAAAATTGGTTGCTGGAGTAACGTTTAAGTGGAAACGGCCTGTTGGTAGAATCATAGTAGTTTGGCTGTTCATTCAAAAATGGGATCAACCCTTGTGGACTGTCTGTTTGTGAGTACAGTGAATACAGAATCGTGATACTAAACTTTACGACAGCATATTAGGGCCAGTAGGTAATACCAAAAAATCGGAGCCAGAGAAGGAGGGGTAATATTCAGAGATTAAAGTTGTAAATTTGCGAGAAAATTGTTGGAGATCCTCCGAGTTTATAAAGTCACAAATTTATAATTTATTCACAAAATTATACTTTCTTTTCGATAGGATTCAGCAATAAGGAAATAGGCTACTCCTGATTTTAGCCCAGAATCACCAGATTGTAATAAGCATTATTCTGACTTTGAAAATACATTGCCGTGATTTGGGCCTATTCAGAAGGAAACATCATACTTATTTGGATGAGGTGATAACTTTTGTGCATCAGGAACTACAATACAATGGATCCATATTTTCGACTTTATAATGTTGGAGAATCTCAGAGTTTTTCTCTCGCTAAATTACTATTTTTTACTCGCAAATTTGTGACTTTATAAACTCGGAGAATCTCCTACTTTTTTCTTGCAAATTTACATTTTAAACTGATATTTCTGTTTATTTTAAATAAGTATGCAAAGTTATTATTTAAGAAGATTGCATAAATTAAAAAACATACATTTGTTGCTGCTCATTTACAATTCAATGTACAAAAAGCGATGTATAGAATGAAACGGTTGTCTTCTCATTTCCCCTGCAAGAGGGAATAGTGATAAACTAAAGGCTAGCAGCCTCGGTTGGAAGTTGGATCAAACGAAGATATTGAGCAATCTGGTATAAAAATTGTCCTAACCTCTATGACTTAAACAACACCATAAGTTTGACCTTCTAGTGATATTTTAAAGCATTTAGCCTACTGATATTGCATTAATTCATTAAGAACCATCTTTGAAACATGCTGAACTCTCTTTGAAACAAACTATTGTAACAACGTTGTCACCGCAGTATTTCAGAGGGAATTGCGATTCAAACAGTACCATCTGCTAACTGAAAATATGCCCCCAAAACTGTAAATAAGCCTGACATGTATTTAGGGGGCTAATTCAAAAGAAGTTTGCTGGAAGCGATCATCGTCAGTAACAATGCCAAATGGTCTCAGTCTAGAGCCCTGCGTTGAGAAGCTGACCCCGGTAAATTGTGCTGCGAGCAAGCTAGCCTAACTGCTGTTACATTGTCTATGTAGTCAAAATATTGAGGGGTGGGAAAATAATTAATATATATGAGAAAGAACAATGGTTGGGCTTTCCAAAGGCTTGAGCACACCCAATTAGAGAGGGGAAATTGGGGGGGTGTTCCTGTATTTTTGTATGCCCTTAGTGTTGGTTAGCTTCTGCGATTCCCACTCAGCAGAAGTGTAGTAGTTAGCTAGCTCTACAATTTACCAGAGCTTGGTCTGAATCTAGGAGCAAAACGGAGCACAGCTGCCAGCTGTAGGTATATGCAGGTAGCAACGCTAGTGCTAAATAACTATTTAGCTGGTCGGCTCCATGACGCCGGGTAAGTAGGGCCAGTGGTGGAATGTAACAAAGTATTTTTTACTTCGTTACTGTACTTAAGTACATTTTTACGTATCTGTACTTTACTTAAGTAAAAATAATAGTGCATACTTTCAGGTGGCTCTATCAGCTCCAATGACAGCAGAGTGTGCATTTGGCAGCAGCACTAGTGGTAGCCTTGCCAGTTTTGCTTAAACATTCAACAGACAGCCTGAATAACAAACAACTTTTCAACATGGAGTCAGCCTCATCTGTATGGAAGTGTATTAGACTCTTTATTCAAATGACAATGCATTTGTCAAATGGCAATTAAATGCACAAAATGGCAATGCAATCCGCAATTCAAATGACAAACAATTTGTCAAATGGCAATTCAATGTGCAAATGACAATGCAATCCGCAATTCAGTTTTTATTATTTTGAATACAAAATTGAATGGACGCTTATTGCATTGCATTTCATATTGACATATTCGACTCTTTATTCAAATGAATATTCAATGTGCAAAGTGGCAATGCAATCCGCAACATATATCAATATCCACGTGATATGTCAGTCACGTGATACGTTAGTGTGAAAGACTCAACCAATACAAGAGAAGTTTTTACCACCTGAGAACACTAGCCAAGCTCAAATCATACCTGCCTCGGAGTGACCTGGAGAGAGCTATTCACGCCTTCATCACATCACAGCTAGACTACTGCAACGCTCTCTACACTGGCATGGATCAATTGCAGCTTCGCCGCCTGCAGTTGGTCCAGAACTCTGCCGCCCGACTCCTCACCTGCACCAAAAAACGTGATCACATCACCCCGGTCCTTGCATCACTCCACTGGCTTCCCATCCGTCACCGTATTGACTTCAAACTCCTTCTAACCGTTTTCAAATCCCTCCATGGTCTGGCCCCTACTTACCTCTCTGACCTCCTACACCACCTCACCCACACCAGAGCACTACGGTCAGCTGACCAACTGCTGCTTGAGGTGCCCAGATCCAGGCTAAAGACCAGGGGTGACAGAGCCTTTGCGGTCGCAGCCCCCAGGCTCTGGAACAGCCTTCCCCTCCACATCCGTGCAGCACAGTCCCTAAATGTTTTTAAATCACTTTTAAAAACCCACCTCTTCTCTCTTGCCTTCTACTAGCCTACTCCTGCAGGCATTGTCGTTTTTAACCTCTGTGTTGTTGTTGTTTTTATTTTCGTATTTGTTTCTTTTTAATTGTGTTAAATCCTGTTCTTACTGTACTAATTGTTCTTTATGTGAAGCACTTTGGTGGGGCTTAGCCGTCTGTAAATGTGCTATATAAATAAACTTGACTTGACTTGACTTGAATACTCTGCCTCTGATTGGCTGGTATTCGTTACCTTCGTTGGCTAGGTTGTGTTTCGGCAGCATTACTGGGTTTTCAGTGTTAGAGTGTTACTCAGAAGCACCCGCCTTGATGGGGGGACTGACAGATTGCATTGTCATTTGAATTTTGCATCGAAAAGAGCGTGGTGACAAGTAAATGCTAATGCTACAGACTGGGGGCGCTGTTTAGCTACCACATTGAATTTTCATTTGAATAAAGAGTCGAAACCGTGTCAATATGAAATGCAATGCAATAAGCGTCCATTACATTTTTTATTCAAAATAATACAAACTGAATTGCGGATTGCATTGTCATTTGCACATTGAATTGCCATTTGACAACTGCTTTTCCATTTGAATTGCGGATTGCATTGCCACTTTGCACATTGAATTGCCATTTGACAAATGCATTGCTATTTTAATATAAAGTCTAATAAACTTCCATACATCTGAGCCCTCAGATATGAACCACCCTTGGCCCTATTTAAAAACATGTTTGATTTCAAAGGCCCCAAGAATGACTCGTGGATATTTCAATGCTCTTCCTGTCTACCTCAAAAAAAGGAGTTGCTAGCATTCAATAATTCGCCTTCGAATTTAAAGAAGCATATCGAGGTAGACAGAGTTCTTGCTATGCTAAGTTAATGTCCCTGACTTTTTGAAATTGAATATATATATTTAATTTGGTTACTGACATGATATTATACTGTTATCTAGCGAAATGCATGTTGACATACAGTAATAGCATCAAAATAACATGATTGTAATTTTAGTATTTATTTAATGTAGCGGTAAGATAAAGCTGGTAGGTTAGCTATGTCAAGCTAGCGTGATAGCTCGACCTCATGGTCTGCTTGGTACAGCCCTAGACATGGAGAGACAACCCATTTGCCTGAGTACTTTTACTTTTAATACTAGTAAATACTAGTAAATTTAAAAGTAAGTACTTTAAACTTTTACTTAAGTAGGATTGTTGATGTAGTACTTTTACTTTTAATTTTATTTTCCTGGGTACTTGTACTTTTACTTAAGTACTAAACTTCAGTACTTCTTCCACCACTGAGTAGGGCTCGTGAGACTGCTCATCAAAAGAACGAAGGGGAACCCACTTGTCTAGCAGATTATGTTCATTGGTACCTAGCGAAAAGTAGCCTCAACTTTCCTAGACTTTTAGCTAAGGTACTAATCAAATCAAATCAAATCAAAATTTATTTGTATAGCCCTTTTTACACGCAAGCATGTCACAGAGGGCTTCACATACGCCCATGAAAACTGCCCCTCAACCAACCTAAACCCTCAAGGAAGACAAGGAAAAACTCCCAGAAAAACTCAATGCAAGAGAAAAAAAAATGCTAATGCTGAGGGCTCGCTGATATCGCTGTCTGTCTCACTAGAACTGCATCGTTGCTAACGTGTGCTGATGTTGTGACAAGGTCCCTTAGTGCACACAAGGCACTTTTTGCCACAAAAACTTTGTAACCTCCTAAACCGTGCAACGGAACGTAAATAAAAACGCAACGCAATAGGGACCAATACGAACCTTTTGACACCGGCGTTGACTTTATAATAATTTTTTTAATATTACTTTGGAGGCCTACGTACCAACATTCACCCTATATAAAACCTTACTAATGTTGGTAACGAATGGCTGGTGGTTACCCTGATAAAAACGAATGAAAATAAATGGATTGATCTCTTGAGCCAGTATGCCCGTAGTTGTTTTGTTTGTTTGCGAGAAAGAGTTGTCACGCGTTGCACACAACACATACACATGCAGACATAGCCTACAGAGAGAGAAACCCCCAAGTCGATTTTGAAAATCAGCGAGAAATTCAAGGAGATGGACGACATCAAATTAATTCTCGAAGTTGAAAAGCACCAATTTTACAAGGATAACGTAGAGAAGGATCAATGCTGGGATGCTGTGGGGGCGGCTGCTGGAATAACACGTTTCCTAAATATAGCCTATGCAGTGGGGTTTTTATATGTAATGTGGGGCAAAAAACGTTTCAAAATATAGGATACATACCAGTAAAGCTACAAAACTCCCTCTTGCTACCGATGTTTTTATTTAATACATCAACAAACAGCATGGCTCCACAAAACACTTTTAACGACCGAGCAGCTTGCTTCTACCAGGTGTTGTAGTACACAAACTGGAGAGAGAGAGAGAGAGAGAGAGAGAGGGGGGGGGAGAGAGAGAGAGACCTTTTTGTGTAATTGCTCTCCTTCTCTCACACACATGTAAAATGACCACTGTCATATTTACAAACCTAAATTTGAAATGCAACCAAGCTCAGAACCAATGTGCCTACAGGACCATACGCGAATAGCAATGAGCTCAACACCACTGAAGGCCACCCCATCTATATCTATCAATCCAGCCCAAAAATATGACCAATGCACGAACCAGCACCACAAAGGTCATTACCCGGCTTCCACAGAGCTTGAAAACAACCTATAATTTGAAACAGGTGTGCTGGAGCAGGAAAACGTCTAAAACATGCAGGCATGCGGCCATCGAGGAACAGGAGTGCCCACCCCTGGGCTAGCCCCACCAGAGCCCGACCTTCACGATTAGCATATGACCTAGTGTGACGGGTATGTAATAGACGTAGCCATGCTCCGCCTGCATGGTAGTTCGCCCCTCACAGGATTCGAACGCTCGACCTCCGACGTGCCAAACGTGACAACTACCAACTACGCCAAAGAAAAGCTAGCTCTTCGTTGACACGGGTGGCCTGCTACCTAGCTGAGGACCGAGTTTCATGGTTCTCATTCCGTTACACTAGGCTACTACTGCAAACTCGAATCGTCAGAACGCAGTCTGAAGCAGCAAGGCAAGGACCAATGAACATGAAATAAAATCTTAACACAAATTCTGTGCAATTTAGGAAGATTCTATATTCATACATAATCAATTATAGGAAGTAATCTTCTAGAAATAAAAACTAATAATTTTGTTACAGTTCTTTCTGTTGACAACAGGTGGGGCACTGAGTAGCTGAAAGGCTTGGTGACCGGCGCGGAGAAATGTGCGTCTGGTGTGAACAGCCTTGAGCCAGTCGTAGCCGATCGTGACGCGTCCGGGCGCTTCCAGGCGCTTCGCAGCCAGTGTGTCCCAGGCGTAATGAGCAAATAGTTATCACCGTGGCCTTTGCCTGTGGCGTTTCTGCAGCTGTCTTGTAGTTTTGTAGCTAGTGCTAGCTATCTCCCAGAAGCGAGCTGTTAAACTAATGTTCTACTATAGGTAATCACGCGTGGGTTTGTGACTTTAGTGACGTTAGTGACGTTTCTGACTGTGGCTAGTTAGTTAGCCACCGTTAGTTTAACTTTTCTCCCCCAAAACAAAAAAAACCGCCAAATGGAACATTCGCATTGATAGCAAAGCAATCCGGAACAAGACAAAGATTTTTACACCAACATTGTCTATGTAGTGCAATCATTTGTTTTTTTGGGAGTGTCAAAGGCAAGCACACCCAATAAAGAGAAGGTTTACTAGTATTTATTTTGTGTTAAATGGACAGTTCAGTAGTTTGAACTCAGAGTTTCGTCATATGAACTCAGGCATCAATATTGAATATATCCGAGTTTAGCCTGAAATGTAAAGATGAAAGGAGACGACTTCAAATAAAATCAGGAAATTCGATGATATTTATCATATTTCCGTTCAGTCTGGGGACTGGCTTTAACTGGGTTTACACTGCTGCCGGGGACATGGGACTCAGCTTTGAGATGTAGTGTACACTTGCGTATTGCGGTGCTTAAAAAGATGCTCTGTGTGGTGCCACTTTGCGATCTTTACCGACTCGGAGGGGACACTCTCGGTGTGGACAAAGTCTATTTCCATCTTTGAAACAGGAAATTGAGATCTGTGAAAAGGTTATCCCAGTGGCAGAGCCTCTTAAGCTTTCAGCTATAGAAACAGGAGAGGAGAAAGAGGACTGTTGGTTTTCTTAGTTTATTTAAGACATGCTAAGGCTGTTTCCAATATCAGACATAATGGATTTTAAGTGCAAAGACCACAAAATAATCACCGGCTTTGCTGTACATTATCCCATATCCCATTATCCCAGCTGTACAGACCCCCCAAACTAGTGTGTTTGCCTGTGTGTGATGTACCATCTCTTTCTCTCACACACGTTTCCGCCCTGTTTCTCCCATCAGCAGTGCGCAGAGCGGCAGAACTCCCCGGTGATGTCACCTAACTCCTCCCCCGTGAGCCAGCGGAAGAAAACCCACGGCGAGGGATTGAGTATCCAGCACCTCAGCCTGCCCCCAGTTCCTCCCCGCCTCGACCTCATCCAGAAGGGCGTCATCCGCTCCCCCTCCCCCAGCCCTACTGCCTCCCCCAAGGTTTGTGTTGGGTGCGAGGTTGGAACTTTGGTCCAACGACACGTAGTTGGATACTTCTTGGACTGTGTCCTGTTGAACCACAAATCGAATTTGAATTGCCCGTAGTTGTGAGTCTGCGCACCACTATGGGTGCGCTCACCCCAGTTTGGGAACCACTGCCCTAGACACAAGCCCAGAAAGGATTTAATAGCAAGATGGGAAAGTTTAACTGCAACATGTAACCCAACATGTCTCTCTTCTTCCCCCTCAGTCTTCTCCAGGGATGGGCCGGAAGCAGGACAAGCCTCTGCCCGCCCCTCCCCCCCCGCAGAGGGACCCCCCCGCCCCCTCCGCCCCCTGAGCGCCCCCCCCCCTATCCCACCGGACGGACGTCTGTCCTGGCTCCCGCACCACCTCCCCTCCTCCACCTCCCCCTCCATCACAGGCCTGCCCTCCGACCCCCAGCTGCCCCACGACTCCTGGTGTCTCAGAGACAGCCCCCTGGCTGACCCTCACAGGGGCGGGGCCGAGCGCTCCCCCCAGCTGGCCCGCCCGGCCCCTTCACACCTCAATGGAAGACCCCTCAGCTGCCACTCGACGGAGGCTGGTGGTGGGAGGCCACACACCAGGACGGACGGCCTCGCTGACAGCAGGGTTAGTGAGGGTTAGGGTTATGGTCTAGCATAGTGGTCTTCACTATTTTTTTCATGAGAGCCACAATGATAGGACAAAGTCAATAGGAGAGCCACTTTTACTGCAAAGTATCAAAAGTTACATCCAGTCATAAATAGCATGTCTGTCTGCTTATCAATCTGTCATCCTTGAACATGGGGGGGGGTAATTTGTAACAGACACATTTTGTGACAAAAAAGCAGGATCACCTTAATGCTGGGATGAGCGGATGCATGCATTTCCTTTACTTTCTTTATTTTGTATTTGTATCTTATATATGGACTGACTCCATTTTCAGTCCATATATAACACTATATATACGTATAAGCTGGAACTAACCGTAGCTAAGCTAGCGTTGTTGTTATAATGTGCATATGAAGTGTCGAGTTGAGCTAGTCTCTGAACCCTCCCTAGCTCTACTGCGCCTCACAACTTTCCGATGTAAATCCGTGGTGAAAATGGAACTGCAGCGCGCTCAGATTGGGACAGATTTCTGTCTGCCCTGCCTATTTTCACGTTAAGTCAAATGACAGTATTATTTACTGCCATGCAAGCCACAAATTAAAGCTTGACGATCCGCAGGAGGCTCGTGAACCACACAACGAGGACACACGGGACTAGCACAATGTCCTTGAGGTGCACTTGTTTAGGCTGTGAAGAGGCTTTTGTAGGAGTGTTCTCTGGATTGAATGGAGCTTGGGAGTGCAAATCAAGTGGACCCAAGTTATAGTACAACAAAAGACAACCAATTCCACCGGTCTGTCAAGTATTCACATGTTCAGTCAGATCGTGATGTGTAGTCGCCGGAGGACGTTCTTCTTTCAGCATCAGTATTACATAAGTCCTCTACTACAGTGCACCTAGAAAATGCTTTTCAGTGTAAAAATACAAAATAAACCTGTAACTTAGCAACACCAGGCGAATTCACACTATTGTTGGCGGAGAGTTTTGGCAGTCTGCTCTGTTTCAGTCTGGTCATTTGCTGCAGTGAGGACTAGAAGAGTGACTGTTGTGGACTGGGTGATGAAAGCATCTTCCTGACCTCTACGACAGGAGTCTTGTTGTGACTTTAGTGAAGCTAGCTGACTGTAGATTACTGTCATTTTTCCACTTTTTATACATGAATGGGTGCCAATTTCAAAGACAACAGAATAAACGAGTGGAGAAAAATCACACCTTCCATACAGGTGTACTGCATGATCACAGAAGTAGTTAACATCCTATCATGCTCTGTGACATGTACAAGGCGTGTGAATGTAGATCAAGTTGGCCTTGATTTTGAATCGAGATGGCAAGGAGAGATGAAACATGCTGAGTGCGGATGCTTCCATGCAGGTAGAAGCCCAAACCCTGCATGACTGAATGAGTACAGTATAGAAGTGAAAGGGGGTCTGTGATTGGGTGACAAGGGCTTCATCCACAGACTGTTCAACAGGGGCGGAACCAGATGTTGTATTCGGGGCTTATCCCCAACCTAGGACCTAGTCAAATTTTTATGTGAGTTTAGATGGGAACTTCCACAGGTAATGCGAGTGAATTTTCTTTGCATCACTTTGAGCGCAATTTTTGGGGGGAACTTCATGTAATATTATATGACACATATATTTGCCAAAATTACAACCCAAATTTGAACCTTAAAGATTTGGGGCTTTTGAGAAAATATTCAGGGCTCAAGCCCCAGAAGCCCAGAATTTCAGAACGTAATCGACACTTGGTAAAGCACAGATATACCATTTCATAAATGTATATGGATAAAATAGAAGTGGACACTGGAATTATTCACTAGGCCAACCAGACCACATAATATTATCTTCCACATAGTAAACTCAAGTTTGACTGCAGCCTAAGTAAAATAAGATAGGCTGCAGGCTTATCTGTGTGTGTATGCGCCGCCTCAATGTGCTCAGTAATTATGGATTATTTTTGCTTTGGGATTAACCCTAATCTCTACCATGGAAAACATCTGCCTGTCACGTTCCCTCACACCACCCCTCCCCCTCCAAACCCTTCTCTCACCTGGATTCCAGCAGGTCTCACCTCACTGATGTGGCTCTCCACATTTCTCCACAGCTAGTGTATTCCCTATACACCTACCCCAATTGCACAGTACTTAAATCCAATGACGTTTGAGTCCTTTTGAAATGACTGTTCTTTTTGCAGTGGAGAATATTGGTACGTCTCTGAGTCATGTGGAAGCCTGTAAAGCCAAGCCTCTTTAGAGAGCGCTCTATCCAAGAGGTCAAGGTCAAATCCATTTCACTGTCCTCCCTTTCTCCATTTGTCGGAAGTTCCGGTCGTAATAGGATCGAATGACATTGAGCGTGAAACCTTGGAGTTGACGAGACTGAGACCACTGAGCCATGATGTACAGGCTCTGTTTATGATGAGCATACCAGTGAATTAACCTCAACCCCTACTGACCAGATTTATACACCTCTCAGGTGGCCATAGAAAACGCCCGAAAACTGTGTGTCTGTGGTGAGGTAGATGCTGTTGTGACGGTATGTAACGGATGTAGCCACGCTCCATCACAACAAGGTATCGTTCGCACTAGCAGGGCTCGAACGCACAACCTCTGACTTGCCAAGCGCGACCACTACCAACTACGCCAAAGAAAAGCTAGCTATTCGTTGACGCCGGGTGGCCCATTAAATACCTGAGGAGTTTCACCAGTTTCACCAGTTCACACCGGTTACACTGGGTACAGAGCTAAAACTGGTTTCTACACTTTGGAAAACTACAACTTCTGCCCAGGACGATAACGGTTTGGTTAACAATAATGGTTGGGCAAGTCAGTCATTTGTTACGGCCATCTAATTTGATTGGATTCAGTGTCCTGATCAGTAAAGCCTAAAGTTAGTATTAATCTTGCTTAACTAAGTTGCAAAATGAAAACGTGTTATATTCTAATAACTGTGTGTTTGTTCACAGCCCTACACAAATGGCCTCCAGGTCTCCGACGAGTATGATGTCCCTCCTCTCAGGCATTCTCCTCCCCCACCCGCCCTCGCCAATAGCCACAAGTGAGTCTCTACTACACAAACACACACACTCATACACACGCACACACACATATTCACACATAAACACATATACATACTCGCAGCCAAACACCTAGCCACAACCAATAGAGTCTGTACTACTACACGAGACCCACAGGAAGACAGGAATGCCCCTCGACCAGAGCCCCTCTCCCATCAGAGTAGTCCTGCGTCAGAAGGCTGCCTACACCGACTTGTTATGACAAGGATGCGCCTTGTCCAAACTTAAATACCCCAGCCTTGTTTGGACACGTGTGGCCATGACGTCACACCACACAGCTCTGGAGGGGCTCTACACACACACACACACACACACACTCACAGACACAACCTTTTATTTACCCACGCACAGGAAGTGTCCAAACAGGAAGCAGGATATGACGAGCCATCCTGCAGGCCACATCGAAAGCTGTTAGTTTGTGGTTGCCCTTAAGGCTAGTGTCTGCCACACACACACACACACCGGGACTACATTTGAAACTTTGAAGTTGGATACAGATCCTCCTCCAGGATGGGAGTGTTTACCAGTTATTCCAGCATCGACCGTGCCATACACCATCCTTTCATATGAATGATGTAGAATCGACATGTAGATGTTTAAGATTGATAACATCCACTCTGCTCCCTCCTAGGAAGGCAGGAAATATATCCCCCCCCTCCCTCCCCCCACACACACATTTCCATGATATAGTTGTCTACACATGGCCTTGCCCCTATACGGATGCCTCGGGGGCGAGAGTGGCTCTGAATGGACACTGCTCTGTGAGTCTGAAACCCTTTTATCCGCCCAGAGAGATTAGATTAGGAGCTTCCAACATCGTCCAGTGGCTGATGTGTACCGCAAGTAGTCGATAGTGGAAGGGAGGGAGAGAGGGAGACAGGGAGGGAAGGTAGAGAGGGAGGGAGGGAGTGAGAAAAGGGAGGGGGGGGGGAGGGAGGTGAGGTGAGGGATAGAGGAAAGGAGGGAGGGAGTGAGGGAGGAGGGAGCTGGCGGGAGGAGACAAGGGGTGAGGTCCCCACAACTTGCTTTCTTCCACCCCCCCCCCTTCCTTCACATCTGCTACCTGCCTAGACCAGACTGGTCTGTCCGGAGTACACTGGCTCCTTTGTGATCGGGGCCACATGCATACACACAGTGACACACATGCAGATACGAATGTTTCGATGCACATGTTGAGACAGTTTCTGCCTGACCTGTTGTCCTGTCTTCTTTTCTCTCTTTAACAAAGATAGCTTTATTAGTACCTGGGTGATGAATTACACCACAGTATGAGGAAAACCATGGGTGTTTTTATGTAAAAAAATCCAAACTTTTTAGAACTATTTAGACATGACAAGTTACATTGTGACAAGTAATGTAGAATTTTATTTGGATCTGCCCTCTAGTGGACATTCTAGGTATTCTTCTCTCTCAGACTTTAGCAGAAGTTTTATTTATTAATTATTATATTATATATTATTTTAATGTCGTTTTAATTTCGTGTTTTTTATGCCCATTGTTTGACTACAAACGGTTCCTGATGTATGTATCAATGTTGACTAAATGTTGTCGTGTAACACTTCTCCCTCCTCCCTCCCTCCCTTCCCCTCTCCCTCTCCCTCCCCCCCCCCTTTCCCTCCCCCACTCCTTCCCAGACACCTCAACCCTTTCGTCTACCCTGGCCTGGATAGGCAGAGAGGGCCGGGCGAGCGTCCTGAGGATGAGTATCACATCCCTTCGTCCACCCTGTGCCTGACCCAGCCTCCTGTCTGCATATCCGTCCGCATTCCCAGCAGGTACGTCCAGCCACCCTCAACTCTGCTCCGAACCCTAAAGCACACCATACATCATGCATAACATGTAGAAAGCATGATCTGACAGGTAAACACAATAGATAGCGTGTGATGTCATCAAACTGCAATAAACAAGTACTTCCTCGTACTTTTTGGGATTGCAGTCATTTCTACACTGAGCTTTATATTCTGTTTGACAGGTTCATGGAACACAACTAAACTACAAATTAAAATAAGTGTCTCTTCAGGTGTTTCTTTAATTACAATTAAATACATATTTTTCTGAAATCACACCTTTTGAAGTCTGAAAGCATCAGATAAACTATGAAATATTGAGTGGGACCGTCCCTGTGAGACTCTTTGCCCCTCACATAGGAAAAAGTACAAATCTTTCCTCCTGTTTGTTATTTTGGTTATTTCCATTCAGTAATGTTTTTGTCCTCAGAAATCTGGAGAGCAGCTCTCCAGAGCCCTCGTCAGAGGAGAGGAAACCCAAGCCCCCTGAGCATGGTAAGGCTGAACGCTCAGCTCTCACCTCAGCCAACCCTGGGACTCACACCCCTGCAGTACTGTACCCTACTGATCACATGTAAACCACCCCCCAGCAGTACTGTACCCTCCTGATCACATGTAAACCACCCCCCCAGCAGTACTGTACCCTACTGATCACATGTAAACCACCCCCCAGCAGTACTGTACCCTACTGATCACATGTAAACGCAGTACTGTACCCTACTGATCACATGTAAACCCCCCCCCCTCCCCCGCAGTACTGTACCCTACTGATCACATGTAAACCACCCCCCAGCAGTACTGTACCCTACTGATCACATGTAAACCACCCCCCAGCAGTACTGTACCCTACTGATCACATGTAAACCACCCCCCAGCAGTACTGTACCCTACTGATCACATGTAAACCCCGCAGTACTGTACCCTACTGATCACATGTAAACCACCAGCCATGCAGTACTGTACCCTACTGATCACATGTAAACCACCAGCCATGCAGTACTGTACCCTACTGATCACATGTAAACCTCTAGCACTTCACCACACTATTGTATGTGATCAGGGAGCCCTCTGCCACTCTTCCTTTTCCCGGTCACTGTACCCTTCCCCTGTGTTCCTCAGGTGCTCATTTTGAGCAGGGCCTGTCTCTCTCAGGGGCGCCCCGCCCCGTCCTCTCCTGCCCCTTCCACAACCGGACGCCCTCAGACTACGACATCCTGCTCCCTCCTCAAGGTACAGCAGCAATGACCTGACCCTCACGTTTACCCTGCCTTGCTCCATGCGCCTTGTTCCCCTTGCCTCCATCCCCCGGTCTGAGGACTGTCCTCTTAAGGCGGAGCTGCAGATCACCTTGGCCGAACCCCAGGTGTACAGTGCATCTGGAAAGTATTCACAGCGCTTCACTTTTTCCACATGCTACGTTACAGCCGTAATCTCCCAAAAACATTTTCAGATCTCTCGAGAGATGTTCCATTGGGTTCAAGTCTGGGCAACTTAAGGACATTCAGGACAGAGCAGAACAGAGTTGTCCTGAAGCCACTCCTTTGTTATCTTGGTTGTGTGCTTAGGGTCGTTGTCCTGTTGGAAGATGAACCTTCTCCCCAATCTGAGGTCCAGAGCGCTCTGCAACAGGTTCATCAACAATGTCTGCATTCATCTTTCCCTCCATCCTGACCAGTCTCCCAGTTCCTTTCTTTGTTTATTTCGCACTCTGGGGGGGAAAGCGATCACTGGAGCAGGGGTGCTCATAGTGTTTTAAAGAACTATGTATGAACTGGTTTTATGGCATTGTTCAATTACGACATGAATGTATGTGTGAAATGTGTCATGCCAATATGTTGTTACATTGGGGAAACCGTGCAAGACTGTTAATTGATTTTGACGCACATCCAATGGTATCGTCCAGGTGGTTAAATATGTGCCTCACTTCTCAGTTGGGAGAGGTTGCTGGGGTGAGAAAGACCTAAGGTGATTGATTGACATTAAAATTAAAACTATTCGTCAATGGAATTACTGTTTTCCCTTCGTCCATTCTTAAAATCTGACCCAAACCAACCGCTCGGACACACTTTTACACTCTGCCTCGATACAATCCTGTCTCCGAGGTCTACAGATAATTCCTTGGACTTCATGGCTTGGTTTGTGCTCTGACATGCACTGTCAACTGTGGTACCTCATATAGACAGGTGTGTGCCTTTCCAAAGCATGTCAAATCAACTGAATTTACCACAGGTGGACTCCAATCAAGTTGTAGAAAAATCTCTAGGATGATCAGTGAAAACAGGATGCACCTGAGCTCAGTTTTGAGTGTCATGGCAAAGGCTGTGAATACTTATGTACATGTGATTTTGTATTTTAAATAGATTTGCAAAAAAGTATTTGTTCGCGTTATCATTATGGGGTGTTGTGTGCAGATTGTGGAAAAAAGTGAATCGAATCCATTTTGGAATATGGCTGTAACATAGCAACATGAGGAAAAAGTCAAGCGCTTTGAATACTTTCCGAATGCACTGTACGTAAACATGTACTGTATATATGTATATTTCGATCCCCAAGATTTTGTTATTCAGTGGTTGTCTTGCTACCTGCATCCCACAGTCGTATGTAAGTGAAGCACATTGTATGATTTAGGTGAAAGGGAGAATGCTGCATCACTTCCATTCAACATAGTGTCCATATTTTGACTTCAGTAAACATTATAGAACATTCTTACGAAACACTGCAAATACATTTTAATTTACTAATAATGAAAGGTAAATATTACTACAACAGCACCAGCACACACAAGTTCCACAGAGGCACATCTCAGTGCTGCCTTCAGTGAGGAGCACAGTGGCTCAAACATTGGTGCTGTGCAAAATGTGTTTGTCTCCCCCTGGAGGTGAACTACTGCTGGTGTGAGCTTGTCCAATCCCAGCATGTTCTCAGTCCTCTTACTGTCTGTGTTGTGTTACAGCAGTGGAAGATCCATTCAATCAGCACCCTCCATCACAACCTCCTCCCCCTCCACCAGCCAGGCACAGCTTCACAGACCTTCCCTCCTCCTCCTCCTCCCCAGCCATGTCGCGCCCCCCCAGGCCTGCCTCCGGACATGACCACTTCCTGTTAACCCCTGGTGAGCTGGCTGACAACAACACAAGCAGTGTTTTGATCCCTTACATGGAGGTACTTTACATGACTTACTTACTTACTCCAAATACATACCAGCAGGGTATGAAGGAGCCAAGTGTGATGTCAAGTATAGCTTATATGGGAGATGTGACCTGCTGGAACCGAGTTGATTTGGTTAAAAAACTCACTCCTCAGTACATATACCGCCCAGCCGCTCCATCGAAGAGCTAGTTTTTTCGGTGGTGTGGCTGGTTAAAGCGGTGTTTATAAAGGTTGTGGTGGCATTGGTAAATCAGTGGACCCCAGTAAAGGTAAGATTGGGAGGAAGCCACACTGACGAGCGATGCGACTACACCTGTTACACAGACTGTGGTACGATGTTTCAGAATCATCTGGATGTTTTTTTTCTTTCATAATTTTTTTCACCAAAATCCTGTTTCAGACACGGTGTTGGACATGCTGAGCGGTGCATCCCCCCTCCCCCCAGTGAGGAGGGACAACTGTAAGGCCCTCTCCAGGGTGGTGCAGGACTACGACCAGCTGCCCTCCACCCCAGGTACAACACACCTGACCCAGCCTTACTCTGTATGGAACTCTAATGTTAACACAACAAAGGAATGATTTCCTTTGTTCTGTGAAGAAGGATGTGAGCCTCACGTTTTTTTTCACCCCAGACTATAGTTTAGAATGATGGAAAATCATTGTCTCTATAACATAAATATTCAAATGATTATCCATGAAGATTAAGATGAATTGCTTTCCAGTAATTCTTTAGCACATTTGCCTTCAAGTTTACACCTTGAAGTGAACTCCTCCTTCCCCCCTTTTGCTTTTCCCGATAGACTGTTTGCAGGCGCCCGCCCGCCCTCCAAAGCCCTTTCCTCGGAACCCTCCCCCGGACATCAGGAAGCACCACGGGCTGGACACCGCCAGTGAGAGTGTGGACGGCAAGATCGCCAAGCTGATGGGCGAGGGATACTCGTTCGAGGACGTGAAGCGGGCTCTGATGATCGCCCAGAACAAAGTGGACGTGGCGCGCAACATCCTGCGAGAGTTTGCCCTGGTGGCCCCCAGACTCAACCTGTAGCTCTACCAAACGTAGAGATGGAGAGAGAGTGACGGGGCTGGTGCGCAAAGGCGTGCTAAGACACCGTGCCTCTGGGAGTGCTAAAACCCACAGGGAGAAGGGCTGTTTCTTCTCCACATCTCTTCCCACGGAGATGATCTGGGAAAATCTGACGAAGTTATGTGTGTTGTGAAAAAACTTTGTGTCACGGAAGATGCACAAAACGATGAAGAGAACGGACTCCTATCTGGATGGAACAGGGACCATGATGGGGTGGGGTCAATGGGGATGGGGTGTTGGGAAGTTGGTTGCCTGTGAATAATGTTAATCAAACCTGTGAAAGAAAAAAGTACATTGTTTACAGCTAGTGAGCTTGCCAGTGCTGGCCTCTGGTGTCTTCAGTGCGTGTCACCCGCCCCCACTCCCCAAACACACAACCCCATCCCCGGAAATACATCGATTAGGGCAGAATCACATCAGTAAAATGAAACCTGTGTATACTCTGTTTTTTACCTTTTTGTTGCTTATTCCAGCTCCAGAGCCATGTTGAGCTAAACCATTGTCATGCTCACAGTCCTTTCCTCTCTCCCACATGCCTGTCTCCTCCCTGCGTCTCCTCTCTCGCCCCTTCCATCTGTCCATCTCTTGCTCTTTGTTCCTCTGAGATATACAGCGGCAGAGCCCTGTCTGGATCAGGAGTTCTAGAAACCTGGTAGCCTGGGGCCTGGCTCTCTTGTCTCCCCTCATTAGCTGGGATCTGCGCTGAGAGGTGGAGGAGTGTGAGGAGACAGGGAACAGAATGAGGAAGTGAGTAGGTGGAGGTGCAGAGAGACCGGGAGGGGAGTGCTGCTTTACAGACGTCCCGCAGGTTCAGGGTCAAAAGGCCCCAGTCCCTTCGAGGTGCTATTAGGGGCATTCCTGTCAGAGTTCTGTCTCTCAGTCACTTTCTCAGGATCTCTGAATGTACACTTGGAGAGGGTGGAAACCAACCCTAGGCTTTTAGTCATTCCTCGTGTCACTGGACCACAGGCTAGATACACACACACAAACCAAGGTTGAATGTATTCTTTCCATATGAGAGCTGTATCTAACATATCCAGTGAGAACTTGTGACAAGTTTTATCCACGCCAAAACCATCATTAGTACATGTTTATGTTCTTTCCAGATTAGATAGGAAACCCTGACTCCTCTGTTTGTTGCTCCAACCCCCGTTTTTTAGAGTGCCAAAAGGAAGAGACGGACGCCTTACAGCCAAAACCGTAGACTGGGTCTACTTAAGAGAGTGTGTGTGTGTGTGTGTGTGTGTGTGTGTGTGTGTTGGGCTTAGGGGTACAGAGGGCAAGTTGTTTCAAATCCTGGGAGACCTGCTCTTGTTTCTCTAAGCTGAGGGCACTTATGATTACTCAACGTCTGCCAGGACATCGTTATGAACCATCATCGTCTTTTCCAGCTGCTTAGCGTCCTCTATGCTCCAGCCCTGCTCATGAACACCTGAGGCTTCTCCATCTTACTGTGGGCACCACAATCAGAAAGGGATTGGAATAGAGGTGCCAGAAAGACATATGCTTAACTATGCAGCTTCCTCTGTTTCAAGTCCAGGCTCAAGTCCCTGTGTCACTTGAGCCACAAGCAGAATAGGTAGCGTGACTACAAAGTAATTGCAAAGAATATCAGTTCCAGTGCCATGAAGTGGAAACGAGGGTGAAGTTGCTTAGAATTGTTCTCTGGGATACACTTGTCTTGTATCTGATCATTAAAAGGTAGACTAGGTAAGGAACAGTGGGTCTATTGTGTTTTCCATCCAAGATAATTCAAACATCGACAAATTGCCATTGTGTCCACGTCAACCTTAGAATGCAAGACGTCGGGAGGTCAGGTAACTCTACCCTGGACCACTGGGAGCTTGAATGAAAGTGCTCTTAAAAAGAAGGCCTTTAGACACCATCACAAAACTACATTTTGTTTCCTGTCAACTGTTTTTCATAAATGTTTAACTTGAAGCTTAATTTTGCACTGGTCTATATAGATACTTTTTTTGTCAATCTTGAAGATGGAAAAAGTCTCCAATTTAAAATGAATGAATCTGGCCCCTGTAACAGGTAGTAGAGGCCTTGGTTAGGTTACAAGGGGATATTAACTTGTTCCTGTATTATTTTCTTTCCTGAGATTTCATTAGATTAAAATGCTGCACGGAAACTTGTACATAATAGTGATGTGCAATTAATTTATATTTTATAAAACGCCTTCTTTTTATCATTTCCATTGTTCAGTAAATAATGTAAACAGTAATTTGTTCTTGTTTTTTAATGTTTTATAAAAGCCAGTATTAACATGAAACTCTTCCGGTTGATTTGTTCACTCTTTTTGGGATGGCAAAAAAAAGAAAAATAATTGTGGGCACTTCTTTTCAGAGGGTATGAGAACACCTGGCAAAAACACTTTTCTTCAAAATGTACACTTTATTCTCAACAAAAGTACAAAAACAAAAGTATTTATTTACAATACTTGTATGGCCTTCTCATCTTACCCTCTTTGGTTTCACTGCTGCCCTGACGGTTGTAAAGGAACTAAATGCATGAGAACAATTTGCCAATCAAGCACAAACCATCATCTTGACCAATAAAATAGTCCCTCAGACCTTAAAGAACAACAACAGAGCACACATGGAAAAAACACTGCACAGCTTGTTTTCCCTCCATGTAGCTCCAAACAGTACCTGGTAAAATAATAACAACTGTGTGTTGGAGGTTGAAATCAAACCTTATTTATGCCTACCTCGTAAGCATGCCTAATATACGCTGACCTGACATGTCTCACACAGGATAAATAGATCAAAATCACAAGCAGAACATTCACAACAGACGTATTTACAGTGAACCTGCAATGAGGGAAAGGAGCCATGAGTACTGCTAACACTACAAGCCTAGGCTAAATCATATTTGGAGGCTTTATCAAATACAGTGCCATATCTGTTGGATGGAACTTCCCTTGCTCAACTGAACCAGTGGAAGGGGTCTTCACCTTTCAGGCTTTCCAGATGGATTACAGCAAGCAAAGTATTTAAAAGTCAAATACTATTAAACCCAGGTCTGCTACAAACACACAAAATGGCTAAATGATCACACGCAGGACAGTGAGTCTAAACGGACACTACCATACAGCAAATACTGTCAACACAGCTTCACCCTGAAACAAATCAGAGGCACAATCAAGACAGTGTCAGAACTCAAAAGCTATCTATGATTTTAAAACAGAGATTCAGAGAGGAAAAGTGTCTGCTCTGTCAAATATATTTCAAGTAACATGTTTCACTTAACACTTAAACATGTTTCAAAGTCCGAATAACTGATTGATATTTCCCAAATTATTTTCAATTATGGAGATTTGCGAAAAATCTTGCATTAATCATATTCAACAGTCAGAAAAAAAGTGAACTTATGTATCTTGCAGTAAATTGTTAGCTTGGTGTAAGCTTGTAGTATGGCATTCAGTGTGTTGGTTTGAAACCTACTTTCACGCAACCAATTTACCTGTTACACACTAAAGTCTATGCTTACACATGAAACTAATTGGAAGAAGAAGCTGTCTCCTGCTTACTTAATTCCTTAAATGTACACAGTAGACACTGATATCCAATGCCTCAAAAGGATTATCAAAAAAAAGTTTTCTTCCCATCATGATAAAAATCTGTCCATATTTAGGCTCTTTAAACTGTTGAGGCATGCATTGCTTGGCCAAATCAAATTAAATTGGACACAGCAATGTGTTTATGACATGGGGGGAAAAAAACTGTGAGAATAGAGGCATACAGTAAGGGTCAACATTTGAAAAATATACATAGAAAAAACGGCAAGGCTGTGAGGAACACTGGGTGTACAGCAGTGAAGACTGGACACTGGGTGGGGGAGAGCCTGTGCGGCTGATCCAGTGTGGAGGCCACTCCCCAAATGATCTGTCCTTGCAGTCATAGAGAGCACTCAGGCACAGAGCAGACTCGCTCAGGTCGCACGCGTACGCCACAACATACAGGCCAAGTGTACAATACATTTACATTCTTTTTTTTACCTTAACTATCTGAGAAAAAAAATAATACCCACTTCACTATCACTGAGCTGAAAATAAAAGAGCATTCACCAGGAACACAAGGAAAAAAAACTAAATACAAATCTAGTCTCAGATGCAGAATACAAATCAATGGACGATAGCGGTGGGAGGGGACAGTTTGTGTGAATTAGGAACTATTCTGTGATACGGGCTGCTCCGTATAAGGCTGATGGAGGGTTGTCGGTGGCCAGTCACCATATTGTGTAGTGTTGCACTGCTTAGTGTACGAGTCAAGTCCTTCCTTGACCGCTTCTTCCCTGAGGACATGGACAGATCAAATGGTTTCAGTACATAGTATGATATTGGATTGGTTATATATTATATAATCAAAATTGTATTATATTATCACTTCATGAAGTCCATGTTAAGATGATGGTTCAACAAATAGCCTCGACTAGATGTATAAACTCTCAATGTTTGGGGCCTGACCTTTGTTCCTGGAGCTCCCCCGTCTCTACACTTCAGGCTTGTGGTTGTTCTCCTCCAGCTTCTTGCTTTCTTCTGATGTGCCCGCTTCTTTCTCGTTTGTTTTCCACGTTCCTTGTCTGAAGAATGAGAAACGCTCAAGTCAAACTGTACTATTTCAGTCATGTTATGAAAAACTCTGTTGCTGTATTTTTTTCTCCATGTTTCGTGTCTACCTTGTTTTCTTCATGTAGAGCCAGTAAACCAAGCCAACAACAGCAGCGGCGATGAGGAGGCCCACCACGATCCCCACGATGAGCTTGGCCCGGTCGTCGTCGTCATCCTGAGTCCCTGAAATGGAAACAACATTTTACATGTGGTACCTCGGACAAACACACACTCGCTCCTGCACACACACGCACAGGCCTCTGGTCATTCATAGGCCCACACATACAAACACACTGGTCGCAAAAGTGTCTGTAGAACTTTGGAACACACCCTCTGGGGGAATGGCAGAAGTGCCTGATGTGAATGGATGCGATGAGGCCCGTGGAGTATGAGATGGATGGTATGCATGGAGACATGGATTGTCAATGTTTGTCTGGAGAATAGCATGAAAGATGAGTGAGGATAGAAGTTTGTGTTGAGTTTGCTTTGTCGGGTTGCTTGAAACCTTTATTGACACCACAGGGAGAGAGAGAATTCTCTGGGTAGTCTGGGTTATGTGCAATGCACCTGATATCAAAATTATACATGTGGTCATCATGTGTCCACCATTTTTCTAGTATATATGACAGTTTTCACAGAGAGCTTCAAGAAAACAAGACTGTTTGGCTTGCACTTGACATCTGTGACTTTTTCTCAAAACAGAAACACAAAAAAACGTACCTTTCTCAGACGTTTCCTTGTTAAATACTGAAATAAGACATAAAATAATATTAAAAACAAATATGGTTTCACTTGAGTGCCTTTAGAGGCAAATTAAACAACTTATCAACCTAATAGAAAAAACAGAAAGAAACAAAGCCAGTCCAGATCACAAGGCAGAAGCAGACTGAATCAGCAACATCAAATCTGACACAAAAAGCTAAGTAAATAGAGTAAATAGTTCTATATCTGAGCTCTGAGGAAATACTTAAAGTTCAAATACCGTATTTCTTCGATTAAACGCTGCGGCGTTTATTACACAATGATCATTTGTGGTGCGGCGTTTATTCGAGGGCGGCGTTTATTCGAGGGTGGTGTTTAATTAAGAGAGATTTATTGAATTGTAGCTGCAGTGCGGCCATAGACAAACAAACAATAGACAAGGAGGTCAAACACAAAGCCCAGTTCACAATTGAAGCCGTGCGTTTGTCTACATTGTGTAGAAGTCTGAAGCAGCATGCCAAAACGTTCTTACCCCTGGTGTCCACGGCACGCGTTATCGCGTTGCTCTCATTGGGATTGAATGGAAGCGATTTGCTGCCTAGCGAGGAAAAAATCGCCTTTGCTGGCTGCAGAAAGTTGGGAATTCTTCAACTTTATGCAAATGAGAGCGATTTGCTGCCTGCTGAGAGCCAATCAGTTCGTCGTGTGTGTGATTTGCCTTGTGTGATTTGGAGGACAGCGATCTCAGCAGCACTGCAACCGAAGTTTGCTACAGCCAAACGTGATTGTTCTGACCGCGCCCCCCAGGCGACTTTTCGCCAGTGATTTAACGCAGGTAATTCGTGCCGTGGACACCAGGCCAGCAACAGATCTGTAGCACGCGAACTTGGGGATGATGAAAGGCGAATTCGCGAGTGGTGCTACCTCGCTATATTGTAGGCTACATGTAACTGTCGCAATTAGGCTACATTATAATAATGTATAATTCGTTTTCAACCAATGTCATAATTTAGAATTATATAATTGCATTCAGTATTATTGAGTGACTTTATTTGGTAAGAGTACAGTGCCTTTATTTTAAAAGCCTTGGAACGCTCGTGAGTGAGAGTCGACAATTGCCAACAGCAAGCGAAGCACGGAGCATTTAATGCTCCAATAAAAGTTTACGGTTTTTATAGCTGATGTTAACAATCTAAGGAAACCCCTGTTCCCTTGTGTACAGCATGCAGCAACTAGGTATGTTGTTTTGTGTCTGTATTTTACTTTGGTGAACGTTATTTACATGCTGGGCATTTCATTGTATGCAGGTCTTTTTTTTTGTCATTATGCTGCGGCCGTTTCGTTCGGGAAGTCTCCAGACTCTCCCGATGGCCAGTCCAACCCTGATTGTATGTCATATTAAGCTAATGTGGTCTTTATTTTCTCAGCCTACTGTGGGTTCATGGTGGGTTTGGAGAAGAAGCTTCAAATAAACCTGTAGCAAGAAAGCCACTAGTGTGCTTCGAGGGAATTATAGTACTTGTGATTTACTTGAGTAATAAATACAGTGTTTTAATTTAACCAATTAAATAACCGTTTTCTGATATTTTTTGGTCCAGTGTTTATTCGAGGGCAGCGTTTATTTGAGGGAGGCGTTTAATCGAAGAAATACGGTACCTTAAGTTCTAAGAAAAAGGTACACACACCATGCAAGTAAAGGTTGAAGCTGGAGTAGGAAATGTATCTTTAAAAGTCAACCAATGAGCCTTAAAAATGAAGTAAGAGGATAGAAGGGTGCAGTCCAGCCCCCGACACAGCCAAACCCAAGCAGAAAGAGAGACTAGCAAGAGAAGGAACTGCTAATGGCACTGTGACTGCAAAATGAATGAAAT
This sequence comes from Mallotus villosus, assembly GCA_903064625.1. Classification (NCBI taxonomy): domain Eukaryota; kingdom Metazoa; phylum Chordata; class Actinopteri; order Osmeriformes; family Salangidae; genus Mallotus; species Mallotus villosus. Next base: position 119,246 of record CAEFZP010003844.1, read on the forward strand.
GAAATGTATATCTGACATGTCAATATTTACCCTGTGCTCAACCCTCTGAATCCCATATTCTGAAACTGGCATTTCCAAGAACTGATCTGTTCCTGTTTGGTTCTGTGTGGGTGTTGTAAATGCTAACTGCTATAACTGAGTATATCATATGCAATATACAGGCCATTTGCTACAAACCTCAAGGTCCAGAGCACTGACTATATTATATGTTAGTATGGTAAATATATAAGGACTGGTTGGATATTAGTTCCAGTGAGCATTGTCCGTGTCCACTCACAGGCAGACACGTTGATGACCATGACGTCCTCCCCCAGCTTGTTGGTGGCGGTGCAGGTGACGGTGAGATTTCCAGTGGGCACCACGGTGATCTTGTGGACGACCTTACCGTTGAAGTAGGAGCTCTGCTCCTGGGGGAGGGAGACAGTGGGGTGTTAGAGGCAACCTGGTCTGAGATTCCCTAGAAGCGCCTGTAGGGTGACTTCTTTCAAGCCACTAGAGGGCAGCGCTGCTTATCTCTCAAACGTTGGGTCATGTCTCGGACTCCATTGGCTGGTCTCATTTATCTCCCTGTCTGTTTTCTTGTGACTGAATGGGTTGATGTAGAACTCCCTAATTACTCCTGTCTCCACGGTCTCCCACGCTTGTGCCCATACACCACACACACCACACACACACAGCTGCACACGAATGAAACAAATGGACACACACACATCAAATCACACAAAGATGCATCCACGTACACACTAGCACGCAGTCCTGACAGGTCGGCTGTGTTTATGTTCCCAGCAGAGAGACGGGGAACGGGCTGGCATGGAGAAACAAGCCGCACACATCCGCAAAGTCAACCTAGCGGGAAAGGTGGCCATGGAGATGAACCCTGCAGCGAGTGGGTGGGCGCGGGTGAAGATAAAGCTCACACTGGCTGAGGTACGAGGCGCACGCCTTCACATTCAATCCCCCTCGCACCTCCATCCTCACACACACCCACTCAAACATTGCAGTAAACTTAGTTTAAGAGACAAAAGCCACCCTTGTGTCAGGAGACAGACACGCACACATTCAACAGCTGCACGTCACCCCCCCCCCAGACAAGGCCATGAATAATAATAACCAACTCTCATAAGTCCTTCTAGTAAACGAGACTCGAGCGCTGACTTGAGCGCCTCTGTGTATTTGAGTGTTGCTCTCCAGAGCTGGCGTGGGAGGGAGGGAGCATTTTTTGGGGGAGACTGTCCAGACAACCTTGGCCTGGCACTAGGGGGAAACTATCCTGGTAACTTCTAGAGAATTCAAGTTCCACACACACTTACGTCTGTGCCGTTGACACTCCACAGGACAACAGGCTGGGGTGCTCCCTCCGCCTCGCACGTCAGGACCTTGTGTTGGCCGTCCTCGCTGCGCTGCTTGGCCACTCTCGTGATTACAGGGATTCCTGATGGACAATATTGGACCACAACTTGAGCTACATCTGTATCGTGTTCTCTGTGTGTGTGTGTGTGTGAGCAAGCATGTTCTCCATCATTTTGCTCCTAATTTGTCTAATCTATAAGTGCATTTTTATGGTGTTCACACATCCACAGTAGGGAGCAGCCAAATTGCTATGCTGTGTGTTTCCTTTGCAACATAGACACATGCAGTGCCGATTCCGGTCGATGCAAGCACACACACACACCTTCGACCATCAGCTGGAAGGACTTGCTGCGTTTGATACCCGCCACCGCCACCTCGCACACATAAAAACCGCTATCGTCATAGGTCAGCTGACCAAATGTGGGCGCCTTCTCCAGTTTGGCGTTGTCCTGGTGGGATGGAGGGAAAGGTTATTGTTGAGTACATGGTGAAATACCATAGAAAACACAGCTTTGTAGAGATCATCCACTTTTAGAGATACGAGTAAAACAACATTTCTATTTAATGCAGCTTAACCATTTTGCTGTTTATATGTTCTCTGTTAGCTATGTTTTGTACTGTAGCAATTCCAATTTTCTTTGATTATTATTTCTGCGTTCCGCGAAGGGCTATGTGTGGCGACAGAGTAGCCTTTCCAACCTTGGTCCAGGACACTTTAGCATCGCCTGACGAGTTCTTCTCCATCGTCACCTCCAAGGTGTGCCCCACAGTCTTCAGAACCGTCCCAGAGGGAGTCAGGCTGAGATCCAGGTCTGAGAAGCAGGGATGGATTGAGAGAAGAGAGGAGGAGAGGAGAAGGGAAGGACAGGAATTGTTTCAGCTGATATCAGTTGGCCGCAGGCGCTTCCAGCACACTAGCTCATTTGTGCCGCTTATCGTTGGCGACGGAGCCTCGACAGCCCAAAACCTCAGAGAAAGGCGGAGAGAGAGAAAGATGGCCATTCCCTTTGGCTGTGAGGCTCGGGCGATGCGTGGGCCGCCAGGTGCCGGTGACTCGGATTTCAAAAGCCCTCACACACACACACACTCCCCACCATTTTGAAGCCATTGTCTCACACTCCTCACATGCTGAATTTAGCGGATGCGGCAACGGGAGGAAAGAACGGCCTCCGTTTAACACGCGTGAAATACATTGGAGCGTTGAAGCGGCACAACACTGTTGTATTTCCACATAACCGTTTTAGTCAGGCTCCCCTTTCAACTGAGGAGGAGAAACGTACACCTCGAAAGAAGGGAGTAATTAAATGTGGGTGTGCGTGCCCCCGCAAGTGTGTTATCAGTGTATGCCCGGCTTCCTCTTTCCTGTCTTACGCTTTGCCCTGGTCAACGGGTGTCAGAACATTCTAATTAGTTCTCCTGACTGTCTGTCTTGGAGTTCCTGTTCCTCTCCTGCTTAATCCTCTTGAAGATAAATTTGATTACCTTCACTTGGCTCCTGTGACTTCATTTACGACAGATAAAGGGGCTTGTTATGGGGAAGTGAAATATACATTTCGGACTTTCGGAAACCCAAGCTTTCTATTTAATAGTTTCCCCTAGGTTGTCTGCAAACACACCAAGATGGGAACCAATCAACCTACCATGGTGTGATTGAAGTGAATGTTTGTTTATCTTGACGGAAGGTGGGTGGGATAGTCATGTATACTCACAGCTCACAACCAGGTTTTCTGAAGCCTCTATGTTGTTGTCTCCGGGCAGCGAGCACTTGTATTCTCCAGCACTGTTGCGTGTCACACCTGTCAGAATGTAGGTGTCCTTGTCTTTCACAGTCACTTTCTGGCCCTAATGACAAGTCGGACAAAGGCAGAAAACAAAAGAAAGATTGTGTGTGCGTTTCATAACGTGCTTTTATTGACAAGCATGGGGATAAGGAGATATATATGAATTAGAAAAGGCGACAGCGAGAGGTGAAACAGATTCAGAGATGGACAGAAACCGAAAGGGAGAAGGAGAAAGAAAAAGAGAGAGAGTAAAGAAGAGAGTAAAGAAGAAGGGAGAAAGAGAGTGTGGACCAGAAACAGTGAGGAAGGGAGAGAGAAAGGAACAGAGACAGCGAGGGAGAGAGAGAAACAGAGAGTGAGGGAGGGAGGAGAGAGAGAGAGGAACAAAGAGAGAGAGAGAGAGAGAGAGAGAGCGAGAGAGAGAGAGAAATAGAGACAGTGAGGGAGAAAGAGAGGAACAGAGACAGTGAGGGAGAGAGAAAGAGAGGAACAGTGAGGGAGGGAGAGAGAGAGGACCAAAGACAGCAAGAGAGAGAGAGAGAGAGAGGAACAGAGACAGTGAGGGAGAGAGAAAGAGAGGAACAGAGTCAGCGAGGGAGAAAGAGAGATAGAGAGCAATAAATAGGCCAGAGGACAGTGATCTCTAATGTCACAGCAACAAATGTAGCCAACAACCTGCTGTGGGTCCACAATGTCCTCTCCCCCAGCCTCCACCCATTACCCTGACCCCTCCACCAGCCAACCCCACCCTGGGGCTCCCTGAACCAACAAACCTTGATGGAGAAGTCGAAGCTAGTCGGCGGGGGGTTGCCATCGGCTTTGCACCTCAGTGTCACGTTGTCTCCCTCCTTGATGGGGCCCGTAGCCTGCACCAGAAGGCTCACTGTCTCAGTAGGGTCTGAGAGAGCAGAAGACAAACACGGAGAGAGAGTGAGGAGTTGGAAGAGTGAATGAGGAGAATGGGAGATGGAGAACGAGTGTCCCACAGTGAGGAATTGGACAAAAGAATGAAGAGAATGTGAGGTGAAGAGAAAGAGAGGACAACGGAGAGAGAGACAGACAGAGAGATAAAAATTAAAACCTCAAAGGTAGAAAATAAAAAAACAACCATGAGAGAACAAGAGTCACTGGCTCTGGGGCCGAGGGTGTTTGTGACACCCACAGAGCTGGGCCCATCCTGGCCTCCGGGGACTGTGCCTGCGCCTTCATTTTGCGAGTCATTTGCGCCGGCGACCGTGCAAGCAGCCGACGAGGCAGATGGGTAGCCCGCGGCCGCTCTCTGGAAGCTGTAGTGGAGCGAGTCATGTCGCGTCTGCACCCCGAGGCGCCGCAATAAAAAAATTGGCTTCCTGCGCTGCTGCAGATCAACTCATATCTGACAAGACGCCTCCGAGATGAAAGGAAAGGGCCGGTGTGGTGACAATGCCGCAGTGATGAGTTATGTCTCAAAGTAGACTTAAAGGGTATTACGTACTGCCCTGCTGCTGGATACAGGACAGCACCGTTGGAGTTTGTTGTTTTGGTTCCAAACTGAGCTGTGTTTGGTTCAGAGAAATGGCACTTCAAATTCCTCATCACTTTTCCCCTTGTCATCTCTCCTACATGGATTTCAAACGAGATTGATGAAAGAAAACTAATGCCTTAGTCAATACTGTGTTAAAATCTATGCCCAAAAAATTGGCTGGCGCACACTTCGGGGATGAGAAAGGAAAAGGAGAATTAGGAAACAGGAAGTCACTAAATAAGAACTCAATACCAGTGGCTCTGAATATGTTTTTTTCTAAATACAATCTTCCTCTCTTTCGCTATCATCTCCTTCTTTTCTTCTTGCCACGTGTTTTTCACCTGTTCAGTATCGCTCATGGAAGCCATAAATTAGTATCACAACAGGCCTTTTCTACGTTAGGGTAAGGGCCTACATGGTCAACCATGTGGAGTTTAGTAGCTTAATAGTTTCGCTTTTAGCCTGCAGGTGGCGCTGTGGCCCACACTTACAGTGGATGGTGAAGGTCTCTGGTGGCGACACCAGGAGGTCCTGGAGGTACTTGGCGGAGCAGGTGAAGTCGGCTCCGACATCGGCCTTGACGGCGGCGTACTGCAGACTGGAGTTGGTGCTGGACAAGCCGGTCACAGGGTCCACCTTCACATTGGAGCTGACGATGATGGCTGCATGGAGAACAACAAATGGGCAGTAGAACTTTGGTCAAATGCTGTTCAAGGCGAGGGTGCAATGGAGACGGCATGTTTCTGCTGTGAATATCAATTGTAGATTTTTTTTTAAGTAACGTTGGACATGAAGAAGCATTGAGAGTTGCTCCAATACAATGTTTTCAAGTAAGCTTCAAAGTTAAAACGATGTTGCTATGCATCTTTTCGGTGAACTGTCCCACCCATTGTAAAAGAATCACACGCAGACAAAACTATACCATACATTTTATGTATTGCACGGGGAGTTAATGAAGTATGTTTGGTGAATTGGACTGAGGTGATTATGTAAATTCTAAGAAATATGTTCCTGTTGTGTCACAGCTGTTGCAGTCACATTACAAAAACAAAGGCCTGCTGGCAATAAGCTACTGTACAAGAAACAGCTTGAATGTAGATTTCAGCTGCATTTATAATTCATAACTTTTTCGATGGCTAGATGTGAATAAATGATTCATCCCCCTTTTTTCCACGACTATATGATGTAACTGGGTGTCACACCCTTGCTATATGACAACACATTGTCAACGCATTGTCACACAAACAACATGAACGTTGTTTGTGACATGTCTGGTCTCATGTAGGGATAAACTGAAATCCAGTACCTAGAGGGGACTATAGGCTTGTAGAAAGGGGGCTAAGGCTCCATGAACTGTAGAACCCAGCGATGGGTCAAGGTTGTCTGTAAAGTTTAGTGATCATGTGTTGTTTATGTTTAAAAAGCAGCGCTGTTGAAGGTATCAACATTGAATAGGCAATGACGTGTTATAAATAGTCTTCCATGACGGTATTGTACACATGTATTAGTAGTGATGTGTATGTGTGTGTGTGTTGTAGGGGGGATCACATACTTTTCCCATCAGCCACCAGCGGTTTGCTGTTTTTAGACCACGTTATGTCTGCTGCTGGGTTGGCATCCTTCACAACACACACTCCCAACTAGAACACAAAGAATCACACACGCAAAAGGAATTTGACAAATCTGTTTCCTCAACACAAAGCTGTTTATCAACAACTCACCTTTATGTCCTGCTTTGTAATACAGTATTTTCATGAGTGAAACAATAGGCCACCTAAAATACCTTCCATAAGCCGCTACTTACAAACAATCTGAAGTGAAACACCGGTTTCCAACGCAAATCCTTTCAAATAATTTATTTGATCACATCTATCTATTGCAGTTGTTTCTTTTCCTCTCTCTGACTGTGGAGAGTGAAGGTAATGTGAAGACAACATTCCAGACTGACTTAATCAGAGGAACAGAGCACACAAAATTCCACAGTAGGGACTTTCTGAAATGCTAGCTTAATTTGTCATCCAGTCATGCAGTCTCAGCAAATGATTAACACTGACTCATCCAAAGGTTTCGACGGGAGTTTCATCCATTTCCTGTTTGCGGGACACACTGCTGGGAATTCTCAAATATTCCTGAAGTATGATGATCTTTAAAGGTGATTTTGATTGCTGTCATTACGGTTCAAATCTCTGACATATAAAGTAATAAAAATATAAAAAAAGAATCCCAGCAGAGAAGGATGCGGCAGGATGACAGGAGGGAAAGGACCTGTCTGCCTGTCTGATCTGAGACGTGTCATGTTCTGTAACAAGACAAGGTAAAGGGAGTCCCCAGGGCCCATGTTAATCATAGGGGGTGGGGGTGCCTAGGAGACAGGTACTCTTCTGTTACAGAGGAGAACAATTTTAACATGTTTTGCAGTGACATTTGGATCGGACAGAGGAGGGCTGGTGTTGTGTTGGCTGGGCTTATTTTGTATTATTTTCCTCTTTCTCCCCCCACCTCAAGCCTTCCAACATCCCAATCCTGGCCGACAAACGCAACCAACTTTGCCGGATGGAGAAAAATAGAGGCACAAAAAGTCCATTACAGGAAACGCTGGGGGCCTCATCAATAAAGATGTGACAGGATTAGGGTGAGGCGCAGGCAAGCGCTTGGGCAATCCTTCTTGCTCAATCTAGGCGGTTTGCATCACTACTTGAGTGTGTGTGTGTGGATGCATGTGTATTTGAGAGAGAGAGAGTTTGTGTTTCTGTGTCTGTGTAGGCCAACGTGTGACCAATTGTGTGAGCAATCGTGTGTGTGTGTGTGGCACTGGGCTGGGGGATAAAGTGCTCAGAGTGATGGTGGTCCGGGCGCGGGCGAGGCAGAGGCTGGAGGTATGTGTAGGATGATGCATGGGCCTGGGTGCGTGGGATGGCGTTGGAAAACAAAAGACTTCGCAGGGAGAGGGGAAGCCGGATGAGACCAGAGGCTCGCTACGGGCAGTCTACATCAGATAACAGACAAGGCCGACTGGAATCTTCCAGCAACTACACATCAATCTTCTTCTCCGGGCTCTGCACTTGGTCGTCTCTCTAAGGACCAGCCCGACGTACGGGAGAAATCAATTTCCCCCGAACAGTTCAATCACTACAATTGGTGAGGTTTCTGACTAAACTTTCTTAAGTGAGTATGAATTTCATTACAGCTTGTCCCACTTGAAGAGAGTAGAGGCTTGATTTTTCCAAGGTTGGTTGTTAGAATTCAGAGAAAAGGTAGTGTGCATACAAAGGGCACTGGTCTCTAAATTGAATGTCAGGTTCAAGCAAAAGTGGCCTGATCTTAAAGACTGAACTTTATCAACTCCTTTATAATGTGAGACAGTTATGATGGGCAAGAGGGTTTTGGCACTTTGCAGTGCCATTTTTCTGACACAGAAAAATATTTGTCACAGATTTGCAGTATGTAAGAGCAGAGCTTTGAGCAAGACAGACCTCCCAAACCACCCACACAGCCCCAAACACACAGACAAATATCTATTGAAATCGGGAACACACAATTCCTTCATGCTTGTGGAAAACACGTTTCTTGATAAATCATAACCTCTGCTATTGCAAGTCTCTCGAAAGTCAAGCACATATTTGACAAGTCATTCTGAGTTGCTGTAAATCCAAGGCAGAGGTCATATTTTCCCCTAACTTTGTAATTACGTTGGAGTAGGTAACATCCATGCCCCCCATCATCCTCTCTCACAGAGGTTATCATTACAGACGGTCCACTTCCTCTCTACCGCCAAGTAGCCTAAAGCTCTTCAATCAAATTGTTAGGCAGGAATTGCAATAAAAAAAGCCAACACTTGGTCCAAGATAAATGACTACTGCATTTGGCGTGTGGACTCAAAGTGATTACCTGCCTATCTTAGAAGAGTGGCAGAGTACTGCTGTAAGCCCCTAGAAAAAATGTTTCTCTGTCAACCACTTCAGGTAAATACACTTTGCTGTATAGTAACTCCTCAGCTATGGAGATTCAATGTGCATTCTATATAGTCATTAGCGCATTCTTGTGAAGGGAAATGTATTCAAAATGTTTGAAAAGATACTCACTGCTGTCAGCTTAGTGTTCTCAAGTTCTTTTGCTTTGTCCTGTATCTGAGGTAGTGATGGCTTCTCTGAAAAATAGAAAGGGTCATCAATATAGGCCATTATGCAGTGTGCAGCAAGTGTGTGACGCAAAGACCTTCTTTCTTGTACACTTCCAGAAACTTTACCTTTTCTCTTGACTGGAGTCAACGGGAGTGTTTACATTTCGTGTCATCATAGCCTGTACTTTAGGTCTAAGATTAAAGTCTAATTTTAATCCACCCACTATATCTCTTTCTGATCTGTTCAAAGGCTGCTCTCGCTCACCATGAGCAAGCTTGTCAACAAGGGGAGGCTTTGAGGAAACTATCGGTTGCTAGCTTTCACAGTTCATGGATTTGCTGTTTATGCGTATTTCACAGCTGGAGCACTAGCAAATGGCATGAGCTTTTATACAGAGTGGCTAGTCGGGCCTACTTTGAGAAATAATTAGCTAACACAATAGTTCTGGTTAACTTTACTGTTTAAACCAAGTGTCATTGCAAGTCATTGTGAAAAAGGATATCAACTGTGGACCAGGATATTTACTGGTTTTAGGTTAGCATAGCTTATTAGCCACTTGCACTAGGGGTCAGGACAAGGTGAACTGGGAACTTACTGTGGACCTGGACGTTGACAGAGTACTCGTCAAGGTTGGAACTTGACACTACCATGCAGGTGAAGGTTCTTTGGTCTGAGAGGGAGCCCTGGCTGATGAGGAGACTGTAGTTAGCCGTGATGCTAACACGTGTCTTGTAGCCGTCTGTAGCCTGCACCGTGGCCTCCTCCTTGTGGGCCTGCTTGACCAGGAGGTCCCCGGGAGTACCATCGTCCTTTTCCTGATCCGTTCCAGCAGTGACAAGGTGCACATTTAAATCATGTTTGTTTGAGATCTAGACATTTATATGAGCCAGTATTTATGAGACACTTCCAATATTAGTTGCCTGCTGCTTCCATGTATCCTGTATTGTGCAGTAGGGGTGAAATTAAGTTCTGGGTATATATTCTGGGCATGTTAAGCCCTTCATGACTTTCTTATTACTGCATTCACAGCAAGGGAAAAAAGGAAGAGCTGTTCACTGACTCAGCCCAGAGGCAAATCTTGAGCTAGCATTTTGTCTGTGAGGAGAGATTAGTACAGCTTTAACTTAACTTAAACTTCAACTTAACTGAAAAGAAATACTGGGTCATCATATTTTAATCTAAATTAGCCAGTCAATGAGAAACATTTCCCACTACTTACGTATTTCCATTTAGTGAAGATAAGGTCGGTTGGCATGGCAGCTCCATTGTTGCAGGGCACTTCGATTGTCGCACCATACTTGCCGATGACAGTCTGAGCACTGCACTGCACTGCAAACCAAAACAAGAGAACATTCCTTTAATATGTATACTTCAATCATATGTATTTCAAAGTTTAGCGAGCCTGCCCTGTATGCTTTCGCAGGGAAAGCAAAGAAAGTATTTTGTAAAGTATCTTAAGGTTTCACAGCAGCCCCCTCTATTTTGTGCTGAATCTGCAACAAAAGCGTACTTTGGTACTCTATACTGAGAGCTGTGAGATCATTTCAGTTCAGGACTGTATTTTCCTTTTCAACCATCCTGAGTGGGCTGTAGTGGTGGAGGGCAGGAACCCCTGACAAGCCAGCTGTGTGTGTCACTCTGCCATCCACTGCCCAGTGCTCGGTAGTCAACGACACTCTCGGGTAGAGTGGGCTATAGGGATGCCAGCCCCCACCGAGCATGTTGGTAGGAAGGGAGTGTATGGGAGAGGAAATGGAGCAGAGGAGATGAATGGGAGAGGGTCAGGGGAGCAAGAAGGGAGGATCTTCACGCTCCAAACATTTGCAGAGCTTGTTTCTCCCTTTGAGCTTTCAACCTGATCAGGCAGAACAAGAAGGGTTCAAACAATGGTCATTCCAAGGCTGGGAGCTATGTGTGTTTGCAACAGTAGTTAAGTAGTGGTATTTTCCAAGCTATTTACAGTCTTAATGTTCCGTGGAATAAGAAGTATAGTGGCAGTGATTAAAAAAATAGATGCATGTGATTTTATTCCACTAATACAAGACACGAGGCAGCAAGACTGCATGGCACAGAGGGCAAACTAAATATATCCTGGAATTTCTTCAAGGATTTCTTTGGACAACAGTTTTTGAGGAAATTCTCTGAGAGCAGACCAAAAAATGCCTTCATTGAAAAGCACAAGGTAGCCATGGAAGCATACAAGCAAATCCCTCAACAGACCACTTTCCAATCTTAACAAATGTACACTATATCCATTTCCCCCAACAGGGAAAAGGTTGACATAGAATCTTTTGAAAGGAAAGTGCGTTGTTATCAACCTTTCAGATGACCGTGAGAGGATGAGCCCGAGAGCCCTCCCTTTTCAACAAAAACTAGAAAAAAGGTATTTGGAAAATGTACAAAGTACTATTTGGTTTGGATACAGGCAGTGTGGCTAAACAAACAAAAAATAGCATATCTCTCTGCTTTAAACAGATGTAGGAGTTTATAGCTACAGGTGATCACGTGGAAGGCAGACGGGAGGAGGAGAAGAAGGGGAGAGAAGGATAAAGGGGAGAGTGCAAGTGAGCAGCAAAGGGTAGAAGGTGGGGGCTTTTTCCTCTTAGTCGACATTATTGATATGTACCTTAAAAGACAAGCATGATCCACTGAGCTTCCACTGCCATTAGCAATGAGGAGTGAAAAAGCAATCTTTTGACAAAAACATTTATCAGTAGACTTGGGATCAGATCCTTGTGCTGTAGGCACTATGACCAAGCTTTCAGACGTGTTAAAACATACAGATAATACTAGGAATCTCACAAAATCCTCTCCTTGAATTTCGTGCATGTTTTGGAGAGCTGGAAGATAGCCATCATCCAGGTATTGTTCAATCTGGGTGGGGTACGAGAATGAGTCAGCATAGTTCAAGCAAGTAAAAGAAATAGCTGTTTTTGATAGCCTATGACTGGAGGTCAGTGAAAATGTGAACCTCAACCCAATGTCTTCACTCTCTGTGTGACCCTAGAGTTACAATTAAAATAACCCTAACCCTTCCAGGGGGGTATTCCAGGTAGCGGGTTTAACAAACTCTGAGATTAACCCTGAACTCTGAGTTGAGTTACTCTAACAGAGTTAATCGCGGGCATGAGAACTATTGAAAGCCAACATCAATGGAGCTTGGATACTAGGATCCACCATGCCACCCGGCGACAAAAAACGTTGTCCTACTTCACCAAACTTCAGATTCAAGTTTTATTTTGTGTTTATAGTCGAGTACATATTCCGGAAAAAAGCAACACAGCTGTAGCAGCGTATGCAAGTGGCGTGGGAAACAATTGCTGCCGAGCATACATTTGAATGTAACAGCCACTCCATACATTGAACATTTAACCCTACTGTCCGTTAATATTACAGGAGAAAAAGTGGTGGCCTTAATAAAATAGCATGTTCAATGTTTTATTAAATATAAAAACATACTACGAACAGGTAATGCATAGTTTGCTTAGGCTATACGCTTGTGATTGTAGCCTCGACGTCACCTTGGTTTTAATCATATTCGACATGATACTAAGTAAATATCAATTGGTGCCTATTTCAAGCAGTTTCCCCCAACAGAATGCTTTTCATCAAAAGATGATGATGACGAAAAGACATTGACTGCTGCCGCAGAAATGGATGCAGAGAATTATGTGGTAGCTGGTAGTTCTCTCCCCATGTAGCTTACTATTATTTACATTGTATAAAAACGATTTGCACATTCTAATCCTGTTGAACAGAGCATGGATGCTACAGTGAGATGTTCATTTAATGGCAGGTGTATTTTGCATGTGGAACTGTGAAATGTAGCTAATGTAATCTCATGTATTCCTATATAGTTACAAATAAATGAGTTGAACAAACTGTACCTCATGAAGAAAGTGGCAAAAACTGACCAAGAGATGGTGTAGGCCTACTTAGGGTAGACGAATAAAGACTAATCTCGAAAAAGATTTACTGGAACTCCAGTTACGGGAGGATGCATGGTCACAGGGGATGTTAATTGTAGGAACAATAACCTATATGAATATTAATTGTTGAATTTGCTGAATTTCTATTTTGACCAAGAGATGGTGTACTTAGGGCAGAAGAATAAAGGCTGACCTAAAGGCTATCAACCTGCCCCTACCTCTCATATGGTAAAATATGGAGTTACTGGATGGAGTCTCAACTTGATGGCTCTCACATCTCATTGTGTAACTTACTGTAGCATTGCTAGTCATGTTGATAAGAAAGGGTCAAGATTGTGGTGTGATTGTAGTTGTTTTTGGGTATTAAAAGGAATTGTGGAACTGTGAAATGTAGCTAAAGCATTTTTCTGTGGATGATTGATCTCCTGAGACCTTCTCCTCAGCTCTGGCTTTGTATTTCTGGTTTACAATAGTCATGGTAGAGTAGGCCTAGGTAACCTTCATTGATTTCATTCATTTGCAATATAATTACATGATTATATTATTTAACCTTAATTTGACCATTCTTGCTTTGATTTAACCCAAAGAGTCAAATAACTGCAATTGGTAGGCTATTGGCATTATTTGGTTAATGTTAATACACTGTTCAGTTTCCCATCTTTCTTCAAACCAAGGCTAATCATTGTTAGATTTCTATTTGTAGGCAATGAAGAAGACCAAATCCTACAATTTCAATCATTTGTCTTTATTTCAGTGCCAAAAAGCTTTTGGTCAATTCTGTGTGCACGTCCATGGCGTGTAACACTAGCGATGAAGACCCAAGGGCTAAAATAAATTAAAGATTGTGACGGGAAACGGTAACGTTAACTTAGGCATTCATCAGGGAATTAAAGCACATCAAATCATAGTCTCCTGGCGTATAACTAAGCAAATTTAATTTTGTTCGAGATCGCTCGGCTGAACCAGGAAACGATATCCCATGTCTTCCAAAGCTATCAAACTCAGAAAGTGGGAGGGGATAGGTAAAACTCAGAGTATGGCATGGAACTAACCTGCTAGCGAGCAGGTTAGTTTCAAGGAGTAAGTTACCATGGTAACTTACCAAAAGGTTTCGTTTCCTCTCTTTCTGGAACGGAAACCTTGGAGTTTGCCTGTTTTCAGGGATAAACTACTCAGAGTTTTCACTAAACTGGCTACCTGTAATACCCCCCAGGTGAGTGTCACTGTCCCCTTAGTTTGTCTTGATGACAAACAGTGTTGTATTGTATGCTTCTTTGGTAGGCACAGACACACAAACACACACACACTGACAAAAAAGCTTTTGGCACCTGTCACTAACATCAGCATAATGTATGATGTGAATAGCCACTATAATTCCTCAAATCGACCTCTGAAAATTGAAATTTTTTCCTTAATTTTCCAAAGCCATTATGTACCCTGCCTTCCACTTAGAAATGGTCAAATGTGAATAATATGTGTTATGAGCTGATCTGAATTGGTTTCGTAATACCTGTTACTTTATTTGGGGGTCTGCTACAGTAGCTATGTTGGCCCTACAAAAATCCTAATGCTTTCAGTCAATTCAGCTTAATTAAATCGCTCACTGTCCCTACACAATCAAAAGGCATTCAAAGTTTGTAAAGCTGCTTAAGGCATCTGTAGCCATTTCTGTGCAGGTTATTGTGATGTATGTTTTGGAGTTTCAGAGCTTTTATAATATAGATAAGGAGAGAAACAAAATGTTCTCGGGACAGCAGCACTACTTTCTTATGTAAACTTTCAAAACACAGAGAGGCTCTCGAAATTCAAGAGGGAATGAGGACACAGATCCGTCAGAATCTATGGATTTGGGGCTTCTCTTTCAAATAAGAGCTGTGCCCTGGGCAAAGGAGAACTGGGAATGACCTTGTGCAGAGCTGCACTGTGGGAGGGTGGGGGGAGACAGCTGTGCCTGGCTTGGCTAAGCCCTGACCTGACATCAGTCAGAGGAGATAATAGCCATTTGCACCATCTAGTCACACATAATGGTTCTCACCTGGTGGATGGGATAGCAATGGACCCCCCCTCTAAAAATAAAAAGCTGTAATCTTATTTTAAAAAGATGTAATTGAAAACAACTCGCTGTGCCAACGCTATGAAGTGTTAACAGGCAGATGGCAATTAGCATCAGCATGATCCATGATTCACATTAAGACCAAGTGCTCGTGCATTAGTGGTTTTTAGAGGTGGTTGGGGCCAAGTGATGGTCCAAGTGATATTTAGATATTGGCTACAAGGCCCTTTGCTGCTGCTTGCTAAATATATTTTTCACAAAATCAGGTTTAGGCTGTATTTGACTTTCGGTAATTAAATACATTCCACTTTCCACAAAGGCATAACGTGGTGTAGCATAGCTATATCTTAAGATTTCAAATGAGAACCAAGACACTGGGATGAATTATTCTAAGCTCAGTGCCAAACAGCCAACCCCTCACGTAAAATATTCTTAGCAGTGACGAAAGGTGTCAAAATGTGCAGGTAAAATGGAATTGTAACAACAAGGGGCTTTGAGTCTGATATGTTCAAGCCCTCCATAATCCCTACTTTCATTCCTGATTTTTTAATGAGGTATTTGCTTTACTACACTAGGGTGTCAGGTTAAAAGTCTAGGGCGGCCCTAACAATTGGATTTGGCAGACTTGCCAACTCTTCTGGGAGTGTGTGAGGGGGTGCTGGTGGATTCAATGTCAGCGGTTAAATAAAAATGTGCTTGTACCATCTGCAGGGTCTGACGCCCCTGTGACCTGAGTCGCTTGTAGCCGAAGTGTTAGGGTCAATCCCGAAGTCCGATCAAGTTCCAGGCACTTAAGGGATACTTTGTCTTCTGTAAGAAAGCCAAATGAAGAGGCGGCCATATGCGCATCTGCGTTCAAGTCGATATATGTATAAACATCTGTATTGACAGGCACAAAGTCCCTAATGCTACTTCAGAAGAAAAAGCATGAGAGGCCAAAGCACCTGCCTCCCCACTTGGCTTGTCTCTTTATTGGCATGATAATTTTTTTTATTATTTCCATCATTGATTCAATCAGTAGCTTCCATCTGCCATTTCAAATATCCCCCCCCCCAACTTAGCACAGCCACAGGGACAATGAGCCGCTATTTCTATACAGAGTGCTCTTGCTGTGAAAGGACATGCCATTTCATGCAATAATTTCTGTTTATGAGCAGCATTTATGCCTGAAAAGCCTCAGAGAATGGTCTCCGTTCCCACTTATTAATTTCCACAGAAAGCTACCGTGGCATCCTTTACATGCTATTCATCTGATGTCTGTGGATCTGTCAACAGACCTGAGACAGCTCTCACTAAGCATGCTCGCACCTCATTTAGATAGTTGTGTTGCGGAAGTGTAAGCATTACTGCAGCACTGATGCAATTATCATGTTGATGGGCAAACGCAATTACTGTGATGTGCAAATGGGGACTGGCAGCAGAAGGGATCTTTTGTTGGCTTTTATCCCAATCCTCCCCTTCCAGCACAAACCTTTATCCTGCACTTTCTACCGCTTCCATTTCTCTCGGCTCCCCATCAGCTGAGGGCCTAGACTTGTTTGCAGTTTGTTGAGCGTTGAAAAATGTTGCTCAGCCAACAAGTTGACCAGGCAGCAGCAGACTGATGGCCCATTGTGGTGAAAAATAGATGGGTTGTGTAGTTCCTCAAGGGCTACAAGAACCTAGTTTGTTAACAGTTCTTTTCCATTCCACTGGACTGAGAGAAACTGCTCGACAAGGTAGTGTTGTGTTTCTTGGAATGCCTCTACATCTCAACAAAATAAGATGACAAACTAGTGGCTGGCAATACCCCTTACAACAAAGTCAAGACAAGCCACAAGCTTCCTGGAGTCACGGAGCAAAGCTGACCTTGTGAGTAATTGGTCTTGACATGAAAAGTCTTTGTTCAGAAATAAATATCAGATATGTGAATATTCAAACTGTTTCATTTGAGCTGTTTGACATGAATCAGATCTACGTTCTTGATGAAGAGGCTTCTGGAAATCATATTTCCTACAACTGCAGTATTTTTATAAGTTTGAGAAGACAATGGCCTCTCCTGAGGATGTAGATTGCTATGGACATGCATACAATTTAGAGCACATTGCTCAGCAAATCTGTACTGTGAAAGAGATAAGTAAGAAAAATGAGAATATTCCCATTAGAATAGACTGCTTCTCTGTAGACTCTATTGTCTCATTTACCAGAGACCTTGAGCATTCACTGCAGCAATTACAAAATAACCTGTTTAGTAAAGTAAAGATAATTTGTAGGCCTATACTTCTGAGCAATTCCATTGGGAGGCTTACTTGGATGCTGCAACTAGATTACTTTGAGTGGACAAGAAAATGAGTAAACAAATGAATGGCAGGATGTATATGACTACTATTGACTTGAATGTGTCATTCCGGACTTGGCAACATGGCCTTAGACAGAGTCTATGCCATCACTTGAGATGAGTCCACATGAGTCATGAATGTCTACGTCGGAAGATCCTGTCAGAAAGGGCGAACTCATTTGAAATAGCCTTACTTCCACCCTCAATGCAAATGAGAAGAAAATTCATTCCCTGGATATAGTCCTCCATGTTGATAACAAGAAGACGATAATGGATACCGGCGCCCATCCCACACACAGGGTCAGAGTAATGAGCCTGGATGCTCGGGAGGGGAGCAAGAGAGAGACAGAGACCAAGAGAGAAAGAGAGAGAGAGAGGGTCTCCACATTCCCCACCACTCATCTTCTTCTTCTCAGTTCATCCCTAGTCACAGACTTTGGTCCAGAAAGCTGAGATATAGCCGCGGTATGGGTAGGAGAGTCAAGGACAGTCTCTTTGTGATGGAAGTCTCAATTAAACAAAGGGGGAGAGTCTGAAAAAGAGAGGAAGAGAGAGAAAGGAGGATGGGAGGGAGAGAGACAGGTAGTATTTTTGTCTTGGTGGCTAGGTTTTTTTCTAACTGGGTGTATGTGTGCCGTCTAATTGACATGTTATGGGTTCAAGCTTTCAGGTGGAAGGGACATGCAGGGAGCCTAGAGTGGTGAAATAATTGACTTGATAAAACGGGGTAGAGACATTCTTGACGGACCCCTATGGTACACAGGCGTATCTCTCTCTCTCTCTCACACACACAAACACTCAATTTAACAGCAGATTAAAAGGGGGCTGTTGCAAGAAGCTGGCTGGACCAATTCCATCTCCATTTGTACTCTGGGATGAGAGGAGTGGTTTAGAGCTGACCAGAAAAGTGGTGGAAACAGGGATTTGTCATGTGGTACAGTACTATCCACTATAAAGCAAAACTTCAACTGAAAACTCAAACAAACCAGCAGTCACACGTTGAGACATTTATTGCATAAACTGCAGTGACTATCAACTTAAAAAAGGTACTCTGCATGGCTAGAAAGCAAAGCCTCCACTACTCAGAAGAAAAAAGCAACATGAGGACAGGCTCCCATCATTCCATACCTCAGAAAAAATGCTCATACTCAAAGGTTGATTGGAAAAAACTACTACAAACAAAAAAGCAAAATAAATTAAAAAACAACAACAAAGCTAAGAGAATTAAACATTTGTTCCTGAAATGTTATCCTTTACAAGTACCACATTTTCTATAAACCGCACACCACCAGAATGGGAGCTTTGTGTTGTAAATCCGCACTGGAACCGCACTGGAATATAAAATCGGGGTACACGCCGCGGCTTTAGTAGTACCGGTAGGGTACAACTACAGTACACATACCTCAAATAGAATCTGTTGGGATGTGGCACCAAACTACCTCTAAAATGCCATGCCCTTTTCTTTTCTGATCTTTTTTTTTACATGTCTGTTGTAGGCCTACATGCCACACAAGTTCCATACATTCCTACACGGACAATAAATAAACCATAAACTCGTTGGAACCCGTACTACCAAAGGTTATATCAATCCCATGTTTTAACACGAATGAATGATGTGAACATGCTCTCTCTTAGCGTCTTGCCTTGCCAGACTTGCCATCCCATTGTATTAGATAATATATATAAGCCCTTTAAGAAAACCATGACCGCAAGCAAGTAGAAAGGCACCTGATTGTCCTGGCTCATGTTGGAACCTGCTTCTCAGCGCAGACACAGCCCCACAGGGCACCTTTGCAGAGTGGCTGGATTTGTGCGGTGGGGGGAAAAAACGGATGGCTGCCAGGCTGTAGGTGCGTTGTGTCTGGAGGAACCAAGACGGATACTGTGATTGTCCACGCCAACATTCAGAGGTCAGAACAGCCCAGCGTGTTGAAGCCTTCCTGTTCTGATAAGTGTATTTAACCTCCATGGCAAGCTGCAGTCTTATTCCTGCTGACAGCTGTGTGTTGAGTGAAGCATTCCTAAGAGGCAGTTTCCTGGGGATTGTGCAACCTTGTTGATGCTGACATGTGTTCGCCTGCTTCTTTAATGTTTGGTTACCTCTCAAAGTGTGCAAACTTTCTTGAACTTTTTGGGGGGTTGGGAGCTACAGACTAGCCTCTGCAAATAGATAAGGTTGGTGTTCAGTCGGGTTGAAGGGTCATGGTGTTCCAGTTGTGTTTAGTACACAAAGGAGGGTGGCAAGTCTGAAAGTGGATTTGGAAACACAAAAGGCATAACAGTCATCAAGAACATCAAGAATATGTGTATTCTGTTTCTAATCTGTGTGAGTGTTTGTATTCGTGTCTGTACCATAGTTGGTGTACAGAGTTTTACAAGTACATTATGTGTGTTTGCCTGAAGGTGTAAGTATACAGTAGGTGTGCACCCACAATCTTCCGCCACCCTCACCATG
Organism: Mallotus villosus; assembly: GCA_903064625.1. Classification (NCBI taxonomy): domain Eukaryota; kingdom Metazoa; phylum Chordata; class Actinopteri; order Osmeriformes; family Salangidae; genus Mallotus; species Mallotus villosus. The sequence continues at coordinate 138,756 of CAEFZP010003844.1, forward strand.
TGATTAGCCACTCAGTTTTAGAGTCATTCGCAGATCAATGGTGGCTGCCTTGACTCAGTGCAAATTAGCTTGTGTTTCCATTGATAACCAAGCCAGGCCCCTGCAGTAGAGTGTGGGGCAGCATTACAAACAAGAGTCGCCCACTCAGACCCTGCCAGAAAGTCCTCAAGGGGACCATTTATCTCAATGTCTGTTTGCCAAACACAAGTCTCTTCCATGGAGCCTCTCCATTTTGTGCCTACAAGAGAATTAACTTGGGAAATTGGGATTTGTATATCTGTAAAAACGAAATACTGTACATTACAGAGAACAGACTTAATTAATACACAGTGCTTAAGATGTCAAATAAGAAATGTAGCTAAAATCATGCTAATTCACCCTCACAAGGCCAACAGGTGCTGGGTTTACCTGAACCCATGACATCTGGGTTATCTTACACAAACAAAGCAGTCTGACTAAATGGTGTAGCGACAGGTATTTTGTTTTCCCCCACCTGCAGGAGTATTACAACTGAAGCAGTTCATCCTGTAGAGCTTTCACTCTTTTAAACACACACACACAACACAAATACACACACACAGAACAAAGCCCCCTGCTTTTTCCACATTTTCTGGCACACTACCTGAATGTCTTATTTCAGGTGTGGAACACAAAAGAATGTTCATGTCCTCACTGCAGCAACAAAATAGAAATCCAATTATAAAACTGGTTCCAACAACAGAGAAAAAGACATTCTAAAACATTTATAGCAGCAGCAGCAGCTCAACGTTCGATTTCGACTGTATAAAATTGCCACTGCCACATTTCCTATTTTGTTCTGTACCACGTAGCAAAATCCTCTGTGATAGCAATGTCCCTTTATTTTCAAATATTACTAATGTATAAGAGGCTATATTAATCCCTTTGCTGTCATAATAGCTTCTATTTCCATGGATCAATGTTCCTTGATCAGTATTTGCCATATTTTTTTTAAAGAATCAAGCCAATAGATTCTACATTTATCTTGGACTTTAAGCAGTGTTTCCTCTATGTTAAGGTAAATGGACTGCATTTATATAGCGCGTTTTTATACCTTAGCGGCACCCAAAGCGCTTTACAATTTTGCCTCTCATTCACTCATTCATACACACACTCACAAGGGCAGCCCTGCACTCACACATACCAACGGCGGCGAGCTGCCATGCAAGGCGTCGCTCTGCCCATCGGGAGCAACTTGTGGTTCAGAGTCTTGCTCAAGGATACTTCGGCACATGGCCTGGGATGAGTCGGGGATCGAACCGCCAACCTTGCGATTAACAGACGACCCTCTCTACCCCCTAAGCCACACCCTTGCTCACGTTTCTATTTTAGTTGCATTATTATGCTTAAGTAGTTACACTGCATTAAGATAATGTAACTAATAATGGGTTTATTGTTATTATTTGCAACAGAATGCCTATATGTCAAGATCAAATTAAGCAGACATTGTACACGTGCTTCGTCAATTATTAATTGGCAGCATTTCTGCCATTTAGAACATACTTTATGAGTGGAAGGGGTGTTTTTAAGTAGCCTAACCTTATTGCTTTAGAGGAAATAGGATGAAAATATGTGCAATATTACCTATAGACAGTAGACTATTACATTAACCTGATCCGGCTGGGGTTGTTATTCGGACAACATCAATGCCTGGTGTGGGGTGTGTTGTGTACACCTGTAGTGCAGTATGCTAGCCTTAGCCTGCACAGCATTCTGACTGTGTGCTAAAGCATAGGTGGGTAAACCGACAACACTATACGCCCAAGAGCCATTAAAACTGAAGGGTCCCACAGCCCTCACAGTGAAGCCCTTTACACAAGCCTTTATAGATACATAACACACGCTGCTCCTCCCAAACCAGCTGTTCACTCTATTATCAACCTGATGAGTCTAGCTAGACAGAGACCTGTTCAGGCCTGACTGAGGGATTCAAGTTAGAGCCGGTCTAAGCATCTTTGGAAGTCGATTTTTTTACCTTGGTCCGTATTGGACATGAATACTCCACTAAAGTGTTCACCCTAGAGGGACGTAGAAGTCACATGTGTCATATTAATGGCCTGGGTACCATAAGCATTATACTAAAGAACAAGGAGACAGCTGATGGACATTTGCTATAGGATGCTCTGGGAGTTCTCGACGGTTTGAGACCTCTGGTGCCCCTTGCTACAGGTTGAACATAAACGTCCTTGGTGGTCAATAGGTGGATCATTAACAAACCACAGGTGATGAATGTTCCCATGGGAATAGTCATTGTGCCAGCTCAGACAGATTTGATAATCATATCAGTCGTTACAGAAACGAAACAAAAGTTCCTTTCTGTATTTGATGTGACTCGGTTTCAGGTTTTGAAGCTGAAACAATAATGTAGTGTTCCTGCTTCCCTTATTTCAGGGAGCTGTACAGCAAACACTGACACGCCTCCCCTCTGAAATATACAGTTGACTCAGAACAAAACACACTTCAACCACAGACAAAATGAAAAAAAGAAGATCCCGCTGTAGAAAATCATTTATTATTTGTATCTTTTCATGGTTTTCAAGGTCCTCCAGGCTCAACATCTTTTTTCTCTATCCACATCCCCTTAATACGTTTTCTTTCAGACCAACTCGAGGCGAGGGATCTGTTAAGATCTCCCGGCATGTCTTCTAGTGTGTTAGGTGCTGTTCTATATGAAAGCGCTCTGAAAAGCGGGTACGATCTGTGAATACCAACACACATTCCCTGCATTCCCTACTCTTGAATGATCTTGATTGGGTAAGACCACTGTAGTCCATTGCACATAGTGTCACACAATAGACCGGCCCCTGTCCCTACCCCCACGCATGCATGGACACACACACACACACACACACACACACACACACTTACCTCAGTGTCAAAGTATGCAACCCCTAAACCCCACATGCAGTTTTTATTTGTACCACTGCAAGCGACAAAGAATAACAGAATAAAGCCTTGTTGTGCTCCAACACCCTCCAGCTATAACACACAATTAATCCCAGGCTCCAATACATTAAAAGTACTTGAATACGTTCATACGAGATGACAAAATGGTGATTCACTGTGATTCACACTGTGTGGAGTGTGTACTGGTACCTGTTTAAATTAAATATCCAAAAGAGGACAGAAAGATACGGAAACCATTTTTCCACCTGTCACCTCACATGTGACCTTCCCACCCTGATTCCACACACACCCCTCGCAGACGTGCAAAATGGAAAATATGGGCGTGATTTGGACCGGAGAAATGAGAAAGAGGACCATTGTAGTTACACACTATGTCTATGTCTTGGATTCTACCTGTTGTTGGCGTATTACATATACTTTTTGTTATACCTGATAAAAAATATAAATGGTCACCTGTAAAGTTACAATTTTTATTGGAATTGCTTTGGCTCTCATACATCTTAATGTGTTTGAACTGAAAGCAGTAAAATAAATGACCGGATAGAAGAAAATATTGACAAAACATCAGCTGAAAGAATGCAAATAGTTGACTTTACTCAGCAGGCTGAGTTAGTCTAACTTCTGTCTCAGCAGGCTGAGTTAGTCTAACTTCTGTCTCAGCAGGTTGAGTAAGTCTAACTTCTGTCTCAGTAGGTTGAGTTAGTCGAACTTCTGTCTCAGCAGGTTGAGTTAGTCTAACTTCTGTCTCAGCAGGTTGAGTTAGTCTAACTTCTGTCTCAGCAGGCTGAGTTAGTCTCAAAAGTATGTGCCCAAAACTGGACTTATCTTAAAAAAGGGGTTCAGTTCCTTCTGTGAGTCTCTAGTGCTTTCAGCAGCTCAGCGTGTGTATTCACAGCCCTGTCATTAGCTCTCTCATGTCGAAATAGAAGGATTTTAAAGTCAAGCTAACTGCTTTGATCTTCCCTTAATCCAAGGCCTTGCTTGTAGTGATCCACACTCGGCTGCGCAATTGATCCACAGCTTTCATAATCCCCTTCCTGTGGACTTGTTATGGATTTCCCCACCCCTCCTCCCCTTACTGTAAACACACACACACACACAGATAACAATGACCAGACACACACAGATGGCAAGATGGCCTTTACGTATGACTGTGGTTTCTCGGAGAACAAGAAGAGGATAGAGGCAGTCAGACAGCTAGGCAGGGGGTGAGTAACGTTAGAAGAAATTATCCTCCCCACTGTTTACTGGAGATGGTGTTCTTAATTCCAGGTACAAATTTGAGTATTTCTGTTGCAGTGCAACTCAGTCCCATACCTGGCAAATAATAAGTGGATAAACACCAACAAACACTGTAAAATCAATACATTCAAAATACTATGAATGTTTGTGGAAACTGATTGCAACAAACTAGTGATCTGAGCCATTTTAAAAATATATAATTTATACAATCTATTAAATTACTCAATCGTTTTTTTCGGGATTTACCGTGCACACACACAAACACACCTACACTCTACAGGAAAATAAGGGTCCACAATAATGGGACCTTATGACAGACAAAACATTTTTGAAAGCTTTGAAGTTGAACATTGAGATCATGTTTATTACCCTGGATCGATCTATGTCACCCATACCCAATGCTCTAAAGTGGGATTTTAGTTTACAACAACATTTCGAGAATGTGACGGTATTAAAATGGCATCTACACATTCCTCTCCACATGGGTCGGATATACTGTGGAATGTATGGGGAACTGTAGTTGGAATGCCACAAGTTGGTTTGGAATGTTTGGAGCTTGGGACATGGATGTCCAGGCCTTGGCCTATTGCTAAAGTTAGGGGGAGGGTTGAGGGACAAACAACAAATCACTGTGGAGGGACATAAAGGTATGGACAACATGTCCGGAGGCCAAATGTTCTGAATGTTTCTGACCCGGCTTGTATTCACATTAGATTCTCTTCATTTCAGCAAACACCTGTTGACCTGAAGCTCTCAGTGTTCCAAGGTGGTACAGTTTAGAAAACAGTTGTCATGTTACCCCCCTCTCTGGAAGTAACATGGGAGCTTAAAACAAGGCCCAAACATTCAGTAACTGATTGCTTGAAAAGTCTCTCTGTATTTCACTGAGTCTCTTTCTCTCGTTATCTCCCTGCCTAACCCCCTTCAGACTGTTATTCTTAGTCTGCCCCTGAGGGAAGCTCAAAACAAGTCAGGCTTTAAGCCAGTCGTTTCTGCAGCATCCCAGCCACATCGAAAAGGTACGCAACTATGCACCTGCAATGGGCCGAGCAGAGAATATGCAGATATGCAAACACATTCATTGACTTTGATAGAGCTAATCGGTCCTTTTTCTCGTCGTCTCCCACACTTTTCTCCGCTGCTCGTCTCTTGTTCCCCCACTCAACGTCTTGTAAGAGTGTAATAGATGGCACGGGGTCGGGAGGGTCAAACTAACTCTCCGGTTCTCCCTGTGAACTGAGTGAGAGGGTCCATGGAAGGACCTTCATCCTGGCAGCTGTTTTTGTCGTCAAGAGAATAACTTAGAACATCCATTGCCGGTCTGAAAATGGAAGGGGTTGGATTTTTAAGTGCCTTTCCTATCCTCTCTCGCTCTCATCCTCCTTGGTTGCTGCTGGTGAGGCGCTGCGTCGACTTTGACCACTCGGGAGGGGTCAGCTATTTTTATTTCCATCGTGACGGGGAGAAAACACCCCACAGGCAGTGTGTTGGAAGTTGGAGAGTTCTAGCTTCTTGTCAAATCTTTCTGTGTCACACACCAGTGACTTTCAGGGGAATTCAGAGACAGAAACAAAGTTTTCAAGACTAGTAGGAGTGGAATGAAAGATTGGTTAGTTGTCCCACAGGAGCATGTCATACCAGTGTACTACTAAATAACAGATCATTTCTGTGATTAAAAAGCCCTTAATCACCAAGTTTTTAAAAAATTGTAAGCGGTTGAAAAAAACTGTTATTGCAAGGTTGGTGGTTCAATCCCAGACTCCTCCAGGCCATGTGTTGAAGTGTCCTTGAGCAACATACTGAACCCCACGGTGCTCCTGATGGTCAGACTAGTGCCTTGCATGGCAGCTCTGGCACTGTCAGTGAAAGAGAGGCAAAAAGTGCTTTGAGTGACGCTAAGGTAGAAAAGTGCGGTCCATTTACATATATTTAAAAAGTATGTGCCTGTTGACATGACCCCTATTTTCATATTAGCCTAAGGAGAGGCAGAGCAGTAAGTGTGCCCAGGGGAATTCAACCCTTATGACTGAGTGCTCAGGCTCCACCGTGTCTGGAGGCCTCATGTTCATCTGGAGAGGCAGACACCGCTTACTTACTATAAATACGAAAAGGAACCTGAACTCTCTCTAATTACAGACCGCAGAGCTGAGTCGTCTAATTCGGCGGCGGGTGTTAGCGCCCGTGGAGGAGGGCGAGACAGCAAACGTGAAACTGAGTTCATTAACGTCCCGTTTCTCACCGTGTGACAAGACGAGCGCTTAAGGCACCACGCAACAAAAATGTAATAGGAGCAGATGTGTGACACTTGAGAGGCACGGAGCCATATCTATATCAGGTTTCACTGTTAGCATCATTGTTGCTCCTTTATTTGGAGCCCTTTTGTTAGCTTGTTATGTAGCCTCGCTGTGTTTTCTTACTGCTGTTGAACTTTGTCGCATGCAGTCTGCAGTGTACGACAAGAGACCAGGGGACCTCTCTTTTACTCTCTTGTCACCATGGTGGCTTGTAATTAGCAAGGCAAACAAACACACTTCACCACACCCTGGGAACTCTGCCCCTCATGAGAGCGCACTGATTGTGATCTAGTGTGTAGGCCTATATGCTACTGTACTGTTTGTGTGTGTTGCACACTGAAAAGAAGGAAGGGGCGGAGGTAATATCAGCTCTCTGTGTTTATCTGAGTGGATATTAATGGGAGCACGCCGCCAAGTGATGCTCTCCAGCAAATGATATGGAGGTGAAAGGGCTGACAAGGGCGTGTCTGCTGTGGGCCGATGCTGCCGACATGTTTATCGTCAAGCAGCAAGTTGGCTGTTAGCCAGCGTAAAAGGAATGGGGGGTCGTGGAGTGGGTAAGACAGAAAGAAACAGGGATGGAGTGTGTGTGTGTGTGTGTGTGAGAGAGAGAGAGACAGAGACACAGACACAGACAGAGACAGAGAGAGAGAGAGAGAGAGAGAGAGAGAGACACACAGACAGAGAGAGAGACAGAGAGAGAGAGAGAGAGAGAGAGAGAGAGAGAGAGAGAGAGAAAGAGAGAGAGAGAGAGAGAGAGAGAGAGACGAGAGAGAGAGGGAGGGACGGGAGGGGTGCACTAAGAGTCTTTTTGACCTTCTAGTGAGTAGCGCTCTCGCTTCTGGAGGATTGTCAGTGGACGACTCCCCTCAAGACTCACCCCGTCCAACTTCAATCAGCTTGGGGAGAATGCCATGCTCATGCATGAAGTGACAAGCCATAACAAACACACAAGATAAGAAAGGGTTTTAAGAGGAAACGTTTATGTCTGGTTTACATACATTTTGAAAGCTTAACCGGGTTTTTTCGCTTTTCTAAGAAAAAGGCAATCCTCCCCTGGGAAAAAATATGGAGGCCAGACAGGGTCATATTCAATGTGATTTACACAAGCGCAAGGACAACCTTTCACTGTCCTTATTTGGAAGGTGCTTTGAGGAGAACATCAACACTGATGACCACAGTCAGAGGGACTTTCAACATCTGAGCCCTGTCAAATTACTTATTAAATTTGGCATAACATTTAAATTCAGCCATTTATCAGAAAAGGCACTTACGTACCCTAATAGGAGGAAAAGGCTGTAGTTAAACCTTGCTTGGCGGAGATGACATAGTGTCATTGAGAAAGTATGGAAGAGGGTTTGATAAAACACTATTATATAAATATGACCACTCATGAAAGGTCAGAGATATTTCAGAGTGCAGTGGGACGTACAGGGCACCTTGACAGAGGTGAACAGGGGTTAAAGTGTTCAGTGAGTCCTTGTTGCTACTTGATATGAACACATCAAGTGTTTGACCAACTGTGTTTTAAAAAACGAGGCAAACCTCAAAGAGAAATCTATTTACTCGGGAGTTGAGCGTTTCTGGTCTGAAATACTGCCAAGGGAGGATTTCCGCCAGTGAAAAAGGGTAGAGGAGAGTTACGACGGAGAGAACGTAACCTCTGGCCCAGATGGCTTCTCAGCAGGGCCCAATAAAGGAGGGCTTTGAGTGGGGAACAGATAAGACAAGGTCAACCACAATGGGAGGGACGCGTCCACAGGGCACTGCCCAGTGGCTATGAATGTGATCAGTGTGGAGGGTATGATGGAGGATGTTAGGGGGGAGGTAGGTTTGCTCTGATAGCTGTCTGGGCCTTGGCTCCGGGATTATCTGTGCCCCTGTACGTTGAAGGACGGGGTGGGGGCATAGGGTTCAGGGTGATAGGTGTGACTGACGCTGGCCACAGAACCTTCCACCCCCAACCGCCACCCTGCAACACACACACACACACACAACACACACACGTGTTACCTTCCCCAGCAGCTGGGTGTCTGTGTTTGAGTGTGTTTGTTCAGAGGGAGGCCATCCAATCCTCGTTGGTTCCAGAGTTTCAGATAGGGCCAAAAAGTTCCACCCCCCCCACCCGACCGGCCAAGTAGGAACCCACCTTTCCACCCCCCCCCATCGTTGGTCTCTTATCAGACGGCCGTCAGTGCACTGGAATCCTCCATCTGCTCACACGGAGAAAGATAAGCCTGGACGGAGGCCTGGTCAGGCCAGCTAGAGCCCTGCTGTGTACGTGTGTGTGCTGTCGTGTGGCTGTGTGTGTGTGTGGCTGTGTGTGCGCATGTGTGTGCATGTGTGTGTGTACGGGAACAAGATCCCTGGGAAACAAGCCAGCCTCGGCAGCATCCAGGTCCCTGTCCTGGACCCAACTCAAACCCCGGCTTGTACCAGGGAATGCTGGGAAGGCCCGCTCTGCCTTTTCATCATTTGACTTTGCCACCACAAAATGACTTTGCATGATGAGAGGTAAAGTTTTGGCTTTGTTGGTAGCACAGAGTGTGGTGTCTATCTGGAGGAGGAGGGGTGGCTCTATCTAGCGCTCATTCTTTATGACTCAAGGGCTATGCAAAGGCCTCCCTGTATAATTAAAATATGCTAATGTGATTTGTACGTTTGTGTCAAACAAGCCAGAGACAATTAAAGGGAATAATGTTTTCCTCCCCAAACAATCCACCATGGGTTTACATTATAATGGGAGTAACTAAAAATGCTTTATTTTATTTGGTGGTTCAAAACAACAATTGTATGCACAGTGATAAAATTACTGGATGTTCTTTCAAACTTGTTAACATTCTAATGAATGCAAAGCAGACAAGTTGTTTTTTAACACTTAAATAATTGTCTTCAGGATGGAGGCATGAGGTTCAAGTCAAATGTTAGCTCTCAAAATGGCCGCTCCAACCAGCACAGATAAATTGTAGCAGGCAGTAGCTTTGTTTTGACACATTTCATTGCATTCAAATTAACCCATGACAGCTGCTGCCTATCCCCAGTCATGCTATCTGACAGCAACACATTCAACCACGGGTTGGAGGTAGAGAAGTAGTACGGTGAGCAGCCTGCGAGCCCAGGACCTCATAGGAACCACTGCTATTCAGACAGAGAGAAAGTTGTCCACATTTACGTGCATAAAGAAACCTTAGTCAAGCAAGTCAAGGACAGAAGTGGGCTGGGGGGGAAAAGAGAGATCGGCAAGGAAGCGAGACAACGGAAGCAAAAGCGTGGGTGTGGTTCAGGTAGTTGGCCTACACATACTCATTGAAGAGGACATGTGAATATAGTACGTATGAGACAGAAGTGCTCAATGCCAAGGTACTGAGATGTGAACATTTAGTCCTGACAAAATGCAATTTTCTTTCTTGCTTTTCTCGCACACACACAACCACATGATTGAGTTCTTCTTTGACCATCCCTCAATCCCTATCTTGACCCACAATCCATTTCTTCATTGTAGTTCTCATACGGTAACTGATTGCGGTATCTTGCAGGAACAACAAGGCTGTGCCGACAAAGGATTGAATCAAAGATAATAAGGTGTAAAAATAACACAGAGCACCTCAGCCTTTGATAACAAACTCAAACGCTTCTGGCTTATGTCACCCCCCGTCTCCTTCTTTAATATTGCCAGGGCTTCAAAGAATGCAAAGACTTGAATTGTTTTGTTTTTTTCTCTCTTAGATAACTGGTAGTCCTGACTGTAAGAATGGACATGTACTGGACATATCTTGTACATGTTACATTTTCTTCATTAGACCTAACTGACATTTTTTAATAATTTATGCAGTTTCACACTTACAACCAGCTATCAGTCTTATCCGTTGTGGATAGTACTGACTTGAACAACCCACTGAGGGTGAGCTGTCCACTCAAAAAGGAGTTCCACGGCAGCGCAAGGAGGAAAAACAGTCTGCATTAGAAGAACAAGCACATTGAGGCTCAGCGGAACTGGAAGAAGTAGAAGCGAACAAAACATTTTTATCCCTGGTGACTCAGTAAAGGCATCTGAGTACGTGTGTTTGGTTTGCCGATGCGCAATGACAAATGCCACACGTACACACACAGCCCTCGCATCATGCACCTATTACAGTGTGATGTATTGCATCTGCCAGAGCTGATTATTAGACTACAATCTTAGGAAGGCAACCCTGAAGATACAGCTCGCCCCAAACATCTGAGCCAAGACAAACAGAGAACTATAAACAATATCCATGTTCCACGTCTGACATCCCTCTGTGTTTTTCTCCAGACAGCCAGTGAAACCACAGGGAGTTCAATCACTGGGAGCAGATCTCCTGATGAATAACCCAAGAAGATAATCAACGTTCACTGTTGGATTTGAATGAGCACGGGGATATCTTCTGAATCACTTTATTACTTTATTACACATTAGTTTGCCAGGGGTTTCCATCACCAGCCCTGTTTAACAAGAAAACAGGGGAAAAGGAACGATTTTGAAATAGCTTGTGGCATATCCATTACTCAATGTGAAATGCCCCACAAGTTGATTTTACAGTGTGCTATCTCTCATTTTGAGCTGCCTTTTCAAATGTAGCCCAAATTGATTCAGTGGGACTGTTGTGCGTCAATGCATCAATGCCCCCCCCCCATCCCCCCTCCACACACACACAAATATACACGCACAAACACATACACGCACAGAAACACTTCCCTTATATATCATCTCGCACTCGCCGTGGACCACGTATGGGCTCTGTCGTGGGCCAAACCGACTGCTCAGAGCACCGGCTCAACTTGTGGCGCCATTTAATGAGGTCACGTGGTCGATAGCAGTGTCAATAGCTGTTGGGTCTGAGTGCAGATTGAGATCTACCAACAGGTATCTCTAATGTTCCGCCGTTAAACGATGCTTGTAACACCATTGAATCTCCCTGTCCTTACTCCCCTGACAATACTAGACAATGACAGACTATGACAAAACCTTGACCAAAAAAATCCTACAAAGGGCACCCGTGAAGTGAAACACAATACTGTTGACACAAACACTGTGTTGGCTTACGTCATAAGGAATGTAGTGTGGCAGGTTTTTCCGCATTGGTGACACAAGTCCATGGAGGATTAGAATACAAATCTTGAATACTCAGTTCCTTCTCATCATCTTCTTCTCTAATCTCATGAGGGGAAGGTCTCAGAAAAGAGACCTCGTATTCTCTTGCAAGAAGAAAGGATATGGAAGAATCAAGAATTGTTTAGAGATTCAACTCGAGACTCTCAAACAACCGGCTGCTTTGACAGACAAGGGGATGCACCAAATCCATAAAACTCTGCGACAGTGTGACATGTTTACAAAATATATCTCTCAAGTCTAAAAGACGAATGAAAAAACTGTGCTCGAGCTGAAAGTCTATTGATACGAAGCTTGAAGGTGAATGTGTCTGCAACACTCTCCAAGAGGTTTCCAACACTGCAGTGACAGGATTAACAGAATCCCTCAGAATCCCAATCCCCTAGTTTATCCTTCCTTCTCTCCTTCCCTATTAGCCTCTCTTTTCTCGAAATTATTGAGCAATTATTCTTCAAAAAAATAAAATAATAATTGACGGGGTAAAATTAACGAGTTCAGAGTTTCCCTCAGACTTGGGTGCATTCTTAACAAGGTTATAATGAGGCACACAGTTTGAAAGTAGCACTTTTCAAGAGCCTTCCGCCTTGTACTGTAGATGTGAGGCTTCTCGTTTAGAAGTGCGTGTGTGGAGGTACTCAATTATTAATTATGTTGGACCGGAGTGTCGGACTGCGTTAGGATCAAGAACTGGTAAAGTGCCATCTTTCAATAATCAGTGAACAAACACAGATCTATGTTAAAAGGACCTCCTGAATTCGATTTCTACAAGAAATTGTGTAAATTTCCATAATGACTGAAATTAAAGAAAACATGGGGGGTACATGTGGTATCAACCAGACAGTATTATTACATCAAATATGAGATCAGTGTACAATAAGTATACTGTATCTGCAGCTGAATCATTGAATAGTAAAAAAACTCCAAAGTAAAACCTACCCCTCCCCCCCCCCAATATCAAGCATTTTATTCTTAAAAGGCTGGTAAAATCATGGCAGCAATATTACGAAAAAACATATGCACACATGACACACACACACACACACAAACCACATATTGGAGAGGGTGTAAAAGAGAGTATCTGATATGGTTAACCAGAGGAAGCCTTTTGATGGTTTCACACACCCCTTAAAATTCTGGGCTGACAGGCAGACCTGGGAGCCCTTTCTGACAGGCCGTATGATTAAACCATGAGGAGATTTTGATCTCAACGCAGAAGTGCCCTCACTCCGTTGAATTAAAAAGGCCCAAAACCCCCACGGCTTTCTGAGAAACCACTCCCTTGGACTGACTTTTCTTCTCACTTTTACACACTTGCGTGCTACTTGTCTGACTGATTCAGTTAGCTGCTGATCAATCTGATCCCACAGAGGAAGAGGGTTTTAAGATGGCAAGCAATGAGTATGTAAATGAATGAGCCTGCAAGGAAATGTTAAACTACAGTATACATATTCAAGAATGGCATTCAGCGTAACATTTTTGATAGGTTTCTCTGTATCTGGTGATGGGTCACTTTTGACCTTAGCAGAGAGCCATACTCCAGTTATAAATGAGCTTCTTACAAAATACTAAAATCTAGAAACATTTCAGGGTTATTAAAATCAAGAGGCCTGTTGTTGATCTTACAGGCCTTTACCTTTGATTTAAAGATGCTGTAAAGCAAATTCCATGATTTGCTTCTCAGTACATTATACGTGTGAAATGTGTTCCTGAAAGCATGTGCAAAGCGCGAAAACTTTGTTGCACTAAAATGTCGAGTTAGACCGTAGAACAGTTTCTCATTCGTTGTCAGCTCAGGTTTTGGACAGGCGGGGAAAACCCCAACCTATCTATGTCAGATCACAGACGGTTGCATTCTGTTACTCAGCTGGTGTGATGCAAAGACAAAGTCATTAACACACAGAGTTTGCAGGTAGGTCTGTTATGATATCTGCAATTGATTTAGCTAGTTGCTGTTGTTGCTAAATTCAATACATTTGAGGGGGTGGAGGTTCAGCTCCTTGAGGCGACACTCCCTCCTAGCAGAGAAGACTGCTGATTTTCTCATGATTTCAAAGTATAATTCAACATACTCGTCTGTGGGGTTTTTTCATTCGAATTTGGATGGGTAATTAACAATGCATTCTTCTGTGGTGTGATGAACTTTAAACTCATTTTCAATTACACTTTACAGCATCTTTAAAAAGGGTCCTGAAAATCTGCCATTGCAGGCCATTCGATACTCCTATGCTTCAAGCCTTGGGATACGGACAAAAGTTCCCACTAAAGTGGAACACAGCACCTATGATATGCCGACCAAAAACACATCCCATGGACAGTATTGCGGTCCAGTGGTCCGGATTTCATCAAATCAAAACCCCACGAACACAATGTCTTCATAAATATCTGGAATTAATTAATCTTAGTCTGAATTCCATGTCGTTAAAATAAACTAAAATCACAGACCCTGTATGATGTTTTTCAAACTGTGGCATCGCATATTTAAGGTGAATGGTTTTAGTTTAGACCCCATTTAAAGTATAAGCCACTGTCCCTTTCAGCTTCACAGGTAATCACTCAATGAAAACCTCAGTGACCATAAGCGGCTGAAACGTCTAGGAGGTGGGGAAGGGATTAGAAACTTATTACAACTGGGATTCACTTTCAGAGAAGTGACCTTCCCTACACGATGAGGTTGGTGAAGTCAATATTGCTGGAATTTTGCCTCGGAGCGTTCAACTACAGTGTCCTTTGAAGATAGTCAACCCCCACCACTTCCAGGATCTAAACAAGACCAAACTTGACAGAGAAGAAAACTTCAGACCAAGCACTTTGAATGATAAAGAACACACTGTGCCAAGCATTAACAATCTCTCTACGTGTTTATCTCTATCTGACATCGAAAGTACCCCCCATGTCACCATTGTTAACATATTATTAAGTAACAGTCTACAGTCGTATGCATTCTTTGTGGCCCTCTTTCTTTGTGGCCCTTGCATGACATTGCTATTGTTCTAAACCGAAGGTACAAAATACAGCAGAGGCAGCCTGTGTCACATTACTGTAGGTCCTATTTCGCCAATAGAAGATCAATCATCTCCAATGAGACTGTCAACCGAACAGCTGGAAAAAGAAATTCATAATTAGCTTGACGTGAAACCTCTTGACGGCACCAAAGCTCCCACCACCCCCTCCACCTCACACACGCAATTTCAAAACCTCTATGCCACAGCTAGTGTTCAGGGAACGAGGGAGAAGAAAAAAAAACATTTACTCCCCCAAACTCCCACACCAGAAGTTCACTTCAAAAAATGACTCGAGGCTTGGACATGCTCTTTTTGTTGCTCTTCACTTCACATGCATTTGAAATTTCATTGAAAAGAGACCAAAACAAAGCTCCTGCATTGTTTGAACCAAATGAAAGGATTTCAACGGACTACATATTTGTTGTTTTAATCATGTCATGCAATGCCTTTGGCCAAACATTGTGATGCTTCTCATTCAGCCTCATTGCTGACATTTTGGAGCTCATCTGCTTTTGAGGTTGAGGCTGAGATAAGGTTGTGCTACACGTTTTAAAGTAAATACTGCTGTTTCTGATTCTAAAATAAAAGCTGCCTACTTTGAGATTAAAAACATAAATTGGAATCCAGTTCAACAAGCGAAAAAGCGACATCTCAAATTATAAACATAAATATTGAAGACAAAAACTATTAAAAGAAAGTCTCAACTTTGGGGATGTTTGTGGCTTAAATGTAATATTCCCCACGTGAAAATGAAATAAACATGAAATGCCCAACTTTGTCATACATCTGCAAATCTGTTACAAAACCGCAATGCTATTTACCCAAAATCTCTAGGTTGCTGACGCTGTCCACCCAATCTATTATGGATTACTGTGGGCCACAGATAGAACTGTGAAGGTCAGGACTGCATGAAGTTTTGATCTGCACTACTGGCCACTCACTATGATTGTCCTCTCTTCCACCCCACCCCTGTCCCCCTCCCAAGTTGATAAAACACTGTACCTGTATGAACAATCACACAAACTACCCCTCCTGTGCACTTAGTGCAAGGTGTCCTATAGGTCTTCTTTGTTTGACAAGTCAATGATGACTCAGTAGCATGGTAGCAGCACTCTGGGGTTTCCCTGCATCCCTGCATTGAAAAGGTTCAGACGGCCCGTCTAAGGGTTTGCTCACCCCAAGCCTTCTAGGAAAATTGCGCACATATAAATATTATATACACAATAGTCGCAGAAGACGAATAAGATGCTAGACCTCTCACAATGCATTTTGATTATGTTACAACAACGGCGGTGTTTAACGGCGATTCTCCAAGCAAGTGGAATTAATAAATATCTACTTTTGATCTCAAAATGTCCAGGAAAACAAAAATGGTTGATGCAGATGGAAGGCAGTTTCAAGAAAGATGGGGAAGCGAAAACATGTTTGTGCTTCAAGGAGAAAAACTTGTATTTTGTGTTATGAGGCGATGTCGGTCGTTAAAGAGTCCAATCTCCGTCTTCATTTTGACACCAAACACGTACAACAAACAGCAGTCCAGGAATTAAAAAACGGACTGCAATCGCAGCAGAAGATGTTCCGAAAAGCTACAGCTATGTTTTTACATCGTAAACATTGTTACATCATAGTTACGACTGGCCCTTTGAGAGCAACCATAATGCTGATGTGGCCCTTGGTGAAAATGAGTTTGACACCCCTGTGCTAGACCATATACCTATTATTAAGTAGACCAAGCGAAGGAGCTCATTTACCCATTTCGGATTGGTTTCAAACTGAGCAAAAATCATCAAAACTGAAACTTAGCTAAATAGATTGTGGGTGCTGGGCATTGGACAGCAAAAGGACAAAATGGATGCTTCCAGAAAAAGCCTTGAGGTTCTAGGCTTTGGCCGTCTGAAGAGCGAGCAGATGGCATCAATACAGAGAGGGAGTGAGTAAGAGTGAGAAAGGCAAGAGTGTGAGAACTAAAGAACGAGACCCTAGCCAAACAGCATGTGCACACTAGTTACTGTCTTTCACTGTTGGTGCAGTAATGAAGGCCCCTGTGTGAAGGCTGTACTTCCTCAATCACCCCCAGCTGGCTCCATTAGCCACTGTAGGTGTCGGGTACAGACACAGAAATAAGACAGTGAAAAATTGGGCTAGTTTGGGGCTAGTTTGTGCGATAAGACTACCGTATTTTCCGGACTATAAATCACACTTTTTTTCATAGATTGGTTGGTCCTGCGATTTATAGTCAGGTGCGACTTATATCAAAATATATATAATTTAACATGTTTTTAAATGTTAATTCATACTGACTGACATGAACCAACGAGTTCAACGGATTCAGTGATGTGGAATGAGATCGGGAGCTTGGTGAACTATCTTACCGGTAACTTGCTTGTTGGACTCACTAGCTTGTTATGTTAATTTAGCATATTCAGCCTCCCAGGTATGTTCTTTATGCTATTGTGTAGCTGAATAACTGTTAATGTGTAACGTTAACATACGCGGACACCTCTTCAGCCTGTTGTTCTGTGTGCTATTGTGTAGTTGAATAACTTGCCTTTCCAGATTAAATGTCTGTTCTTGGTCTTGGATTTTGTGAAACAAATTCTAAATAAATGCGATGTATAGTCCAGTGCGATTAATTTCCGTTTTTTTCCTCTTCATGACGCATGCTGTCGCGATTGATACTTCGGAGCGATTTGTAGTCCTAAAAATACGGTAATGCGTTCTGCAGAGAAGGGACACTGGCGTTGGTCACGGTTTGGAATGAAAGGGAGAAAACAGGACAGAGTAACACGGCGGATATCACTATAAAAAAATGTATTTTCTTTTTTTATACAACGTAGTTAAGGCGGCAGGCGTGTGTTGCTTAGGCGGCCGCCTTAGCTGCAAAGTGCTGCGGGAAACCGTGAAAGCTGTTATGATAGTCAGTGTGATTATTGGCCTACCAAGAGAGCATCTTAAAGATGCTGTAAAGTGGAATGAAAATTTGTTTTAAGTTCATCACACCACAGAAGAATGTGTTGTTAATTACCCATCCAAATTCAAATGAAAAAAAGACACCGACAAGTATGTTAAAGGTCCCATATGAAATGTTCACTTTAGGAGGTTATTTAACATTAATATGAGTTCCCCTAGCCTGCCTTTGGTCCCCCAGTGGCTAGAAATGTCGATAGGTGTAAACCATGCCCTGGGTATTCTTCTCCGCATTTGAGAAAATGAAAGCTGAAGCGCTTGGTTTTGAAAATGCTGGTTTTATGACGTCATAAGAGCGAAGGTTACCTCCCCTTTCTCTGCTTTGCCCGTGTGACGGGTATGTAACAGACAGTGGTCTTGCAAGTTCCGTCAGAGTTTTCCGGACCGTGTTCATCCTTTACCGACTATCGAACACGCCATCTCTGACTTCCCAAGCGCCACCACTAACAGCTACGCCAAAGAAAAGCTAGCTATTCAATGACGCGGATGGCCTGTTACAAACTTGAGGAGTGAGTTTCACCGATTCACACCCGCACAGAGAATTTGGCCCACCCATGAGAAAATTAGCTATGACCGTGCGAGCGCGATATTGGTTTTCCTCGAGACATCAGGGATTGCAAACGACCGAAGCATGGCAGTTAGCCCCGCCTATTTCTTCCTCGTAGCATTTAAAGCTACAGACACAGAAACAGCACGTCCTGAGGAAAGCTCATTGTGGGACTGCTCGTCGTGGCTGTAATTCTGCACCAAGGCTGAATTTTGGGAAACAAACTTCAGATACAGTATTATGGGACCACTAAGGCCTATATGAAAGCATCCAAAAACTGCATGTTCTCTGCTCTGCTCCCTCGAACTTATTGAATTTAGCAATAACATAACAGCAACACTAAATCTATTGCAGATATCAGAACAGACCTACCTGCAGTCTCTGAGTGTTTTATGTGTTTATTACTTTGCATCGTACCAGCTGAGTAACAGAACGCAACCATCTGTGATCTGACGTAGATAGGTCGCTGTGACCAGGGGCGCCGTATAGGGGGGAAAAGTTAGGACAATTCCAAGGGCCCCTGACTGACAGGAAGAAAAAGAAAAACTAATAGCAATAATCTTATTTATTTATATATATTTTCATGGGGCCCAAAATTCCTGGTGGCGCCCTGGCTGTGTCGTAAATAGGTTGGGTTTTTGCCCCGCCTATCCAAAACCTGAGCTGGCAACGGATGAGAAACTGTTCAACGGTCTAACTCCACATTTCAGTGCAACAAAGTTTGTGTGCTTGGCGCATGCTTTCAGGACTTAATTTCACAAGTATATTATGTACTGAAAAGCAAATCATGGAATTAGCTTAAGAGCATCTTTAAGAGCTGTGTACATGTGTGTGTGTGTGTGCTTTTGTAACAAATACAGCTCCTTTGTCCCTTGAGTAGGTAGGGTGAGGTATTGTTTGTTTCCCAGACAGCACCACTGGGACAAATCAAACCATTTGATTTTCTTATCTTTGGAAAACATTACTGGAAAGTTTTGGGGATATTTTCAGAGGGGGAAAGGAAAAGTGTGTATGGTGTGTGTGGGCAGTGTGTGTGTGTGTGTTTATGGAAGGTTGCATCAGAGTCTTTGAGCACATGCTTTGTCTCAACACATTTTATGTTGTTTAGGTATGGTTTTGAAGTATGGAAAGCAGCGAGGATGTACGAATATAGCTCTGACATGTGGATTGCCTAGCGAAGCATAAATGTCACCACAGGTCTTCAACATGAACCTCAATGTCTACCAGGCCTTGACCTTCTGAATAGTTTCGGCAACAAATTATTACTAATAACTGCCAAAACAGGACGTCTTTGTTCAAGACGTCATTCCCCATGTGGCAATAGCAATACATTGTAATGAAGTTACTTTTGAATGATGAACAGCCGTACAACACTATGATTTTGCTATCCCGGTTCCAACAGCACCTCCTGCAAACTTGACTTTAAACTAATGTAACAAAACTGTATTGAAAATCACTTCCCCTTACAATGATGGTGGTGACTGCACCCACACAGCAGTCCACATCAGAGTACCCAGCTGAGCTGCTCTATTGATGCACTCCTACATCGTACTTGAAGACTCAATCAGAACCAAACAGCAGGAAATGTCGTCTGGGGGTTTCCTTCACCCAAGTGCACTTTAATTACCAGGGTGGACAAGTTGTGGACATGAAAGTGCACAACCCAGGGTGCAGGTTAGGATTTTGTCACATTTCTGCAATACTTGTTGTTCCACAACACTCAATAGGCTATTGTCCAGTCTTTCGGCTAACATCAAATCTCCTTTAGGTGAATCATTTCCTGTTTGATGGGAGCAATATTATGATGTCTGGCCACTGTGAATTGGAAAACATTGTCAATGACTGGTTAGGAATGTTTGTGTGGAGCCTGTATTTAAAGACTGGCAAATGAAAAAACTGTAATTAGATTTTTTTGTCATCAGACACTCAGGGTTTTGATTACAGTTGTGCAATCACGGTCATGCCGTGCAATGCCAGCCCATCACATTGACAACCATTCTAACACTGGAGCTTTTGTACTTGACCCCTCGGGCTGGTAAATAAATCAATTTGGGTTCTTTGTGAGGAGTGCAATCACAAAAAAAGGCAAAGAGAGAAGGGGTAGGGACTGAGATCCCCCACGAAGGAACTATCTCACAAGAGAGATTTTGTCAACTGTGATTCAGCAGAAAAAAAGTGCACACACACACTTTACTAAACTACTTTCCATAAAAAATTTAAACCAAAGACTGCTAGTTCCTAAACTCAACACGAGCAGTTAGAAGCAGTAAACAGACCCTGTGATCTAGTGGAGGACTAAAGGTTGATGTATGGAGAATGTATAGGAGCCCAAGCTCCAATTCAAGAATTTAAAACAAAGACCAACCATGTGCAAATCTCCTTTAGTTTACCCAATGGCAAGTATTCAGGCTATACCTATGCAGCTGGTGTCTGTTGTTGGTGTTGCAGTTTAAACAACCACAGAAACTGTAGTAACTGACTCCCCCTCAGTATTTGAGACTCCATGTTCAGGTCAAACCATGCTCATTATCCATGAATACTCGTTGATTCTGAATAATCCTCTGTCACCCGAGGAGTCCATGCTTTCAACAGATTCTTTAGGCTTTTGCTGCCTTTCACGCTCCCGTATTAGTACAGGGTCGATCTGAAAAAACACGGTGGTGAAACCTGAGCCTGCTCTTCAGGACTGGTGGAGCTGCTGCTAATTTGTCGCATGAAAAGATCTGTCTTCCTCCTAAGCTCTGGACCCCAAAAGCTGCTGCCTGCTTTAATAAGTCAGCCAGACAAGGTTCATCCACTGCTTAGAGATAGAATGACTAACAGGGGCCCCAGAAAGGAAAAGGGGTTGAAGGGGTGAAATGTGGGCTACCCCCTGGGTAGTAGGAGGCTCCTACCTTTCAAAGGAGGAGTTTTTTTTCATGTGTGTAAAAAAAATACTAAATATATCTAGCTTTCCCATGAACATTACATGAAGATTGTTCAGTTAAACATTTATTAGAGGTTGCCTCATTGTTGGTAGGTGGCATCAGAACTCTAGAAGTTTAAACCAAAGGCCCTATTCAATCAAACCTGATATCCAACAAGATTGATGAAGCTATTCTTTATGCTCTGATAGAGCACAAGTATTGTATTGAACCGTGAAAGGGAAAACAGATTACATTTATTAGAATAAAAATTCAGAGGTGTAGTGCTTTCTTTCTGTAAATAAAAATATAAACATGACTATGAGATTAATGCAACAAATGGCGGAACATGTTTCCTATGAGAACTGAAACTATGTTATGTTGGCACTTGTTACACATAACCTAGTCTAGGCCTGAATTGGACCACTGGTGTCTAGTTTTGCTAGGCAGCAATAAGCCTGAACCCCACATAGAATCCAGCCTTGGGCCCCCAAGGTTAACACAGGCCCCGCACACCCCGCTGTCTGGCCTCATCCTCTGTTGTGCAGCACTACTCAGCAGACAGACAAATTAAGGGGCATCAGGATTGTGAATGGGGTTTAATTTCCATGTCTGCCTCACCCTATTCTACAGCAGTGCTCCCTCAACCACGCCCCTCTCATTCTTCCATACATATATTATGAAATTAGAACGAGAGTGCAGGTCCCTATGCAAATGCTTGCTCAAACTGAAGTAACCTTGTAAACAAGGGAGATGGTGCATTTATTATATGGGAGCACAATTCTGCCTTTCACAGCTTGATTTACTCTGTGCTAGTAAAACACAGTGGAGGACAAGGGGGAGGAGTAGGAGGACAGCACTAAATTGTGTTGCGGATAACATCTGACCTGGCTTCATTAGTATTATGTTGTGTGATAAGCCACACGGGGAAAGATTAACTGACAGAGATACATCTTCCCTGCTTGTAGACTAGACACCTTTTATTCAGGGTGAAATAGAGACAGATGTGTCATTCCCTTGCAGGCAGTCCTCCCTCCAGTTCAATTGAAATGCCTTTCAACACTGCCAGCTTATATGAACTACCTTTCTGTCAGTTTATGGAATGGTATAATCTAACTGTGATATGGCACTGTGAAGTCACAAGGGACATGTTGACTTCTTAGCCTTTTCAGTGCTTCATTAGAAAACAATAGGTTCAAAATATTGAGGTTCTTTTTTTCTTTCGGGGAAGCCTAAAAATGGTTTCATGACGTATGGGAAAGAGCTGACATTGTTGAGACCGCAAGTTCCCATTTCTCGACCACACTTCTAGACAGACGGAAATCTAGCAGTTCTCTAAGAACTTTGCACTGTAGCTCAGAAGGTGACTCCTCCGTTTCGCTCTGAGAAGTCATTTTTAAACACGAGTTAAACGGGTAAAATGCTAGTAAGCAAAGGGCACTAGAGTATTCAAGTTGATGCAAACGTGGCGATTCACTTTTAAGTAAAGATGTGCGAGAGATCTGAGGAGAATCCCCGGCCTGATGAATGCTTACATTGTGAGGCTATAGGGAGATGGCAATTAAGGGAGCAAACAATGTTCCCCATGACCCACTTCCAGGGCCTCTCCTGGTGTCCAAGCTGGCATGTTGATTATTCTTTGGTGTACAAAGGCACGGTCATAAACCAGGGAGATACACTCCACTTTTCCAGTAGCACATTAACCCAACTGAACTATACACCGACATCTTACGTGAGTGTTTGTGCATCCTGCCCTCTGCAGCCTACCATACAAGCACTCACTTCAAAATAAAAAATATACAATCTACAGGGAACAATGTACAGTAAATCCAGCATACCTTAGGCATAGATTCACCTTTTTAAAGTACATATTTACAACAACAAAAATATACCCGAAGAAGGAGCAACATACTGTAAATTATATTACAGCGCTAGTCGCTTTAATTAAGGATATTTTCCTATCTTCGCTTGTTATTTTAAATACAATATGAATCCCTGGTTTTATCCATTGAAGGGCTGTCTTGCCAGTATCTAATCTATCCCTTTACCAGGTCTGGAAGTCGTTTGGCATATAGCTTACCCCAGTTGGCTATCGAGTTTAGCAGTTATATCCCTATAAATGCATGTACAGAGGCACATTCAAGAGAGTAATTGGGTGCTTTAGCGATCAATGATAATCCTCCCACCCCGACATTGGCTTCAATATCAATACATTTATATTACCTGGTCTGTAATGGGCAGAAACTTCTCCCCAAATGCTTTGGCTGGTCTGTTTAGATTCACTTTAAGCATGTCCACAAACATGCTCTACATGACAAGTTTGGAGGTGGGCTCAACATACGACCACCAGAGAGCAAATTATCCTGATGCCATCAAGTAACGTTCAGGGTCTCAATTAACTTTGGATGGGACTCTTGGGTTTTTATTGGTTCTCCTGCTCTTTCCGTGACTGCTTTTCAGAAGGCCAAGCGGTTAATTAACGTCTACACCTGCGATAATCATGGCAGCAGTGGGAGTTCCATGTCCTGTAAAGATTGCTTTGATGGCAATTGATTTTGTGTTCCGTGAGGGGGCTCTGACTAACGGCCTACAGGTTTTCACCATCTATCAAGTCACAGCAGTCCAGGAGGGCATGTGGTATTAGCAAGATGAAATATGAGGCTTTGCTACATTTTCATACTTCCATACTTCGCTATCTAGCTTTGCTGCACAGACAACAAAGAATGGCAGAGGATTTGAGCTTTGAGTTTTCATTTAAAGCTTATCTTTAGTAGTCTTTTTTAATAACATGTAGGAACAACGTTGTATCTTTACATATGCAAAATATTGCCTATATAATGCTGACTGGTGGATTTCAGTCATCCAGACAAGGTTTTATCAAGCTGTGATCTACAAGTAGTATCCCCAGTCTTCCCCCAGTCATCCCCCAGCACAGCTCTGTTCTCAACAAGGCATTCAACAATGCAATAATATGTTAAATAGGAAGTGGGGGAGGGGGGGGTTGCACAGAAAGTCAGTGGAATGGATACAATTTGTTTTGTTTTAATGAATACAATTTCCCGGAAGTCATTTAGGCAGTTCGGAAAACTGGTCCCAGAGCTAAGATGAGTCCATTAGCAGATGGGGTGGGGGGCAGGGGGTTGTGTTGCTGGATGAGGATGAGAAGGAGAGATGAGTGAAGAAAATGAAGCTAGGTGTCTCTCATGTCATATGGATGAAGCAATTGCTGTAAAAGCATTTGAGGGCCCCCACCACTACCACCTGCCAGCTTTTACACCCCACCCCACCCCAAGCACACAGGGTAGCCAGTTACCAGTTAGTGGCTGCATCATTGTAATTGGCTGATTGTGTCTTATGAACACAGGAATGACCTCACATGGCCACCCAAATGACCATGTTGCTCTGGCAAAATCACTTGGCTTTGACTGGATTAAAGTTCCTGCCATTACACCGTGGCTGTGTCAAATTATTTGTGCAACTTGAAGGTTTCTCATTTACAGACTAAATTGACCCTGTTTGTGAGCTGACACTGCATTAGGAATAGGTTTTCACTCTAAATACTTCCCCATTCTCCTTGAACGGTCTGTCGAACAATGGTTTGAATGTGCAAAATGAAAAATGGCATAGCCTACTCTTTGAAATCTGAATTAATTCAACTTTCTAGTTTAGAATATAATTGGGAGTGATTGAAGTCTGACACACCTGTCCCTTCCTGCCCATAAGCAATTCACAATACAAACCTAAATACATTGGGATAATAACATGAGCCAATACACTGTCCCCTTTTTAGTTATATATATATATATATATCCTAACTGAATATCCCAAATGAGAGCCTCCTTTGCATGGAGGACTTTAAAAACATTAAAACATGTCTGCATGTTAAACAAAGATATTCCCAAGAGTTTAGAGCATACAGACGGTTTCATTTCCTAGTCTGACCTGAAAGTCACACTTTGCTGGGCAATCAAAATGACTTTTAGCCATGACATCATAACCCCATGTGAACGAGCCCTGTATGTTGCTACCATAAACCAAAGTACACTGCAGTAGGTGAGTCATATTCGGTTTCAGGAAGTGTGCTTCTCTGTGTGGGTGGGGATTGTGGGGTGGTTATCTCTCTGTTTACAAGTGACTTCATTGTAATTCCCCTTCCTTTCCAGATATCACTTGGTTTGTTCATAAGTGGTGTTTATCTGCATTGCTGAGATATTCAGTACATTGAGAAAGGCCAGGGACACTGTCCAACATGAGAAGTGGGTAATAGAGAGAGGTCTAGTCTGTATTAGTCACCGTGGCTGAGAAGGACTATCCACGGGTGGGATAACAACCACTTTTGCATGAGAGTGAGAGGTGAAAGGAAGTTATGAAAGGGCTCTTGTCCACCAACTCTGTCAACATTTTATCACACAACACCTCCCAAGATAAACCTATTGTTTTATTAGTCCGGTTTTACAATGCAATGCAATTTATTTTTTTATTCAAATAGGCTATACCCCATACAGAAATGACATATTAGACAAGTGGAACGCCTTTGTTCATAGCGGGTGAGGACAATAAATCTTCAGGCCCTGACAGAAAGATTTAAACACTGGATCAAAAGGACAGTGACCTTTTCTAAAGTGAACCTCAAAGGTGGTGGGAGTTGAAGGTAACTGGCTTTTTGAGGTTGCATACACAGCACAAAGACACATGAGCTGCCTCTATGATTGATGTCGAACTCCCCTACCATCCCACTGTGAAAAGAAATTGGAGGTATTTCCCATCCAGAAAATTATTTATTTTACATAGTATAGTATAATAAGCACCCATTAGTTTTGAGGCTAAAGACATTCAAAGCAGATGAACAGCCTGATACTACTATTAGACCACAACACTAGCAACGTAGGGGACTAAACTGTTTTATTTCAATAACATTTAAAGAAGAGCCATGTGACAATGTTCAAGAGCGTTTCCACTGAAATGTCTGAATTCCACTCCAGAGAATGAGAGTCATTTTTCCATTCAGAACACCTCAACAAATTGTTAACTTTATTTTTCCACAACTGTATAATATTTCAGAGGTATTACGATTTGTAGGTACTGTACTATAACTCTCCCATATCTCAAGATTGAAAAGCCCAACCAATGTTCAACAAAGTACTTAACAAATCAAAGAAAAAACACACTCAATGAGGTTCAACTTTGTAGGCTAACATGAAACTTCAGGCCACAATTCACAGTAGGGGTGGAGCATTTCAACAGATTTGAATCAAACCAAAACAACTCTGGTACCCATCTGTCAGGGGTCAGCGACCATGACCACCCAAGATAAGATCAAATGGAGGCTTTAACTGCAGACACCAGCCCACTGTCTACAGCTATTCTCTGCCTCATAACAAAGAGCAGGTCTGTTTAACGACAGGAGACTGAAATGACAGATTATGCCAATTACAAGGGATGGCTATATATTACATTAGTGTATAGTTATCCACTAAATCTCGGGTGATACCTTGTGATACCGTGTTATACCATATGTGACTGTAATAGAAATGTTAAAGGCATACTTCTCAATTTCAACAGGCAGCCAAGCCACCTTCTTGAATAAAAGGGTGCGGTTAGGTGCTGATTTATAATTCACATGCAAACCAGGACTGACAGGCCATGAGTCTCTGTTTGTGTTTATGAGTAAATGAAGGATCAGTAATGACCTCATTCTACGAGTAAACAGAATGCATGTATTGTGTCAGGGAAATGCTATGGATTGGACCTCAAACAGTGTTATTTCCCCATTGCATATCCTCCCTTCAGACTAATACCAACAAACACAGCTTGTCTCAGAACAAATTCAATTTAATGAGTTATCTGTAGGCCTAATTGCTGAGGGCCGAATCGCAATCTCATTGCTATGCCGAACAGCAATCAATGGACCTCGTCGGTCCAAATCCCGCGTTATCTCAGAGAGAGAGACAGAGAGAGAGAGAGAGAGAGAGAGAGAGAGAGAGAGAGAGAGAGAGAGAGAGAGAGCGGAGAGAGAGAGAGAGAGAGAGAGAGAGAGCGAGAGAGAGAGATGCCGGAGGAACAATTGTGATACCCGAAGGCACGTTAATTTCCATTAGGCTATGAGAATATGGAAAGAATTTCCCTATGGACTATCAATTAAAAAAAAGTTGGATAAACTATAGGCTAGGATCATTACAGGAGTAAAAGCATGTGCTCACAGTCCTATGTTAATTATTTTGCACTTGTGCGTGGCTATCTTTATAGTCTATTTGTATTGTATATTTTCTAGATTTGTTCCACAGCAAGTATGAGCCAATGACATCGTTCAGCAATGTGGACTTACTTCATAATGCATTGCGTCCTAGCCTATGGTTTAGGTATAGCTAGCTACAGTCATTATTATAATCAAGATCATAGCACGTTCCAAATCAAAAGAAAACTGTTGCAACTTGTCGATGGAGAGTGGGAGATGTAGGTTTAAATGTTTAAATAACCTAGGCAACAGACAGTGTCCCGAGTGTCACACAAAACTTAACTTACTAAATACTCAGGTTTGGTTTGAACTAATTCGAAACATGACAAGGCAGCCTGTTGTTCTAAAATGACCAGGAAGCGAACAGCATTGAGAAATCATTAGAGCTAACAACTTTGTATTGTCTAGCAACATACCTTGTAGATGCATCCCAAGAGTGATGAGGGATACCAGAAGGCAAGCAGTCGAGTCCATCCTTCGAAATATCAAGATTTCAGGATCCTGACGAAATGCCTAATCAGTTTTACAATAAATTATGAAAAATTCGAATGTAGCGTGGGTAGGCAACAGCGTTGGGATATTGATGTCCCTGTTGTTTTTACCTATTTCAAAGCTTCTTGGAAAGTCCGAAAATTGTCGAGCGTGATATCAGAGAAGTGCGCGAGAACTGAGCAGGTGACTGACTGAAGAACGGGAAATTTCGAGGAGCCTGGTAGAGGCTTTCTCTGAGCAACTCCGCCTTTTTTTTGCCCCACCTATGACTAATGTCAGTGCAGCGTGTGGTTTGAAGGGGAAATCAAAATAGGATTACTTTTACTTTCGCGCG
Organism: Mallotus villosus; assembly: GCA_903064625.1. Taxonomy (NCBI): domain Eukaryota; kingdom Metazoa; phylum Chordata; class Actinopteri; order Osmeriformes; family Salangidae; genus Mallotus; species Mallotus villosus. The sequence continues at coordinate 166,828 of CAEFZP010003844.1, forward strand.
CATGTAGTGACATCATCAAATCGTAATTTGAAAACCATTGTGTGGAATTTGCAGTTGTAGGAAATAGCCTAATGTATACATTTAGTCATTTTGTATACGAACACTCCAGCATTAAGTGAACACAGAACCCAGAAGCACCATAACCAACAACACCCAACAACCAGCACAGCTGCAGCATCAAAATAATTTAGGGTCATCACTTATGCTGAGGTGGTGTAGACCACATATTTTTGCAATAGTAGTATGCAGGGCTCTCAAGTTTTATCAAAAGTTTGGCTGGTGATGTTTTCTGTTTACTGAAAACTATTTGAGATTACTCTATATAATTCGAGACAACTATCATCTCTGTATGCCTGCGCCTCGTAAAAGGCTCTAAAGCTAGAGTCACTTCTATCTTTTCCATCTTTTCAGAAGGGAGAAACAAATGCCTTTTATGGAGAAAAAACAATCCTGTAGAATATGGAATTATTTTTAGTTAGACCATTTTCCAAGTTCAGTAATCATCGATTAAATAGAGCTTGGGCTCGTAGCAGAGTCAAGCCCGATGGTGGAGGAGGCTGGTAGCAGAGCCGAGCCTGATGCAGTGTGGTAGAGGCTGGTAGCAGAGCCAAGCCTAATGCAGTGTGGTAGAGGCTGGTAGCAGAGCCAAGCCTGTGTAGTGTTGTAGAGGCTGGTAGCAGAGCCAAGCCTGTGTAGTGTTGTAGAGGCTGGTAGCAGAGCTAAGCCTAATGCAGTGTGGTAGAGGCTGGTAGCAGAGCCAAGCCTAATGCAGTGTGGTAGTGGCTGGTAGCAGAGCCAAGCCTAATGCAGTGTGGTAGAGGCTGGTAGTAGAGCCAAGCCTAATGCAGTGTGGTAGAGGCTGGTAGTAGAGCCAAGCCTGAGGCTGGTAGCAGAGCCAAGCCTACTGCAGTGTGGTAGAGGCTGGTAGCAGAGCCAAGCCTGTTGTGGTTCATGGAGGCTGGTAGCAGAGCCGAGTCTGGAGCGGTTGGTTGAGGCTGGTGGCAGAGCCGAGCCTGGTGCTGATGGAGGAGGCCGGTAGCAGAGCCTGGGAGGACAAGAGTGTGATTAAGGGATGCACAGAATGGTGATGGAGGTGATGTGAATGGTGCATGCATAGTTACCAGAATTCTATCTCAGAAACTTTGAAGGCAAGAAAGTAAAGGATATTAAACAAGCTAGTTAGCTAGCAACCTACATTAACCCAAGCCCCCACCTCTTAACCTGAGTAGCCAATGTTTTTTTAAATCTAGGAAATCCTCCTTCGAAACGGGTTGTCTCTCGAAAAATGTTTCTCTGTAATACGAACATGGATGACAGCCAATTCCAACTCAACTCGGATAAAAAAAATATTTTTACCTAAAAAACACAGGAAGAATCGGTCCAATCTCACCCTGGACCAATCGCACCCTGTCTGTTAAACTGCTGCACTAGTTCACACTTGACTGGTCAGGGCCTCCCCCTTACTGTTATCGTAACGTTTAGTTGCTCCATTGCATTCTCTAATTCCCGCTTTCTTCTCTCTGTCTCCCTTCAACCCCCCCCTCCACACCTCCCCTGTGGTGTGGGGGGTTGAGCTGTCAACATCTGCCTGGTCAACGGTCTGCCAATGTTGGACCTGGTCACCAGTGGAAAGCGGTCCATGACAGTCTGCCAACATTGGACATAGTTGCCAAGTGGACATAGGTCTCCTTTGACGGACAACAGGGAGTTACTGGTCCCTTCCCTTTCTGTCCATCTAACTGGCTGTCCTGTGATGCTGCGCCGATCACACGCCCCCAGCCGTTGCTTCCACTGCTGATACAAACATTCGCCAACTCTGACCTGAGCTGAACTTTGGATTTCTGTATTTCAACACCCATTGGCACTTTTCTTGATGTATGACTATGTTTAGCCTGTATTCTGCATCCCAAGGTTTCTTAAATAATTATTAATAATTAATAATTTTTCTGGGAGTTCTTCCTTAAGGGTTTACGTTGGTTGAGGGGCAGTTCTATAAGCACATGTGAAGCCCTCTGTGACATTGCTTGTAAAAAGAGATATACAAATACATTTGATTTGCTTTGATTTGGATAAGTGCAGGCAAACTTTCAAAAAAGTACTTTGCATGTGATTGGATGAGCAATCTGTCTATCACCGTCTATCACAGGCTAACTCTGCTTTTGTCACACCTAAACCAAACACATAGCTAGCAGTTGTTCCTAATAGGATATTGGTTGGTCCAAACCTCTGTGGTTCAGGCACACAAGGATAACTTGAAGCTTGGCAAGATAGATTCTGACGTGGTTGGGATCTCACAAATCCAGCTGTATCGCAAGTTACCCACCCCATGCTCCTTAGCTTGAAGCAAAGACCCAGATGTATCTTGATGGTCTTGCATTTCTGTTTTGGCACCTGGCACATTCCAGCCATTTATTCTATTAACTCCAGTCTAAATATACAAAACTATGTTCATTTCAAAAAAAGAAAATATTTTCTCAAAGCTGTTAATTTTCTTTTTGCCCCGATAGCTCACCAGATAAATGCTGTATCATGTAGGCTGATGCAGAGTCCTTGGCCGTAGCCCTTTGCAGCATGTCTCTCTCTCTCCCTGCCTTTCATGTCACACTTCACTTAAAATACTATCATACATTCTGGTGGCAAGGGCGAAAGGAGAGGCCGACAGGAAGCTACAAGCTATGACAACAGTCATTGTCAGCATCGCAGCTGAACGGTTTGGTGAAGAGGAGAAAAAAACTCTGGGTCATCTTACTCAAAGAATCAAAGAGCTGTAAGGATCCACAACATCAGGCAGGAGATGAAAGTCCTGAAATCCCAGTTCAAGGCAGCAGGACAAGAGGAACGCACTGGCTTGGCCCAGCTAATGTGCATCCTTCGGAAAAAACATCAGAGTTCTCCGTCGGTCTAAGTGGCATTGGAGGCGGCGGCGCGAGAGGGCTCGTAAACATGCTGCCTTCATCGCTAACCCCTTCAAGTTCACTAAGGATTTGCTGGGGCAGAAGCGCAGTGGCAAACTGGCCTCCTCGCAGAAAGACATGAGCAGCATCAGACGCACAGCGACCCCGCAAGAGAGCAGTAGTTGGGAGAGTGTAACAACCTCATAGAACCCCCTGAACCAGAAGTGCAGTTCGACATGTCGGAGCTGCAGCTAAAGGAAGTCAGGGAGGTTGTCCACAAAGCAAGGGCATGCTCTGCTCCAGGACCGATTGGCACTTCGTACAAAGTGTATAAGAACTGTCCCAAACTCCTGTTGCGTCTGTGGAAAATCCTGCGAGTCTTCTGGAGAAGGGGGAGGGTCCCTGGACAATGGAGAGTGGCTGAAGGGGTATGGATCCCGCAGGAGGAAAACTCAACTCAGCTAGACCAGTTCCGTATCATCTCCCTGCTGTGTGTTGAGGCAAAGGTTTTCTTCAGTGCTGTTTCTAAACGGCTGTGTACCTACCTGGTAAAGAACAACTACATCGACACATCTCTCCAGAAAGGCGGCATTTCAGGAATGTCAGGTTGTCTGGAGCATACCGGTGTGGTGACACAGCTCATTCGTGAGGCCAGAGAGAACCATGGCAACCTGTCAGTGTTGTGGCTTGACCTGGCAAATGCATTCAGTTCCATTCCACACAAGCTGGTTCAGCTCACTATGATGAAACATCATGTACCCAGCAGGTGTAGAGACCTCATTGCTGATTATTACAGCAATTTCAGGATGAGGGTCTCTTCAGGAGCAATAACATCCAGTTGGCACAAGGTGGTCGGTATCATCACAGGGTGTACTATCTCTGTGACATTGTTCTCCCTAGCCGTGAACATGCTCACTAAGTCTGCTGAGCCAGAGTGCAGAGGGCCCGCACTAATTCCGGACAACGGCAACCACCCATCAGGGCATTCGTGGATGACCTCACAGTCACGACAGAATCAGTCCCAGGCTGCCGGTGGATTCTGAAGGGACTTGAAAAGCTGGTGGAGTGGGCCCGGATGCGTTTCAAACCCACCAAATCTAGATCAATGGTGCTGAAGAAGGGATGGTGGAGGACAAGTTCCGGTTTATCACAATCACAGCCATTCCAACTATCACAGAGAAGCCAGTCAAGAGCGTGGGCAAGGTTTTTGACTGCTCTCTGAGAGACACAACATCTATCCATTCGACCTGCACTGGGTTGGATGGCTGGCTGAAATCCGTGGACAAGTTAGGCCTACCTGAAGTTTAAAGGGGTGATTGACTGGGTTTTTGGGGTATTTCACACTGTTCCTTAAGGTCTCCGAATAGGGTATGTAACATTAGTTGGGCTGATAATGTCCGAGGTGCTGTTCTATGCCCCCTGATGTCAGTGAATTCCAGTGAATTTGTGCTGGGAAAAAACGCTAGATTTTCTCCTTTTATGGTATGCTCATGAATATATAGATGAGCTGCGCGCTGAATGGTTGGTCTACAATGAGTGAAGCTGCGGAGCATAGATGCAACACGGCCAACACTCTCTGAAACATCGAAGGTGGAGACTTGAAATAAAAACGTACAAATAAATCTATTGTGTCTACACAACACTGTTTTCAACAGATTGACTATATCATTTGAAATGACTGCGTTAGTTGTGACCACTTCTGTTGTCGAAGCAAACAGGATTGACTTAGGTGGGTAACGTTAGCACTACAGCTTAGCAAACAAACTTGATTCAACTCAGCTTCAGGTAGCTCTAGCTATCTTGCTGAAAAATAGATCTGGACAAACATGCATCTTAAATTATAGATGTACATGACAACACAGGAACATGAAATAACGTTAGCCCCATTGCCAGTCAACTAAATCATCACACATTCTACCGATGCTAGATACAGGCAGGATACGTTAGCATTGCTAATAACTGTTATCGACAACATCATACTACAACTTGCGGCTGTGATGAACATAAGGTCGGAACAGCACCTCTTTTCAGCAACACCTTCATAGCATTGTCCCAGGCTGCTTTACATTGTCCCAGGCTTTCAAAACTGTCCTCTGTGAAATGGTTTGAGGACTGAATGTGTAATTGAGGGTCAAACTGCACAGGGATTTTCTCATAGACAAACATCACAGCCCGTCGAGTGTTTGGTTCCTTAGGAAGACTCTGAAAAAGTGTCATCATTCCCTGTACAGGCTGGAACACTGCATTTACGACCGTAGTCCATTTTCAATATCCTTGAAAAACGTCTTTGTAATTCCGTAGAAGTACACAGAGCAGGGTGCAGCAAATTTTGGGTCGTGACGAAGGTACAGACCAGAGCCAAAAAAGGTGGAGCCCCCGTTGTGACAAAACCTACGGTTTTACAGCTACATTTTTTAATTTTGAGATTTGCATAGGAAAGAAAGAGGTGTCAATGGACTTTGGGGTTCACTGTATGTCCATTTTACCCACTGAACTGTCGTTATTCAATTGTAACAAGGTAAATTTGGATTATCAAGGAGCCTGAGCAGCATTGCACTCTACAGGAACACCAACAAACTGCAACTGCCTTTCAAATCCTTGGAGGAGGAATTCAAGGTAACTAAAGCCAGAGAAGTGGTTCAGTACAGGGACTCAAGTGATCCGAAGGTGGCTAAAGCAGGGATCCAAGTGAGGACAGAGGAAGCGGTTCAAGAGGCAGACGCAAGGCTGCGTCACAGGAGCCTGGTGGAGTGGTCACACGAGGTCCAGCAGGGCTAAGATCCTTTCCAACTCCCCCAAATGAACACCAGGGGGAAGGAAGGGCGACGACTTTTTCAGCAGGAGACGAGAACCTGCAAGGCAGTGGGAATGAAGCAACAGGGAGCTTGGATGAGATGGGAGAATGCGGTTGAAAGGAAAGTGACCTGGGCTGAGCTTTGGAAAGCCGAGTCACACCGCATCAAATTCCTCATCCAGGCAGTGTATGACGTGCTTCCAAGCCCATCAAATATACACACATGGGGCATAGCAGAGACACCAGCATGCCCACTGTGTTCCAAGCGAGGAACTCTGGAACACATTCTCAGTTGCTGTACAAGGGCACTTGGAGATGGTCGGTACAGGTGGAGGCATGACCAAGTCCTCAAGACCATTGCTGAAGCCGTCAGCGTGGGCAAAGCAGTTCCGACCCTCCAAGAAAACCATTGCCTTTGTCAGAGCTGGGGACAAGCCAACTCCTGCCAGAAGAATCTGCAGGCATCCTGACGTCTGCAAGAGACTGGCAGTTGTTGGTGGACCTGGAACATCAGCTGAAGTTCCCCAGCCATATTGCACCACCCTGCGACCAGACATTGTCCTTGTGTGAATCCATCAAGCAAGCAGTGCTACTGGAGCTGAAAGTCCCCTGGGAAGATCGCTTGGAAGAAGCCTTTGAGAGGAAGCTCTCCAAGTACGCAGGACTGGTCAGTGACTGTCAGCAGGCTGGTTTAAAAGCAAGGTGTTTCCCTGTGGAGGTTGGATGCAGAGGATTTGCAGCCTGTTCCTTGGCTAGAACCTTCAGTAGTTTAGGCATTGAGGGAGAGAGAAAGAGGAGAGCCATCCGCAGTACCACCGATGCGGCAGAGAGAGCCTCAAGATGGCTGTGGCTCAAAAGAGGGGAGCAATGGAGTCATGGTAGCTAGCTAGCCATCTGGACACAAGCTGGGGTCTGATAAGCCCCGGCTGGGTCACCTGGAGGAGGGCGTATGATGTTGAAAGACCCGAAACGTCCAATGATTCCAGGAGCATCACTGAAGATGTGACCAGA
>CAEFZP010003845.1:0-139104 GCA_903064625.1 Mallotus villosus
CAAGTCGAAGATGCAATACCACCTACATCCACCGGGGCCGTTGCCTCAAGCCAAGGGGCGAGGGGTGGGGGCTTGAGTTCAGGGCAGTGTTGCCAACTCCTCAGAGAGGAAAGTAGCTATTGGCTGTCCTAAAAGTCGCTAAATGACGTAATCACCTAATTTGCATATTTGTAACGGCTGCTGTGTGGGAGAGAGAAAGTGCATTGTTGGAGACAAATGTCGGTATAAAACACCCTAAATATGTTTAGAACTACAATTTAATTTTCTTCTGTTGATTGTTGAGTTAAAAAAAATCAAATCTCAAAATAACTTAATGACTGTTTACCCCATGCGCTGCGGCGGAATTGCTAGCTCTACTTCCAACCCTCTACTTATTACCCTCCTCTTTTATCCAGGCTTGGGACCTGTGTTGTGCCGAAATCTCACTCCCTGACAGAATTCCACTCCCCTGTGTGTGAACGCTTGCACTTCCTTCTCAGTGTAGGCTATTGCTATGTGTAGATTGACGAACTGAGACAAACTGTTTAACCATGTTTCCCTCGTCTTAGGCTTTGAGAAAACTGTCAGTAGGATATTTTATTCATGTTTCATTGATATATGTGATGTCGCGCTGCACTTGAGAGCCCATACGATTTGTATGTCGTGCTACATGTAAATCTGAATGAATGTTTCACGAAAATAGACTTGATGTTGAGCTGCACTTGAGAAGCGATGTTGATGTTCTGCTACACTGTCCTATTATGGGAATGAGGTAATATGTGAATTATGTTGTAGTAGGCAGTGCGTAGGGGAGTGGAATTCTGGCAGGGAGTGAGATTTCGGCACAACACCGCCACCACCACCCATTGTCTGGACTCCGTGGGGGATTCCTTTTTGGATACGGGGCAGACGCCCTGTTAGTTTGTGTCTTTGTAGAATTATAATACTAAATGTTGTTGATGTCTCAATGTGTTCTCAGAGCCGGATGCTGTCATGGATGGACGCCAATTTTGATTACCATTTATTTGGCAGGGTTCAGAATCTGTCTGTAGAAGTCCTGGGGAACCTGGAGATGCAGGTGGAATACCTTTTGTCCTTCTTTGACTAAAAGACCTCAGACTCTACAACCTCCAGAGCTCACCAGAGCGACAGGCTACTGCTTTAGGACTAACACCATCGATAGTAGTCTACATGAATAAAACATCTTATCCAGCACATGGTCAATGCTTTCTTGTGGATACTAGTTATCAAAGATGATCAGAACTCAGAAATGATCAGCATTTAAAATATAAAGTAGGCCTATCAATAGCTCTTATCATTTTGACAGCCACTGTATGTTCTGGAAATCTCCTGTCAAAGCACGTGTCACAGAGAGTTGGCATGCTGCTCTTTTTCGGAGGCCCAAAAAACACATAGCATTACAGTCCTTCAAATACACACGCAGCCTGAGTGATGCAGGGCTCTCAAGTCTCACGCATTTCAACTGGAGACACATTTCAACCATTTCTCACGCAAAAGTTGAGAAGGATAATTTTGATTGAGGGTGCAATTTAAGAGGCCACTGCAAATTTTACCCTTCTGTTCTTCACTCAAAATTGTCCTTTTCAACTTTTTTTTAAAGGAAAGAAAAAGGTGTGATGGGCTCTTATTTCTCTCCTGAGCTGTATAGAATGGAAATGTAGTTTGCATTTTGTTGTTTTGCAAGGACAAGAGGCTCATGGTGACAATTCCAACTGTCTAAAATGACTTAAATCATAAAGGTATCTTGGTTTTAAAGAAATATACAATTATATCAACAGAAACACTGCTTTCAAATCATCACCAGTGTCATAACTTATTCTACTCGCAGCCAAAATGAAGCTAGCCTACTTGTGATCCCCACATGTATTTGTTGTGTGTATTTCCAAGAAAATCTGCTATTGGAGCATCTGAAGAACAACCAGAAGCCTAAAGGAAAGAAATCCTTACATTTTCTCGACAAATAAATAAGACAATTTAAACAAGCCCATGCAACGCAGAGTAAATGGTCATGTTTGAAACTTTTGTTGTTCAAAGTCAGGTGTTATGACACAGGTTTACATACATACAGACATGTTGTTTTTAATGTTGTATTCTTTTTTTTTGCTGTTTTTAAATGTATTTTGTATCCTGTACGGTGTCCTTGAGTGCCGAGAAAGGCGCCTTTAAATAAAATGTATTATTATTATAATATAATATTGTGCCGTTTTTGTGTGAGTGACAACTATCTGAGGCTTTCCTTCTCAAATGCCATATGTCTTTTCACACACACGTTACTAATTGAGAGAGTTGCTAAACCTATGGAAAGGTATGTCCTTGGTTAAACACGTGACATGGACATTGTGGATATATAAAGGCTTGACAGTAGCTTAGGTACTGAGGCAACTACAGACAATCATGAAAGGCTTTCATTCTTTTGGCTCTGTTCGCTGTGGCATGTAAGTACTGAGTATCTGTACCTGTCTGGTTGGAGTGCACTGAGATAATACTAATATAAAACAATGTTGTTTGACCAGGGGTCCCCAAACCTTTTTCTGTGAGGGCCAGATCATTTTTCATTTCTTTAATGTGGGGCCGGGTCGGTCTGTAACAGAAAATTACATGGGCCGGAGTGACTACCAGCATTATTGTGGAGATTTTATTATGATTTTAAATGTATTTATTATGCTAGATTAGTTTATTATTTTGTTATGCACCATACATCCGTACATATCAAGGGATATATAGCAATATTACTATTGTAATTATCTTTTTATTTATTTAAAAACAAATGTCTGGCATTGTTCAGAGGGCCGGTCCAAATGTGTGGAAAGGCTGTAATTTGGGGACCCCTGGTCTAAAATATGTTTCTCCTTGATGAACCATCTCAATAAAGTGGTTGTAAATGTAAATGTAAATTGAGTTCTGATTCTCCATTAGTCGCCGCTCCAATTGAGGATGACAAGATCGTTGGAGGGTATGAATGCAAGAAGAACGCTCTACCTTACCAGGTGTCCCTGAGCTCTGGCTACCACTTCTGTGGCGGTTCTCTGATCTCCAGCTACTGGGTGGTGTCCGCTGCTCACTGCTACAAGTCGTAAGTGTATTGTCATGTGAGGGAAATGCATGCTGTAGATTTAATTCCTTAGCTTTAAACAGTGCAAAAAACAACTGACCTCAACCCCTCACTGATCATCAGGCTTTACAAACTAACCCTTGGATCATGTCCGCCTCTCCAGCCGCATCCAGGTGCGTCTGGGTGAGCACAACATCGCTGTCAACGAGAACACCGAGCAGTTCATCAACTCTGCCAAGGTCATCAAGCACCCCAGGTACAGCGACCGCAACCTGGACAACGACATCATGCTGATCAAGCTGAGCAAGCCAGCCACCATCAACAACTACGTGCGCACCGTTTCCCTGCCCTCCAGCTGTGCTGGTGCCGGCAGCAGCTGTCTGATCTCTGGCTGGGGCAACACCCTCAGCAGCGGCAGTGAGTAGTAACAGGAGAGCAGAACACTCAGTTGTTGTCGACTATGTGTCAACAAACTATATACTATATGTTGTTTGTACTATAACTAGTGTGTTTATTCAAACGCATCGTGACTGTGTAGTAGACTGGCCATGCGAATATCTGGCTGCTAATGTTTTTTTTCTTTTTCCATCAAAGCAAACTACCCCGACCGTCTGAGGTGTCTGGATGCTCCTATCCTGAGCGACAGCAGCTGTAGGAACGCCTACCCTGGACAGATCACCTCCAACATGTTCTGCGCTGGCTTCCTGGCGGGAGGCAAGGACTCTTGCCAGGTAAGAACTAAGACTGATGTAAAACCAAGTTATAGTAGGCTAAACATCATGCATCTCTTATGCTAGTCTGAGGGGAAATCTCTCCACTCATCCTTCCATCTCTGCTTTCTGTCTCTCTCCGTCTCTCAGGGTGACTCTGGTGGCCCCGTGGTGTGCGGCGGTCGTCTGCAAGGTGTGGTGTCCTGGGGATACGGCTGTGCTCAGAGGAACCAGCCCGGTGTCTACGCCAAGGTCTGCAACTACGTCTCCTGGATCCAGAGCACCATGTCTTCCAACTAAATCATCTGGACTGTACGAAGCATCTGCTCTAGAATAGGTCATATTTAACGATAACATGTGTTATGACAAAATAAAACTTTGTTAACCTCAATGATGACCTCTCATGGCTTGTGTTCATTGCAACTAACAAAACATTCCAGTTTTGACCAGTCTTTACTGCTACTTCCCTTTTTGGCACACCACCTGCCTTGATATGTAGACTACAGATACTGTAGTAGACTATACAGACATGCCTCTGTCCAATGGTGTGTTTGAAAAACGACTTGTGCTGGGCCTTTAATTTATTTTTTACCCGTATATTGTTGAACTAAGTAAATATTTTATTTTTATAAGCGCTTGTAAGCTATTTATATAATTTAAATATAGTAAGTCTGGTTCACCTGCTAAAATGCAACAAACAAAAAATATCGTTGGGGGGTTAGGCCTAGTTACATTTCTGTGCCCCCCCCAAAAAGTCTCATTGACCCCCCCCTATTAAAGTGGGCTAGAACCGTGGGCAACAGACGGCCTTTTACTATACTTTCCCATACTTTGCCCATTTTGTTGGCAGCATGTTTGAGCCTGTCATCAATGACAATTCATCATCACTTCCCCGCGACCCGTGATTTTTTCAAGAGACTTATGAAAGGAAGAACCCCTAAAGTGAAACCCCTATAAATAACCAGAGAGGTTAAAATCTGTCAGCACACATTTCGGAGTCCCCGGTAGCCTGATTACCAGATAACGGAAACACTGGCTCCAGTTTCAAGAGATGATCAGTCAGAAATCCCCATTTTCATTTTACTGATTGTGATTGGGACACATGTGGGCTCTTACAGCACTTAGTTAATAGCACTTAGAAAATATTTATTAGCTGCAAGGACAAGTGTCACAACTGTTGTGCATTCACTATACTACTTATTTTCTCCTCCAGTCTCTTAGAGAAGTGTGACAGTGAGAGATAAGGCCAACAGTCACTGGTTGTAAAAGCTGAAAGTGTAAATATTGCCAATTTATGTGAAACCCAACGATGGCTTTGATAAATCTACTCCTTTTCCTCTCAAACATACATAAAACATAGGGCCATTGTTCTTTTACTTTTAAACAGGGACAGGTGAACCACGTCGAACTTGAGATGACATGTGCTTTGTGTACCTTCTGGGTGTCGCTGTTAGAACATATAGGCAGTCTGTGTCCATGAAAGAATACTAATAGGTAGGGGTGTAACACTCAGCTCACGATTCAAATGTATCACGATACTGTGAGTGTGTGATACAATACAAATCACGATATTTTGAACAACATTTTAAATGAAACTGAAATTAATTGACAGATTTATTTCCAAAACATTAAACATTTTCAATAATTGTCTTTGTTGTACATACAATTTAGTTAACTCAGTTCACGTGATTTCTGTGAATGCAGTGACGCAGACGCAGGTGCAGAGTAGGTCACGTGCTGGTAGCTTAATGTTAGAAAGTAGAAAGAAAAACAAAGTAGAAAACTCCAGTTAGTCTTCTCTGTAAATGTGTCTTGTATAACTAGCAAATAATACTGAACAATAATACCATAACATGTTTTACACAATGGCTGAAGCTCTCAGAGATTCAGCCATTGAGAAGTAAACAAGACAGTTTCAATTCACAATATTTTCAGTAGAGAATGTTCAATTCCTAATTTAACTCAATCTTGTTTTCTTTAGTTATCATTGACATTAGTGTATTATAACCTGCACCCCGTGATAAAAATCGAGCATACAAAAACTCAAATCTAGCATTAAATAAGTTCTCCATACACTCCTGACATAATATATATATTTTTTTAAACCCTCTGCGCATTTGACCATGAAGCGTTCCTGATCACAAAGAGGCACACATGATTGACCTGGGACATTGACGGGGAGGGTACTTCTACCACAAGATCTACATCACAACTCTCCCCTGGCATGCTGCAAGTAATGATCATGCAGGTCTGATATGACAGAATACATCTCGCCACACTCCACACACTTAACACCAACACCTGTGGTTTCCCTTGTCCTGATTAAAGAACAACTGTTATTGTTCACTTTAGTTGTTTTTTCATACTTTAGAACTGGCTTCCCAAATATACTACTTTCCTGTTCGTGTAGTCTGTCCATTGTCTGTGCCGGTTGGCCCGGAGTGGAGCTGGTGGGAGTTGAGTTGGTTTGAAAAGGTCTGAGGCCTTGTGAGACATTGGGACTTTGGAGTAAGGAGGCCACAGTTGTCTGTGGTGACAGGGCATAAAGTGGGTCTGCGTGATTTGACAGGAAACAGGGTTGGTCAGAACTCCCAGGCGGGGAGAGGTAGTGGGAGGGATGGTGCGGTCCAGGGTGCGAGTTTGTTCCACAGCTGACCGTGTGAGGGCTAAGGGTTAAAGTTATGCCTGGTTGTGCATCGTGGTCTTCAGTGCCTGGAGGATACTCTGTGTCACAGCCATTGTCTGAGTACTGTGAGGGGGAATGGCCAAGCTGGTGACTGAATAGCAAATCTAGAGCCTCGAAGCTTGCGTCGCACTCCTCACACTGATAAGGCAGAAGCAGGGGCTGCCGTGCGAGGCTGGGGAAGGCTCCATTGGGCCTCTGCTGAATCCACCGGTACTCAGGGTGTTCCTTCATGTGCTTCTTATAGGACCCCACGAAGCGGAACCCGCGGCCACACTGAGGACAGGAGAACCGGCCCGTCTTCTGCCGGTGGACGCTCTGATGTTGCCAGAGCTTTCTCCAGTTCTCAAGGGTCTTGCCACAGCGGCCACAGGTGTACGTCTGGTCACGGGCGTGAGTAAGCATGTGGGCCCTGAGCCGCCCCATGTGTCTGAACAAACGCCCACAGCGTGGGCATAAGTACTTCCTGGGGTCCGATCTCTGATCTAGTCTGTTTAACTTGGACACAAAGTGGGAGAAATGATGGGAGGGTATGATGCTTGTTTGGAAGGGTAGGATAGAGGACACAATCTTTTTGGGGAGTGTCTGTGAGGTCTGGGGGCCTCTGGGTTTCAGTGGCTGCAAGGGTTCACTTCTCTGTAATGAGGCTGACTGTGTGGCTGCTGACTGATCCTTGACAATTGGAAGGGATGAAAGAGTATGTTCCTCAGAGCATGCTTGGCTATGTGCATTATATTCCGACAAATCACCAAAGAGCTGATCACAGAACGAACAGCAGAAAAGCTTTGCATCAGAATGAGTTTCCAAATGGTATTTGTACTGACCGTTTTTGGAAAACGTCTTTTTACAGACATGGCATGTGTAAGATAATGAAGGCCCTTTATTCTTGACATTGTATCGGTGGCATACATGCTTTTCTGCAACGTTAAGTTTTAAGAACTGTTTTCCGCATCTATTACAGGAATAAGGCTTCACAGCCAAGTGTTTCCCCATATGAGTGCGTAGGTAATGGCGTCGTGTAAAGCCTTTCCCACAGACTTGACAGACGAATGGCTTTTCCCCAGTGTGTACACGCAAATGAACCGTAAGTACGGAAATGAAACGAAACACTTTCCCGCAGTATGTACACGGGTACGCTTTGTTATTTGAAGGATCTCTGACTTCTTGAGTGACAGCGCTTTGAATCTGTTTCCTGTTCCTAGTCTTAGATTTCTGGGCCTCTTGAATCTTGCAGTGAATATGCAACTCTTTTGCGCTTGATATCTTGGTTTCACTATGTGGATACTGATGGTTGCACTTACAGCTCTTCTTATGTGTTTTAAAGTTAGAGATCTGAGCAAAGTCTTTGCCACAATCAGAACACTTGTAAGGCTTTTCCCCTGTATGAGTACGTTTGTGAATAAGATACAGGGATTGGTATTTAAACTTGCGACCACAGACCTCACATTCCACATGATTTGAAGGGTCGCCCCGTCGCCGCCGAGTCCTGCGATAACAATTTTTGAATCTCTTTACAGCTTCATCCTCCAGTCCATATTCTGTCGCTGACATCTTACTTTGGAGATCCCCTCTGTCATCCCACCAAGACCTTTTTTTCTTACGGGGCTTTTTACCAATGACAGTGCTCTGAAGTATTTTCTGGTGTTCTTGCATCTCCCTCAGTACTTTGAAATTCCCTCTGCGTTTGTCAACTTTGGATGGCTTTTCAAATTCAGTTTCATCACAGTTACTAACAGGGAATTCTGACTTCACAATGGTGTCTGTATGGGATTGTAAATAATCTGACATTGGATGATCATCGTCTAACTCCAACTCAATTTCCTCCATCTTCACTTTCGAGAAGACATCACCACTCTCAGCTGACCTTATTTCATGAGAGCCTACGGCATCTGGCGATTTAACAGCTGGTTGAGAATGAACATCACTGGGCAACTTTGGCCTTGTATCAATCCCGGAATCGAGTGACTTTTCAGTGTCGGTGTTGACAGCAGTTGTGGGACCACACTGCTTTCTATCCTGGGGAGTCACAGCTGACTCATGTGATTGTAATCCTCTCAGTGCTAGCTCCACCTGCCTCATGACTGTTGTCTCTGGTCTCTCTGAAATACCACTGGATATAGATACCACGACTTCTGGAGGTCCCCTTCCTTCTGGGGTGAGTTTAGGCAGTATCGCTCTCGTCCTCCTCGGTCTCCCTCCAGGGTGGACTTGTGTCGCATCGTGCACACCTGAGTGAGGAGGGGACTTTGTGGATTCCTTCGCAGGCGCCCCCACACCAGGAGTACCAGAATCTGCCGTTGCTCCCCCTATAACTGTGTTGACTGTTTTTCTTGGTCGACCCCTCTTCCTTTTCTCTGGCACTGGGATAGAATCTGGAGGTTTTAGATCGTGCGTGGAGGAGTCACAGAGGGGATTTTCAGAGTTAATACATTCATGGTTTAGAGAAGGTTCCACATCAGGTGTGTTGCATGAGTTGCCATTGACAACTTTTGCACACTTTGTGTTTGAAGGAGCAACATTTGTTGTTGCAGATAATGTATCGGTATCCTTTGCTCCTTGTAAACTAGGAGGGCATGGTTCGGTTTGTAAAGGAATGTTAGATTGCTTGCGAGGGCGGCCACGTTTCCTACGTACCTGCCCCTCTACAGGCTTATCCACATGCGTTTCAGAGATAGAATTCATTATGTTCCTAGGATCAACAATGTGGCATTCTAATGGGAGAAGCTTGACCACAAGAACATTTCCAGCCTTGATTCCTTATGTTGTGATTTCTCTTGTGCTTATCGTTAACTCCACCAGTGTCTTCCTTCTAAAACATGGAGACCGTCATCTCCCTGGATGCAGATCCTTTCTTCAGATGTCTATAAATAACAATGACACAATGTAGTCACAGATTAATAATAAATAATAAAAACACACAGCCAACACAGGTTCAGAATTAGCCTTACTATCATTTTAGAAGGACCTGCACTACAATAAATATCTAGTCAATTTTCAAGATTAATGACATGTGATTAACTAATTATTCACTAAAAGTACTACTTTCAGTGTGTAGTGGTCACGTTTTTTATTCAATTGGATTTTAGACTTCACAGGGTCACTGGAAACTGCTTGAGTCTGTGTAAAAATAATGTCATTGAATACCTGACCGATTAAATAAATAAAATGTTTTAAGATCATGACACACGTGTGATTAATATTCAGATATTATGTAGTTCATACTCACCCATTAGCAATTACGTGGTCATATGTTGTTAGCATTGGCTTTAGAACCTCATCGAACTGGCAGCTCACGTTCTAACGTAGCTCTCTAGCTAGTCTGCTACCATAATGATGAACATGATTAACATGATGAGCCACACGATGAGCCACCTTAATAATGAAGTAATGAAGCTTTACTCAAAACGCACGAATTGAGAAGAGTTGATTAATTGCAACGTGCATATTATTTGCCGCCTGATCCTCTCCTACTTATTACGATTTAAGTTCTGTTGCCGCAGAAAGAACAAGCGTCGCGTTCTTAATGTCATCATCAATAGTCGACATTCCAAAGCGCTTCGTTTTTTAGTTAGGGATGCGCCGGTGTTGTGCCAAAAAGTGACAATCCGCCAAAAACTTATTGTGACTGTTTGGCAGAAAGTCACTATTTTGCCACGACACCTGCTCTAACATGCTGCATTCAGAGATATTGGGCAACTAATTAGCTGAGAGGCAGGTGAATGAAGTACTTCATGGTTGTGTTGTTTGGTTGACACATACATTATTGGTTTGTGAGATGGAGTGATTTTATAACAACACTGACTAAACACAATTTGCAGACATAATCTAGCCTGGGAATTTTCTTGAGACAAGTCCATTAACTTTATATTAATAATCCCTTACATCTCAGAGTCAGAAATGGCTGAAATGCGTGAAAAATACAAGGTGTTGCGTGAGAGCGAGAAATGGCTGAAATGCGTGAGTCTCATGGCGAATGAGTGAGACTTGAGACTAGCTTAGTCTTTGGCCAGACAGAAGTTAAGTAATGTAAAAGTATCAACACGGTATAGGCTACTTTCTTTCCAGGCACCCTCTTAGAAGGTTTTTTTCCTTGTTTTTTTGTTTTTACCAGGTACTTTAGTTGAAATTAAAATAGAAATGGGAATATCCAATAGGCCTATATCTTTGGTAGCATTGGTTTTATGTTAACTAACCATTAACATCTGACTTCAACTAATCCAATCTGTTTTACTCTGCTGCCATTACTAGTGCGAAATTTCAGATTTAAATCCGATCTTAATTTAAATTAAGTGGCTTGAAATGCCTAGAATGTAGAAAAGAATGAGAAGGAACACCTGTGTTCCACATCCACTGTCTGCATGTGTAGTAATGACTGTGCCAACTGCCCACCCATTGACCTATACTAATAGGGAAATGTTTTACCCTAAATAGGCTACTAGAAGTACAGTAGCATACAAATATGTATCTTCCTATCTCCACCTCTCAAGCATGTAGGTTTCAACACAGTAACTAGATTTGAAAATGAAAACATAACACTACTTTTCATAGTATTGTTATAAACAAAACAAGTAGGCCTACACTCCACCTGCTGTTGTTATTTATTGTAACTGTGTAGTAAGTATGAAATAACTTCAACATCCAATATATAATATCTGTCTCCGTGTAACACGTGTAGCTCATTTTTCATATCCTATTTTGACTAAATTTCAAGGAGGCCAACACATGCTAGGGCACACACAGGTTTCTCCGTCTTCTGAGAAAACCTTTTGACAGGGCATTTCTGACGTCATTATCCAGCGACGCTCAACGGTTTGTGTACAATTTCAAGCCTGATAGGACCAGCTGCATGCATCAAACGTGTTTTTGTTTTGTTTTGTCTCCGTCTTGTACTTATCGAAATGTGAGTAAAACTTAACATTTCTCATCAGACAGTCGAATCAAAGGGTTTCCTAGTTCGTTACTGGTAGAATATACCCTTGCCATCTCGTTGCTACATCAGCTCCCTGGCTAATGTATGCGGAATGCGCAACCATTGCGGATGTGGTGCAGAAAAAAAGCGCATCGATGCGACAGAACATAATAGATGTATTAAGTCTAATTTACCGGTGGAATACTGTGATCTATCTCTAAAAATATGAAATAGTTAAGACGTGTACTATTGTGTATTTTTCTGTTACAGACTTTATATTCCCTTCCTTGTCGATGTTCCTTGACTGACGATTGTGGCATGAAGATTGCCGCTGGGATGCAGCATATTCGACTTTTTGATGGTCCTACAAACATTTCGACTTCTTATATATCTCTGCTGATCAATCTCTCGTTTAATTTATTTTTATAAAATTGAATTGCTGGACTACTTATTATCTTTCAGCGAATATATTCTCATATATCAGGGTGAATGTCCACCCCATTGACTCTTTCTGCTCAAATCATCTTAATGTTTGATTAGTTTATATTCCACTGATCTCAGTTCCTGATCTTGTCATGAGATGATCACAAGACAATCTGCTTTAAGTGTAGGCTTATACAGTGGTGGGGTGTCCAACAAAGTGGATGCCCTCCAATAGCTTTTTACTGCAATTTAGCAACTATTACATTTAAAGTAATTGTGTGTATGGTGAACATACCTTTTTATAAATATATCAACACCACTGGGCTTATATTTGTACAGCAGTTTCCTATGAACATGTGCCGTGCCCTGTGACAGCATAGAGCCAGTCAGTTATTACCTGCATGCAGATACACTACTGCAGTACCTGCAGGCTATGTATGTATTTAGCAGACACTTTAATTAAAAGCAAAACACACTACAAGAAGGGATTTGAACCTGTGATCTAGTGAAGTGCTCTAACCACTGAGCTAAACCCCTCAGACCCTGTGTGAATGGACCAGTTAACCTGCCAGGCAGTCTGTCTGTGACCTAGGCCTGACTCATGACAGAGTACTACGAGGAAGGTGGACTGCTGTATGAGCAATCACCTCCCATGCACATCAAAGTGGAGTCTCCAGAAGGACCCTTAGGAGGGGCAGTCTCAGAGGATGGCTTCCCCAGGGAGGATGAGGACTCCGATGGGAGCTGTGACCACAGCAGTGGGCTGCCTGGGGGACTTCCCTTCAATGTTGTTGTGGTGCATCCCAACATCATGGCTCCTGGCATGTCCTCAGACGACCTCCTGTCCATTGAACAAAGTAGGCTGTGTCTCATAAACAAGTATATCATAGTGAAACAGTAGAAATGGATATAAGGTGGTCTTAAGCCACTGTAAAAAACAAATTTAAGAGACTTGATGAAATTATTATGTGTATGCATGTCTTCTGTGTCTTCGTATCCCCCTGGTAAACAGAGGTGTCTCTTCTGCGCTAGCAGCAGGTGGTGTGGGTAAACGGAAGAGCCGCTTCAGCGGAGCCGAGCTGGAGGTGCTGGTGTCGGAAGTCACGCGGTGCGAGGGAGAGCTCTTCGGCCCAGCCGGGAGGCTCCGGCGTCGGGAGAGAGAGCGCATTTGGGCCGACATCCTGGAGAGAGTCAACGCCGTGTCCAGAGTCCCGCGCACCCTCCGGGAGGTCAAGAAGCGCTGGGATGATTTGAAGAGACGCAACGGGGGCAGGCTGGCTGACGCCCGGCACCGCAGCTGCTACCTGCCCTCCAGCAGAGGGGCTTCAATGCTGGGCCGGTCGCAGGCCAGTCCCAGGCTCCATCACAACAGGCAGAAGCAAAGCACCAGAGGAAAGACCACTTTCCAATGCTTCACAGATTCTGACCCAGGTAAATGTTATGTTATTTGTTATAAAGGTAATTGGTTTGATATTTGAACGGAATTACTTTGTCCAAAGAAAACTATTGATCAATAAGTTAGGTCATTCCAAATTAGGCCTTGCCAAGTCCAAATTGACCTTTTTTGCCATCATAGTACTTTTTCTCAAATTCTCAGTGGCCACGAATACTTAATGTTGAATATAAACAAATGATTCACAGAATCCAAATATACATAATTATTTTCTAATCTATTCCAGCAGGAGGGGGTGAAGGGTCTGAGAGAGATGGCTTGGACAAAGAGGAGGATGTTGGTGAGCGGGAAGGGGAGACAGGAGAGGCTGATGAGGGTGCAGATAGCAGCATGGAGGATAAACTGAGCTTAGGTCTTGGACTAGGCATAGGACCACCCCCGGCCTCAGAGCGCTGGCTGCCTCCCTCTCCTCTCTACAGTGCCCCTTTCCTTAACGGGAGCCCTCAGCCTAGTCCTCAGCCCTCCCTTGGTGCCCAACAGGGTCCCCTAGAGGCCCCTCCTCGTGGCTCCTGGCTGGAAGACGAGCTTCGAGGGCTGGGGGACGCGGCTCTGCAGCTAGGCGACCGAGTGGAGCAGAGTCTGAGGGAATTCGGAGAAGGTTTTCGACGCGACATGAGAACACTAGTAGCCTCACAAGAAACGCTGGCGCACAGTCTACAACAAAACAATGTCCTGCTGCAAAGGCTTCTGGGAGTCCTGGAGGCACAGCAACAGCCTCAAATGCAGCAGCAGCAACAACAACCAAGGGTTCAGCAGACGCAGCCAACTCAGCAGCAGATTCCACAGCAGACGATTCCACAGCAGACTCAGGCGCAACAACAACAATCACAACAACACATGCAACAGTTGCAACAACAGCTGATACAACCGTCACAGCAACACCCACCGCTACAACAGGCAACACAGCAGCAACCACAACCAGTACAGCAGCTGCCACAGGAGCATCAGCAACACTTTCAACAGCAAACCTCTCAACCTCATAGTAGTCAGCCAGCTTCAGCAATCCCAACGTTACCACCTCCCCCAGATATACTGGATGGTACCTTCCATCCTGAACCACCCGTGGGGGTGAAAGGAACTGTCCAACGGCCTCGGCGGGGGAGAACTGTAGATCATAGGAGAAGACGGCGGCGCTAGAGATGTGTGTGTATATTTTACAAATAATATCCCTTTTGTTCACAACTGCAGGGTTCTTCACAGATAGCGAAATGTATTCAAAACAAAGCTATGGATTTGGATGTTTGTCTGTCCACAAAATAAATATTGGCTACATTGCAGTCTGTCTGGTTCCACAGTCAGTGGTACAGTAGTTGACCATCAATTCAATGGGATGTTAATGGTTTAGATGCTGAAATACAAATGTTTCTGCTAAACTGGGCTATGACACTAAGCCTTTGAATTAATTTGTGCTTTGTGCAAAATCTTATGTCTTATTTAAAAGAAGGATTTTATTTGCAGCGATTGTGCTGGGCTTATGTACTGCATGTACAGGATTTATGTTAATGTACTGATTGAGTTAGTACATTACAAACAAGCAAGTCTAGTTTCCTACACATTTTAAGTACTGTACATCAATTAATGGAAAACAATTCAACTCGTTCAACACTAGTTAATGTGTAGAGGCCATGAGGGAGTTTACTGTGTGTTCTATAGTGAAAATCATGCACTTTGGATTCATGATTACTTAATGTAATAAGGTGCTTTTCAGTGTCCAGATGAAGAAAACAATGTAATGAATAAATCATATTAATCACTTAACCCGGCACTGTCTAAATTGTATATAGACAATCGTTACATTGACATAAAGCACTTACGTACATGTTTTTTAATGCTCTGCTGTCTAGGGTAAATCATCAATTATCAATCATAATTTTGCATGATTTGTGAGAACAGATTAAACCAAATGTTTGACAGTAGACAGCATTGCACTGTGGTTTGCCATTCGGATATAATAACGACAACATGTTACTACCAATATTTCCCAGTATAGTTCTTAAATAGAAAATCATCTTTTGTGATGCATTTTTAACAGGGTTAAATGAAACTAAGATTGGTTATCATGGATAGAATGTATTGATCGTTCTATTGGGTCCTGTGCAGTGCACTCTTATATCGCATGCAGCTTAATGTGTAGATAGTACAATTCAAAAGGAAACTGCAAACAAACATTTATGTACCATTTAGATCTTTTTTTAACTTTGTACAGTAAATAGCTCAAATCTGTTCACCCAAAATGTATACCCTAATGATTAATAAAGTCAACTCTAAACAAATATTCCCAGTTATTAGATTACATGATTTCAATTTTCCCAATGTGTAAATGTGTATTTCTCACCAGAGCTCTATAATAGTTTGTAATGAGATTATACCAACACACACATTAGACCGCATGAACATTTTTGCTTCAATTTTAAACTGACATTTGCAACAACTTTTTGATAAAAGCACAAGATGAGAAAATGAGAGAAACGAAGGCTGCATTTCTAGTGTTGAAACGGGGCCCGCTACGTCACAGCACATTCGCTTTTCCTGCTGCTTTGTTGACGAGGAAGAGAGCCGGGGTGCATGAGTGTTAAAACATGGCCGCTGTGCACTCACTCGAATCACAGGTTAAGCAGGGTATTCGTAGCGAGAAACTGGAAGAACCTGGGGTGATGACAGATCAGTGTGAATCTGAAAGTACATTTGAATGGGCTGACAAAAGTGAAAGCGTTGTAACTTTCGAGAATTCGTTTAATAACCGAGAATGCGGTACAAGTGGCGATGGGTTTGCAGGGACAGAATGAACCTCTTAGCAATGCTACAGCTGGGGATGCTGTTGTGAGAAAACAGAGTTCAGTGGTCGATCTAACATGTGAGGATGAAAAGGTTAATAACATAGATTTATCCGCCAAAAAACTGCGTTTCGACTGGTCTGAAACGGAGGATGATGCGGAGGATGCACGGGAGTACTCAAAAGAGAATGGAATAGACAGTAAGTGAGCTGGGAAATCAATTATTCACAGCTAGCTTGCTAGCCAGCTATATAAACTGGAATTTAGCTCATAATATCTATTATGGATTGCTTCTTAAATATTGCGTGTATTAGCGGTGTTTCTCAGTGCTTATATTAATGCAGTTTCTTACACTTTACTACTACCGCAGTAGTTGTATTTTTTCCTTACGTGATCATTTTGCTTAACAATTATATACGTAAGACTTAATATAAATCTGTTTTTGTTTTGTTTTGCATTCACAGTACGTAAGGATAACATGGAAAAAGCACTTGAAAGTGAGGATGTTTCAAAAGCAACGGACCGCAGTAAAGACACATTAGATTCCGATGAAGAAATAAGTCCAGTGGAGGTATTGTGTGATGAAGTGAATGACAGAAGAGAGGAGAAGATGGAACATGGAAGGACAGGATTGGGAGAAGAGAAAACGGTCCAGACAAGAAAGAAAAGGCTAGTATGCAAAGAGTGTGGAAAGACATTCACACGTCGTGAGACCTTTAATCTGCACCGCCACTTCCACACCCATGAGGGTGAGCTCGCCTCTCTCACCTGCAAGGAGTGTGGCCTTAGCTTCCAGCATCGCAGCGCCCTCATCAAACACCGGAGCGAACACAGAGAAAAGGAGGAGCAGGCCACAAACCAAAAACCAAGGGGGATTCAACTCATGACTCATCCGCGTGAGCGCTGTAAAAGAACCTTCTCTGCACCGGCCAAGTTGAACCAGCGTGTCTTCAACAGTGTTCCAGAGAAGCCTTACCGCTGCCCTTTGTGCCGCAAAGAGTTTTTCTTTAAGTGCTCCATGACGAAGCACATACAGTCCCATTCACTGGATGTCGTCTTCCACTGCCAGGAATGTAACAAGGGCTTTACGAATGGCATTGCACTGCGCTGCCACCAGCGATGCCACTCTGCCCTCAAGCCCTACGAGTGTCCGGACTGTGGCATGGTATTTAGACACTACTCCGTCATGGAAGACCACCGGCGAAAGCACAAGCAGCCCAGCCGGCCCCATCGGTGCCACATCTGCAGCAAGACTTTCAAGTATGGCAGCCTCTTGCACCAGCATCAATATTTACACACTGGCCAGAAGCCCTTCCGTTGCCAAGACTGTGGGAAAACGTTTGCATTCTCCCAGAACTTGAAGGCTCACTGCCGCCAGCATAAACGCTGCCCTTATGCCTGCCCACTCTGTCCCCTCTCTTTCCCCGACCAGGAAACTTTACAAACTCATGTGACCAGTCACAGTAAAGTCAGAGGGCCAGACAAGGAGAATACAAACCAAGACGTGGAGCCAAAACGCATATTTAACTGTCCCCTCTGCCCGCAGACGTATCTCAAGCCTGCAGACCTTCGTGGTCACATGCTCATCCACGAGGCCGAGTATGAGAGACTAGAGAACGGCGTCGACAAGAACTGTGAGAATGCGTACACCTGCCCCCACTGTCCTCTCACTTTCCCTGACCAGTCGAGTTTGTGCACCCACCTGTCGACCCACGGGCCTCCTCCACACGGCGTCAGGACTGTGCGCAGGGAGCTTGAGATCAGGAGAGGTATTCCACTTCAGAGTGGTGTTGCGTCAGAGAAACGGAAGGGGGAGGACATGAATAGTAAGCCATTTAAGTGTCCAGACTGTGGCAAGGCCTTCCGTCACCGCTCAGTGTTAGAACTGCACATGCGTATTCATTCCAAGGATAAGCCTTACCAATGTAATGTGTGTCACAAGTCCTTCAGATTTAATAATTACCTGCAACAGCACCTCATTATCCACACAGGTGAGAAGCCATTCAAGTGTCCGGATTGTGGAAAAGACTTTGCCTTTCTCCAAAACATGAGGACTCACCTAAAGCTGCATCAGCAGAAACCATTTCGGTGCACTCAGTGCCGTAAAGGCTACAGTGACGAGAGTCAGCTGCAGCGCCACATGCTGTCACACAACGGTGACAAACCCCACAAGTGCCAACTATGCGACAAGAGCTTTGGGATAGCGTACCTACTGCGCGACCACATGAACACCCACACAGGTGAAAGACCTCACCGCTGCCAGGACTGTCACAAGTCATTTCCTTGGCTTAGTAGCCTTCTGGTGCATCAGAAAATCCACACACGTAAGCACCAGAGCCAAAGCCATCCTCACTCTTTTCCCTTAGGTATTAGAATTAGAAGCCGAGGCCGGAGGGGCCCAAAATGCTGGCCCAAAATGGCGGGCGGGTCGACCTCGGTTATTCCCCCAAACTATTCTCCCTATCAAGTTCCAATGTCTAGAGGTGCTGAGTGGGAGAGAAAGTCAGTCCAGCCACAGGTAGCCAAGATGTCCACCCAGGTGGATTTACCAGGCCAGCAGCTGCAAGAGCACTGGATGCCTCAAGAGGAGCCACCGCCTGTGCAGTGGCAGGTGGAAGGTGGGCAGTTGAAGCCTGTGTCAATGCCTCATCTTCTTAGATCAGCCCAACAGCAGCCCCAACAAAGGCCGTCAGTCAGCCCGTCTCAGCCAGCCCCACAGAAGAGGAGTCCAGGATGGGCTGTCACCACCTCGTCACAGCCTGGCCCAAGTTCAGCTCTCGAGCCTCGTCACCTACGAGATGGCGGAACCACAGAGTTTGGGACCAAACCCCTCACGGCAGCTTTGCCAAAGTACCCCAACTTTTCAGACCTGGGTGAGGCGGAGCGTCAGAGGCATCCCCAGGCCGTGGGCTGGGGTAGCACACCCACAGCTCTGCAGTTAGCCCCCTCAAGCTCATCTCAGCATAGCTTTTCTGTCCACACCGGTTTACCGGACGTTGCAGCACTTTGGAGTGTGAGGCCCTCTCCGGTTGTATCAACTTCTCAGAGCTCACCAAGGAAGCTTTGTGAGGAACCTCAACGGTCACGATGGCCGGGTGTCCTGGTGTCGGCACAAAATAGTGGGAGTGAGTTATGCATGCCTCCTAAAACAGCTGACACAAGAGTATGGAACCTCGGTGCCCCTCAGGCTTTGCCACAGACAGTTAAGCAGTCAGAGATTCCTTGGAATGTTCTGGAGCGCCAGAGTCATTGGTCTTCAGGTTTAGCCACCTCAGCTCAAATGGGCCAAAACACAATTTTGTCGAATTCAACGCCATCATCTCCAGGGATAGGAAACATCTTGAATTCACTGGGAATTCCAAAGACTTTAAGCTCCCCCGAAAAATCAAGCACTAGTCAAGAGTTGCAGTCACAGCAAAAGCAACTTCCCTTCGGCTGGACCAATGTACCAACGACTACACACAAGGTTCCCCTCCCACTTCAGTATGACCTGCACCGTTTTCCGCACGGGGTAGGACCTACATTATGGGGTTTCCAAACCACTCCAGTTGGCCCTCAGATCCTGCATGCAGGACCTGTCAAGCCAAGGGGTGGACAGCAGCAGCCAATGATCACAGGCACAGGCATCATCATAAATCAGACATCCCCCTTTCTGTCTCCTCCACTTGCTCGGTTTCCACCTTTCGCTTTACCCCCACCTCACCCCCTTCACTCTGTAGCAGTCGGTTCCCTGTCCAGACCTCCGCACCCAAACATTTTTTTTACGCCCCAGGCGATCATGAGTGAGAGACCGCATATTTCACAGGCACTGCAGCTACCTCAGCTAGCCCCACAGACAGAACCTCATAAAATTGGGGGTTGTGTGCCTTTTGCTCCAGACAGGCTTCTCCAATGCATGATCTGTGGCTGTTCTCTTCCTCGCGAGCTGGATTTGCAAATGCACTACCTGCAGCATGCACAGGGAGAGATATGACAGCAAAGACTGAATAGTTGCTACTGTACAGACGAGTGTTTTGGAGCAGTGGTTCTCAACACTGGTCCCTCAGGAAACCTCTGTTCTGCATGTTTTCCTGCTCCAACACACCTGATTCAAATGCATGTTCGTGACCAGGCTTCTACAAAGCTAGATAACGAGCCATTTATTTGAATCAGGTGTGTTGGAGCATGGAAACATCTAAAACATGCAGGACAGGGGTTCCCTGAGACCAGGGTTGAGATCCACTGTTATGGAGGAAGACCAATCGGAAATGTTTCATGTAACATTGTGTATTCTGTTTTAGCCTAGACGTAATTTACCCTGGTTTCACTTTTGTTTACAGGTTTATTTGGTTTCATTTTTTTTACTTCAGGTATTTGTGTTACTTTTTAAGTATTTGGGTTTTATTGGATTTCGCCTTCCCTACCATTATTCATACTAGACAAGTTTGAGTGTTGGGTACTTGGGAACCCTGATGCATTTATGTGTATTGTACTCAAGTCTGCATGTTTCTGGTTCTTGATAATGTCCAATGTCTTGTAATTCAAAAGTCATTAAGAGAGCATTTATTTTTCATACTTACATACAGGTTGAAAATGAATACTATTTGTGTTGAATGGCAATGAAAACTGTTGACCGTTGTACCATATAACACATTTTACCCAAACTTGCTTTGGTCAGGTTATATCTGGGTTCAAATTCAAAAACAGGCCTGAAAGTGTTGGTCCTTTTTACTAATATTGTCCACATCTGTGACAGGAGAAAACTGAGGATAACAACCTCTAGCTATGGTGTCTTTAATTAAAAAAATATATACATATTCTGTGTGCATTTTATTTTTTACCTGTGTTTTTAAAAAATCTGAAATTCTGTCAGAACTCATTAAAGTAATTGAACTATGTTAGCCAAACTCTTAGTTCAAGAAAAGCCAAGCTAAAATATCCTGTCCTGTGTGGTTCTGATTCCTATTTTCTCTCACTAATTCTGAAATAATTACTGTGTATCCTCGCACACTGTAGCCTACTCACATATTTAAAAATAAGCATACTCCTAGTCCAGGAACTCCTGCCACATTTTTACCCATACAATCACAATGATGACGTACGAGTTAGAACTGACTTAGTACCCTACTCGTGAAAGGAAGGAACATTCTGATATGAGACGCACCCTGTTCTGCGTCTATGCACGCGACAATACAGACTTTCTCATCAGTTGTTGCTAGCCATGTTGTTAGCTAGGCTAGAGAGGCTAAATAGCTAACCAGATAGGTATCTAGCTTGTTTACAAGAAAATACACTGTTTAGGTAGGTGAGAGCCACTTGGAAGTAATACGCGGACGTTATTATGTGGTTTTACCATATACATGTGGACATTAAAATAAGTAGCTAAACTGAATAAATTGCCAACGCCGATACAAGCTCTGTGGCCTAAACAAGACCATCACTGAACTGGGTTAGTTAAGACTAGGGCTTCCACGCTGAGGCTGCAGAGATGGACG
This sequence comes from Mallotus villosus, assembly GCA_903064625.1. Lineage (NCBI taxonomy): Eukaryota > Metazoa > Chordata > Actinopteri > Osmeriformes > Salangidae > Mallotus > Mallotus villosus. The sequence continues at coordinate 21,479 of CAEFZP010003845.1, forward strand.
ATGTCACCGCCATCGAGATTAAAGAAGACGGAATTGCGGGTGATAATTCGAGCAAGGAAGAACATTCCAAGGAAATGGCTGAAGACTGCGGAGTTGCGGGTTCCAATGAAGATAGTACTGACTGTAAGTATAATTACGACTGGAAATGTGTCTGGGTATAGAAACCTAATTTAGCTGTGTTCGCTAGGCTAGCAGTAGCACTAGCTACATGTATTCACCTCGTTGCTAGCGCGTTATGCTACCTCTAACGTGGTGGGTTAACTGACTGGAGTGTTTAGCGGCTAGCCTAGCTAACAGTCAAGCTAATGCATTTCAAGCTATTATCGGGTTGTATAAAGGCCTAGCACCTACTGTACATTGACATTGACAGTTGCTTTAAGCAAGTTAATATACACTAACGTTAAACTACAATGGTGGTCGATCGTCATAGCCTAACGTTTACTAGTTTTCGTTAATGCACACAAGTTTGTGTAGTTGTTCACTGTGACATCGACCTAGCTTGCAGTTTAGTGTGACAAACAACAAATGCTATGACAGCTACTATCAGTTTCACAAATATGCACTTATTTGATTAGCGACAGCTAGCTCGAGTAGCCTGAATGCACTAGTCTCAAGTGGGAGGTGTAAATAAGGCCAAGAATGAAGCTCTCATGTGAGGACAACTTTTGTATAAATATCCAATACTCTGGAAGGGTATACGTTCAAACCTTCTCACCGAGTGTGAAGTGGTCTGCCTCGCAGAAGAGGTAGGCCTATACATGACGCTTTAATCCTCATATAATATATACATATGGTTGCATCACAACGCTAATTAAAATGCCAATTGAACAACAGGGAATTTGGTTTTAGCTGTGCATCTGTGGGGTCAGTGCACTCTACCGAAAATACCACACCATCCATGCACAGGGCTGCGTTTTCCGACATGTAGCCTAGATGAAGGTATGTTTATCTTAAAACATTGCACTGCAAGTAACAATACATTTATACATCTACTTATTTTGACTAGGTTTGAATGGGAGTAGAATACAATGTTAATATTGGTTGATGATCATTTGTCCATGAGATACTGAGAGGCTTTTTTAATAGACATATGGAATGGAGTGCAGCAAGATTAGGTGATGTCTCTTTAAAGTTGGTCATTATGATTTGTCATAAAAAATAGATAGCCTAACAAAATCAGTCATCTGTGTCAAACACAACCATTTTTCTGATCACTTTTCATCCTCTACTGAAACTACCACTAAAATAAAGTATGATGTGTTCGTTTTTTCTTTTTTGGGTAACAGGAGTCGACCTGACCTCCTATTTTCCCCTTTCTATTTCTAGGGGATGGGCTTTTCCGCTGTCTTCATTGTGGAGAAGTCTTTGAGGAGGAAGAAGGCTACCTGGAGCATCAACATTTGCATCCCCATGACAGCCCTATAGTCTGTCCGGACACTGTTTCCCATTTAGATGGCTTGCTTGTCTCAAAGGATGACGGCCAACAGACATTATCTTGTTCCCTGTGTGGTCGCGTATTTTCAGATTCAAGGGGTTTCTACTCTCACATGATGAAGCATCGTGCTGAACGTTCCAAGGGTGACTCAGTCACTCCAGAGCAAAGCTCGCCGGGGACTAAGCAAAACATCTATAAATGTCAGGACTGTGGTAAATCCTATGCTGCAATTGGCCATTTCCTTAACCATCAGCGCTCACACAAGGAAGCCTCTAAATCTGTATTCCATCTGCTGGCACACCTGAAAAAGAAGTCCTTTCAATGTCACACCTGTGGTCGCAGTTATTCCCGCGCGTCGGCTCTCGACGCTCACCGCCGTTGCCATGAGGTGAAACTGATCAAGTCACGCAACAGGAGTGGAGAGAAGAGAACGCCCACCGGTGGGACCGCGGTAGAAAGTGAAGACAAAGACGAACCAGGTCAGTCAGACAATACACACAATCTTTATGAGTGCTCATGCGGCAAAACCTTTAATGCCCCGTCTGGTCTGAGGACTCATCAGCGGTTCAGCCATAATGATAAATGTACCCCCCCCAGATAAGAAAAAAGAACCAAAGAGGCAGTTCCACTGCAGTGAGTGTGAAAAGACCTACAGTAGCCGCGTTGCCCTAGTTAGCCATCAGCGTTGGCACAACAACCGTTCACGCAACGCAGGCAAAAAATTCCCGTGTGAGGAGTGTGGAAAAGTGTTCATGACGCTGACATTTTACTACAAGCACCAGCGTTTGGCTCATAGTGAAGAAGAGACCCCAGCAAAGTCATTCCTTCATCAGGTTTGCCAGCTTCAGAAGAAGGCGTTCGAGTGTCAGGATTGTGGGCTTAGGTTTTCCAGGGCCTCTGCTCTCCAGTCTCATCAACTTTGTCACAATGACGTCTTCAGGGAGACTGAAACGCCATCCACGAAGCCAACCTCCCCACTACCTCAACGTGAGCCTTTATTACGCAACAAGGAAGAAACAGATCACATGGTCACTTCACAGGACACCATTCACAGCCCTGTAACTGAGAGAGATGACATGTATGTCAATGAAGCTGATGAGGACATGGAATATTACGATACTGGGGATTTCAATGTAGAAGTGATCAGTATAAGTGCATCTGATGGTTCAGTCGAGGATGAAGATGAGACCCTTGAAGACCTGAATCCTGATCTTGAATTACTGTGTGAATCAGACCAGGAAGGGAAAGAGGAGATGGAGACTGGGTTTAGCCAGACAGATATGTCAACAATGGCACATCAGTCCAAAGAGGGCATTGATCTTAAAATTGTCCAGATTGACTTTGAATCTTTTCAGGACCACAGAGTAGAGGACCAAGATGAGCAGGGGGATAAAATCCCATTTAATGTGGAAAATGATAAAGAGAAGACTCCCATCCAGCCTATGGCTGTTAAAATGTTCATTTGTGACATATGTGGGCATGAAACAAAACATCAGGCAACACACTACAATCATGTGAGAAAACATGAAGATCGAAAACCCTATAAGAATGTATTGTACCAGCTTGCAGGACTGGAGAAAAACACCTTCAAATGTGAAGAGTGTGGGAAATGTTTCTCTCGTTTGTCTGCCCTACACTCCCATCAACAACACCATCCGAAAACCAAACCTCACCAGTGCCCCGATTGTAAAATGTCTTACACGCATTTAAGTGGATTGTACGCCCACCGTAAAAGCTGTCAGGCTAAACAGGAAACCCAGGATTACTCTTCTGAAACAAAAAAGGAAGTGTTCAACCCAAAGAAGACTCTCTTAGGCCCGAAGGTTTATCATTGTGAACAGTGTGGAAAGGGGTTCTGGTCTTTAGGTGCCTATTCCAACCACAAGCAGCAACAAACTCAGTGTGCTGATTTGAAGGAGAGGAGGGTTCCGTCAACTCCATCACTGCATCCTGTCAACGGTCGTCCACGTGGTCAAGTTGCCTGTCCTGTGTGTGGAAGAAAGTTTCGTCATCGAGGGATAATGAAATCTCACATGCGGAAACACGAAAACGGAAATCACAAATGCGAGCTGTGTGGCAGGTCTTTCCGTGTCTTCTCCAGCCTTCTCAGGCACCAGGTCGTGCATTATGACAAACTCCTTCCTCCTCCCATCAAGTCCTTTCAACATCAAGTAGAACAAGTGAAGAAGAACACATACAGCTGCCCAGACTGTGGAAAACTCTTCTCTCGTGGTAAGGCACTTCAGTTCCATATGAAAAGTCATGGTTATGAGACAAGTTACTCCCCCTCATCACCCAAGTCGGCTCTCGAGATAGGAGAGCTACAATGCTCAACATGCCATGCCCATTTCAGCAAAAAGTCCTTACTGCAATCTCACCAGAAACTGTGCAGAAAGAAGGAGCTTAATCTGAGCCGGGCTAGTGATACCATTCTTCCTTCGTCCTCGCCTAAAAATACTTCCAAGGACAAGACCCTGAAATGCCCCACCTGTTTGTCTTCTTTCAACAGTATTCTCTCATTGCAATATCACCGTAAACAATGCAGCAAGCAGTACAAGAAGGCAAGTGATGAGGGCATGGATGAGAAGCAGCAAGGGGTTCGAAACGAGCCTCATAACGACGATGAAAATGATGAACTCTCGGACGTTAAGGAAAAAAATAAGCCCCAACATTTGGAGAAATCTGCCTCGTCCGTCATATCTGATTTGAAATACAAATGTAAAGACTGTGAAAGAAGCTTTGCAGTTGTAGGAGCGTTGAATTTCCACAAGAGAATTCATCTCAAAGGTCACAAGTCTAAATCAAAGATAAAGTTGCAATCGTACGCTGTCCATAAGAAACTTAACCAAGGGGAGCAATCCAAAGGACAGTTTGTCTGTTCCGAATGTGGTAGGCGCTTTGTGTCCAATGCAGCCCTTGGCACTCACAAAAGATGGCACACGGATAAGAAGTTTGCTGGGTCACTGGTTAAAGATGAAACAACAAATTCAGTCGGACACAAATCACTTGATGATGGCCCATTTCATTGCAACAAGTGTGGAAAGGGATTCTTCTACCTGTGTGTGCTTCGTCGTCACCAGATATACTACCCCCCATGTCAAACCAAAGGGAAACCAGAGCCAGAAGCTGAAGCGAGTGTAGAAGGCAACAGTAAGACATCCTTTTCCGAATTTGCATGCCCAGAATGTAACAAAACATTTGTGCGAGGCTCACTTTTAGCTGCTCACTATGAAAGTGAGCATAGTATATCCTCTGACCATGCCGATCTTCAGGGACACCAGTCTCATGGCAGGTCAAAAAAGCAGGTCCCAAAGCAACCAGCTGTGAAACCCATCAAATCTGAAGATACGCCCTCCCAAATACTCAGAGCAAAAGCTCACCAATGTCCTCATTGCGACCAAAGCTTCATGAAGATACGAGGCTTGCGTGCCCACAAGTGGCAAGCCCACTCCAAGCGCTTGAGGAACAGGAAGCGTCCTCAGGAGTCTACACGCACTGTTGCAGAAAGAAAAAATGTACATGCCAGGAAAACTGACATGGAGGTGGTCACAAGTGGCAACACAGTTGCACCGCCCAAACAGGTTGCTGCCAAGAAACGAAAAGTTGGAGGCAAAAGAAGAAAGAGGGGTAGGGCCAGTCTCCCACCTCTAAAATCAATCCCATGTCTGGATTGTGGAAAGCGGTACAGCTCGACTGGGGCACTCTATAATCACAGGAAGACGTGTCTTGTGCTCAAGCAGGATATAAAACCAGTGATGACTGTGACTGAGGACCACTCGCCACCGACTCGCTTGCCCGAGCCCGCTGTCAAATGCCTCTTTAAGTGTCACAAGTGTGGCAAAGCTTTCCCAACTGAAGAGCAACTAGGTGCTCATAAGGACCTGGCCAAGAGCCGACCGTTCTGTTGTGCCCTCTGCTGTCGTGGGTATTGGACAGAGACCCAGCTACAACAGCATCTTGCCTGGCATGATGAGGTTCGCCGACGCCTCCCAACTGAGCTTCGATACCGACTTAGCACCACTATGACATCTGGCCCCACCCAGCTAAGCAGCCCGCTCAATGATAAGAAACCTTCCCTCAAACAATCTCCTATGCCGACACCTGTACCCCGGTCACAGAATAGCCATAAGTGCCAGCACTGTGGCAAAGCTTTCCTCTCACCCGCTGCACTGCACAACCACGAAGCTCAGCACAATAGCAATGACTCGTACCATTGCTCCCTGTGTCCCAGGACCTTCAGTGAGATCAGGGATCTCATAGACCATCACCAGGAATGTATGGGTGATGACAAAGGGCAGATGGATGCCCATGCTGCTGTCTCTTTAAGAGACACAGATGGCCTTACTTGTCTTGAATGTGGAATTTCTTTCAGTCACGAAATTGAATTGCATCATCATTATATTGAGCATGCTCGCGGGACCTATTAGAAAAGACAGAATTCCAGGAAATGACATTTTGGGACGAAACTAATATTCTGGTGGATTTGGATATTCCATACAGGTTATGGAGTTCTGGGTTTATTGCTACAAATATTACCCTGTACTTGGCTCAGACCTAAATCCCCATCATGCACTCTCAAACACTGGACTAATGAATATGTAATATAAATTCTGGCTTGATGGGTGTCCTCTTAGTGTGCAAATACATAGATTATGATGAAGGATCATTAAGCATACTAACACCTGCTTAGTTTTTTAAATGGTGCTTTACTTTTCTTTATGCTGAGATTCTATTACCTCTTAACGTAAAGTTGTTTGTTTTTGAGAGAAACAAACCTGTTTGGATTTCGCTTGACTGAGTATGCAATAGGGGAAAGTTCAAAGATTCCCAGTTTCAATAGCACTTGACTTTTTTGTAGATAATTATAGGTCTGGCTTTAACCCATATAGCCTATGTAATTCTATAGTTGGTTATAGTTTTGTTATTACTACTTCTTTGCCTTCGCTTTCTTTTGTGTAGTATTGAAACTAAAATTGTACCTAAAATTGTACCTATGTTGATAAGATGTAACGTTTTCATGATGTCACTACCGAGTCTTACTTTCGATGTTATTTCGCTAAAAGCGTTCGATGGGCATCCCATCCAGCATTAATATAGCATTAGTTTATGTATTTGTGTTACTGTAGGTTGCTACCTGTACTGTTTGTTCAGATTAAATCAGTCAATTTTAATGTTGTTTTATTTCCCCATCTTCAATATGAACATATTTTGATTAATAATCACACGATATTGGCCTAATCCTTTTCTATACATACTGTCACATTATTAACAACTTTTTCCTGAATGAAAAACATCCTGAAGTAAATAACTTAAACTGTAGTTATTTTTGCCTTTGTGTTTTTATTGTGTCAAGTCATTTATTGGTTGAAAGTAGTTAGGGTTGTGTGAAATAAGTCTCAATATGCTTTCAGGTTGCAATTTAGTGTACTTCTATGGCCAGTATGTTATGTTGGTTAAGATGCAGAGGTTTATGCTGAGAAAATATTACAATTGGGGGATGAAGGGGAAAGAGAACTGGAACACCATATTGAATGTAACTGTAGATGAAATACATGTGAGTAGAGTTGCAACCAAATCCCTAATCAAGCATATAGCGTTGACTGTGTCTTCAGAAATGACTTAAATCAAGTGTAGGGCTTTTGAGGGGACACTGTTTGAAGGTGGGCGTGTTGGTCCCATCAGTGAAGAGAACTACCACAGCTCTGTAAGTTTGGGTTTTCTGTTGCAACATTATTCTAGTATCAGTAGAGGGTGCTGAAGTGCATTCTGTAAGATGCTAATGTTGCATGATTAATATCTAATACACCTCATATAGTAAACCATTTAGGTGACCAAGATCCAAAATGAGTGCTTTGCACAACACAGGAATGGGGGTGGATAAAGTACTGTTCTTTTATGTTTGGAACTGGAGTAAAGTGTAATGTTCTGTATTTTCTCTTCTCCAGTGAACCCGAGCAGCATGAGGTGCCATGACTGCGGTGAGCAGTTTACCCGCTGGGAGGCCTTCAAGACTCACCTGCGCATGCACGTCCTGGAGGAGGAGAAGAGCAGACGGCCAATCACAAAAAGACCAGGGAAAGCCAAATCTCAGAGGGCCATGGAAGAGCCCGTTCCGGAAGCTTCTTCTCCGGAAGGTGATGCCGAGCAACGCTCCGAGTGCAGTGACGTAGACGTAGATGGTATTGAAAATGAAGAGGAGTTTTTGGAAAGTCCCTGGAAAGTGACACCATCAGAGATTGTAAAGGTCCATCCCGTTTTTACCATGGAAGGAGAGGATAACCAATCAGTATTCACCAGCTCCCGCAAGGTTTACGATTGTTCCATCTGTGGGAAGGTGTACTCCTACCTGGAGTCATTTAGAAACCACCAGACCATGCATGAACAGCAATCCTCAAGAAACAGCGATCATAAATGTCCATACTGTGGAAAATCTTTTGTTCGTCCCTCACTCCTGCTGGCCCATCTAAAACTGCACAAGCCATCCAAACAAGGTGATGAGCCCATACCCAATTGTGACCTGTGTAAGAAAGAGTTTAGCTCCCAGCAGACATGGCTGGTCCATCTTGAACTCCACAAGAAGAAGCCATACTGGTGCCTGTCCTGTTCGAAGGGCTTCAGGGATGAGCGCTTACTGAACAAACACCTGCAAGGCCACGACCTGAAGCGTCACAGGTGTGACATATGCTTCAAAAGCTTCCGTGTGCCCGCGGAGCTGCGCTCCCACTACAACACACACACGGGTGCGAAACCTTACAAATGTGCGTTATGCAAGAGGAGGTTCTCCCAGCTTGGCAACCTCATCACACATCGGAAGAGGCACGTCGGATCCAACAGAACGGCTCTGGGGAGCAACAGTATGAACAAAAAGAGAAGGGTGTCTAAATTGACGCAGCTGATTTTCAGTGGGGTGTCTAAATCACCAAAGGATGTGGTAGAGGAGGAGGATGGGAGTGATAATGATGCCTCTGTACAGTCATGGTTACCACAATACGGCTCTGACGACTCTGGGTCAAAGTCTGCAAAATGTTCTGAAAAAGGGTCTAATTGTTCTGAAGAGGAAGCGACAGCGACGGTGCTGAAGTCAAACGTGGATCGCAAACAGAAGGACTGGGAGTGTTTTGAATGCAGCATGGCGTTTCATCTGGAAGATGAATTACACCAGCACTATATGAAACACGCCAGGGGAGAGGTGCCGGTTGTGTGAGAAGCAGTTTGGAGCGCAGATATTCTTCTGCCACACTCTTGACTGTGAGAATAGGTTAAATTCATATTATAATTTTTTTGTAGCCATACCAATTCATTCTAGGTTGATTTATCTTATATTTTCAGGTAGTGGAATGCTGTGAAAGGTTGTTTTGTAGTATTCATTTTAGTTATGTCAATAAAAGATTGAGTCATATTCTAAATGCAGTTTTGGTTTCCTATATAATTTTGTGTAGTGTGCATTGAGGCACATTTAATTTTTCTCTATCAGCATAATGTTAATCTACAGCATATCTATTACTTAACTTTCTGATCCCTAATCCTAAATATTTTACTGCTGTGTTAGCCTTCTTTCTTTCTGCTTTCTTTTTATTGGATTTTTTTGTCATGGTGAAATAAAAGGAATTCATTTGAAGCTGTTATTGCAGTGCGTCATTGGTTATATATACAGTAATATTTTCTCAGGTCGTTTATAATGAATATTTCTACATCATTGATTTTTGCATGCTTACAAATTAAAACCACACCATTCTTATAGCCGACTTTCCATTGTTTATATTAATAAAATAACTTAAACTCCTTTCAATTGGCAGTGCAGATTTGTGTCACCGCTGGAGTGGTATGAAGAATCTTTCTGAGGGAGTAGATCTGTAGTCTCCGTCTCCTCGGAGACATCTCTTTAGTCTCTGTCTCCTCCTCGCTTTTCCTCCAGGCACTGTTGCAGTTGTTCTGGTTACTGTGTCGGCGGAGTAAGATTTTGCTGCCAAAGTATTTCCCACAAGAAGTACATTGCACGTGTTGAGGGTTGCACCTAAATGGAGTAGAAACAAATACACAGTGCACAATCTCTGGACAAATCTCCACAGTCGTCACACTACAATAAACACATGGCCTACAACAGAAAAATCCATAATCTATGTTAACAAACAGGTTTTACCTGTGTTTCTGGAGCGTGCCAGGGAAATGGAAATTACGAGAGCAAGCCTGGCATATGAGAGATTGTTTGGAGCTGGTGTATGGTTTCCTTGTTTTGCGAATACTACTATTGGTTGTCCGAGCAGGACCAGGGTTGGAAGAGGTAGCACCTATTAGCTTGGAAGGACGAGATACTAAGTGGGCATAAGCCTGGTGCTGAGCAAGCTTAAGTCCCTCCATGGAATGTCCGGGGGCACATGTTGCAGCGGTGTTGGTGTCTAGCTTCAATGTGATGATGCAGCAGGTAAGATGCTGTAAATGTGAGTTTACAGAACCGACATGGATGTAGGATCTGAATGTCCTGGTCAGAACTATGTAACTTTGAGGGTAGAGACAATGTCTGGGAGCGGGGAGATTTCCCCAATGTTAATGTTAAATAGTGATTGACGGCGGGGAAGGAAGCCGGGCATCTGTCTGCTGGCTGAAGAGAGACAGAGTTGGACGATACAGGATAATTTTGGCTCTGCGGTTGCAACTGGGAGCCAGTGGGCTCATTATCTAGTGAGGCTGGGCGTGAGTTTGGATCTGGAGTGTCAGAAGAGGGGAAACCGTCAACATTTCCTGGAAAGACTCAGACGTTGCATGGCTCACTGGTTCCATTTTGAGGGAAATCTGGAGATTTTGCTGTTTTAAGACAGAATGTGTAATCGCAGGGCAATGGGCACATCTGGGTGGGCTGTTTCTTGCCATCCAGCCACAGTACTGGCAAAAGATCATTGGATCCAGGCCCAAAGACACAGAATGAACTGATGAGCAGGAGGAAGGAGCATATCCTGTTGAACAAAAAAGGAAATAAATATTTGTATTGGATGTATTCCGTCATAATATACAGCCCTGAAATTAGGCTACCCTCTTTCAGTGATCGAGAGGGGATGGCTGGATTACAAACCTGTGTGGTGATGGGATATGTTGTATGTTCAATACAATGTTCTAGGCTTTTTGGTTGTCCACTTGGAACCGATATTCCTTGATGTAGCCAGTATCGTATTTAGGTAAGATTATAGTTGAAGCTATGCAAATAAAAAATGCAAATCACACAAAATGCATGTCTCAATACCTCACATTATGTTTTTGCTATTGTGTTTGAATAGAACTCAAGAGCTATATCATACAGTACAATGAATTAGCCTAGATCTGGCGGAAATGGTATGGTACTTGACAACTGTATTTAACCGGAAACCTAGCTCTTGCTAAATGAATTCCAAAACATGAGTGGTGTAGGATACTAATTTGACTCATACTGTACTGTCCTGTTAGTGTGTACATTAATAATGCATACGACCATCGCATAGCCTAGTATTCGCCTGTTGCTCTGCAAGCAATAGCAGCGAAAGAGATTGACGTAGCTCTAAATACGACAGAGTAACACTAGGGGAGTCCGGGGGCAAATAAGAGGCTAGATCAATGTAGAAAACCTCTCCTCACTCTGCCCGATTGTCTGTGAGGTTTAGGCATTAAGAGTGACGATTGGTTCCAGACAGTTGTAAAGTTGCGAAGCAAGGGTAAAATGCTGTGTTGGCCAAGGCCAAGACTCATCGGATCGCACAAATCACGTCGGTGACCCATTTTGGTTTCAAAAAGGTGAGTCCCATCTAAAGGTGAGGAGTTTGCATGCATGCAGTAAAGATCAAGTTGTGTCCAAATATTACTGCCAAATTTGACTAGGCTACTGTACCTGCAGGTGAGCGATTTAATGAGTTGATATAAGAAAGCGTGGTCTCTAAATTGACGACCGGGCAGTAATATATAGAATATTCCTAATTGTCAACATGTTAGAATTGTAATTTAAATAGTTTGTATTTGTAGTTGCTAGGCGTTATTTTTCAATTCGACATACATATGAAAGCTTCGTGTAATTTCGCGGTAACGCCGTGTTTAGAATGTCTCAATGGTTTATGATCATAATGCTGAAACAGATTATAGACATCACTCTGATAATAGTCTTAATACCATATAAAATAAACACGTTTAAACACATTTTATATCCATTATATACACATTGACAGATTTGTTGCAACCCTCGAGGCAGCTCTCTTTATTACTTATTGGCAGTGTCCAGTCATGATGGATTATTGTGGAGGGAAAGAAAATCCGTGAAACCAGTGAATTCAGGCCACCGTTGTGACGCCTGCTTGCTTGCGTTTAAACGCGGTCAGGTTCATTTTAACACTTCAATATAAAAATACAGTGATCAAATTATGAGTGTGGCAGGATTAACGTGTCTGCTTTTGCAGATAATGAAAGTCAAACATTTAACAAGCAACAGGCCTAAAAAAAACAATTAAATCTCTACATAATTCTATACTCATTCAGTAATATAATTTAGATCTTAATCAATAATTGCAGTACTTGATAATTCATCACTTCAAATGACTCCCAAAGTTAATAAATAAATTATTCCTTTAAAAACTATTGGCTATTCAGACATTCCCACCAACATTGTGAATTAGACATTTTCATGGGCCCTTTTTTAAATAGTTATTAAAAATGTTAAGATTAAATTTTCAACCAAGACGAAAAGCATGACAAAAAATAATTTTAGAGAGGGGCCTCGTCACTCCACATACCTTACACACATTTCACACACGCACTTCTAAAAAGAGCCATAAAACACAACACAATTATAATTATGGTTTAAAGTCAATTATAATTATAAAATGCTGAAATCAACATGATGCCCATAAGACAGGTTTACATCAAAATGAACATATTTTGGTTAGTCTAACTAACGGTGTGTGGATAGTGGATTGACAACATGCCTTGTAAACCTCACATTTACCAAAAAACACTCCAAACTCTAGGTCTTCCTGTCAACTCCTGATCAGTTAAAACTCCCGACAGTAAAAACAAAACTCAAACCCCTTTCCACTAAAAGCCCCAACCCTTAGATTTTTTTTGCTTATGATTTTCAAAAAACACTTCCCCATCCCTCCCTCACCCATGAATTATCTCTTGCTACGTCCGGCTGGCTTCTTCTTCTCCTCCTCCTCCTCCGGGTGGCTCTTCTGGTGGGCCTTCATGTTGCTCTCCCGACCAAAGCTTTTGCCGCAGGTTGGGCAGGAGTAGCGGCCAGTGGTGTGCACCCGGGCCTTGTGGGCCTCCAGCTGCTCAGGGCGAGCAAAGCTCTCCTCACACTCCTCGCAGGGGTGGGCCTTCCTGGGGGTGTGCTTCTCCTTCTTGTGGGCACGGAGCTCAGCCAAGGCAGGGAAGGTGAGCTCACACTCGGGGCAGCGGTGGAGGCGGGATGCATCAGCCTTGGGCTTCTTTTTCTTCTCTTCCTCCTCCTCCTCCTCCACCTCCTCCTCCTCAGGGCCGTCTTTACTTGCGGCGTGCTTCTCTTTCTTGTGGGCCCGGAGCTGGACCAAGCCTGGGAAGGTAAGCTCGCACTCTGGGCAGCGTTGCTGGCGGGATGGAGCTGCTTTGGGTTTCTTCTCCTGCGCTGAGGTTTTGCCGTCACCAGCAGTGGCGGCCTCCTTGCCTGCAGCCGCTTTGGGTGGACGCCCTCGACCTGGTTTGGCTTTCGGCTCGGCGACAGCAGCTCCGGCGTCCTCCGTGTGGTTGCTGCTTTCCGCCTCTTCCTTCACCACCTCCTCGTCTTCCTTCTTCTTCTTCCACTTCCCCTTCTTCTCTGCGCCCGCGGCGTCCTCTGGTTTGAGGGCCCGTGCGCGCTTCTTGGAGGCGTCGCTGCCGTTGCATTGCTGGTCTCCCGCGTGGTTTTCCTGGTGCAGCAGAAGCTCGGCTTCGTTCTCGAAGCCCCGGGCACACTTCCCGCAGCGATGGGTCTTGGCGCTGTCATCGGCGTCCGCTCCTTCCTCTGCTTCGGGACGAGGGTGCTGGGCCAGGCGGTGGGCACGCAGCTGTGCAGGGTTCCGGAAGGTCTCGTTGCAGTCCTTACACACAAACTGACGCTCCGGACATATCTGTCTCCTGTGGGCTGTTAACTGAAAAGCACAAAGGAAAAGAATGGGGAACAAAGGTTAAAACGAGCCAGTGTGACATCACATCTTTTCCATTTCAACACCACGCCATCGGCGTCCACATCCTCATTTTGCACCGACCTCGGAAAAGGTACGAAAGCACTCGTGACAGTAAGGGCACTTGAAGGGCTTGTCTTCCTTGCTGTGGGTGGGCTGGTGCTCTGTCAGCTCTTCAGAGGAGGAAAAGGTGCGGTCGCACACATAGCAGGTGAACAGCGTATCTCCCTGTGGGGAACAAACACACAGGGCATATGGTGTGTCACAGAAAAACACAAACAAAACATTGCCAGAACATGTACTCACATTCCTTGTATTAAGTTAGTTAGTTGTACATCCAAAGACAGATTTATATAAAATATATGTATGTAGTAATGTATGTAGTAACACACATATGTGTGTGTGTATATATATATATATATACACATAGATAAACACACTATCTATACAACTTTATATAAGTATATTTAAACACATGAAAACAGGTAAGTGTAGGATACCTGCTGAAGCTGCTGCTTGTACTCCTCCCGGTGGCTCTTCTTCATGTGCCTCTCCTTGGCTTTGGAGTTGCAGAAGGTGATGAAGCACTGGAAACACTGCAGGTTCTCATGTTGGTCTGGAAACAGAGTAGGCTATTCAAGTTATGACAATTCACTGTAGACATTGAACATGTGTTGTCTGTGTACTGTGTAAATGAGAGAAATGCCAGTAAGCATTCTAACAGGACTTCTTTGCAAGGAGTGGGTAATACGAGGATCATGTGGTTTAATTGTAATTTGTTTAACTACATGCTTTTCTGGTTCTACTCCTTTGCACTTATTTGCTTTTCACAATCTATGCTTCATGTTTTGTCTACCCGCAATGTTTTTGGGGCTATCTTGCTGTTTATTATCATTGACCTATGCACTTTTTGTAAAGCTATTTCTTGTAAGTCGCTTTGGATAAAAGCGTCTGCTAAATGAATACATGTAATACAGCTGTATGGACATGATTTTTGTTACTAGTCTGGGGTAAGTAATTGAAGTAATCCTAAATAATTTGAATTAAAGACCAACCCCAATACCCTTCAAACTAAATTTGCACATTTAGTTGATCAACATATACACTTCATAACTCACAAGGTTGAATGACAGTTGGTAGAAGTGCTGGCTTGGTGGTGATGGCCGGGTATGGTTTCACAGGTTTAGATGGAGGTTCCTCCGCAGGCGGGTCCGGAGCTGCCCGTCCCATCACTATATCCTCTACGTTCAAAATGCCCGAGTCCATCTTAAGATGATACAAACACCCTCTGCTGATGACATAAATGACAAGAAGCAATCAAGCAATGATTTGCTAGCTAGTTTAGCTTGAATAGCTAACTATCTAGCTAGCTTCACAGGAAGCTGAACATGTCTGGAAGCATGCTGACTGTAAAGCTGCCCACTGATTGTGACAAGCTAGGCTAAACTCACTTATGCCACATTTATCACACGTCACTCTCATGTGATAAACCCACTGGATTTAAGCAGCCACAACAACAAAAAATCAAGCTAGCTAGCCAGCTAGCTACCGCATAGCCTACGTTGTATCGACAGTTAGGGGTAACCAACTACACTCGTTGCTACTGTAGCAACAGACAAGAGTTTCCGCCAGATACGGCTATGCTAGCTCCTACTGGTACAGGACCGACACGGAATAAGGCCCTGCTATGTAGCGCTATCTAGCTAACTTATTTGGCTATCTATCAAGTTTGAACATAAACAGTTATAGACTTTAGACAAAATAAGACAAGGCAGTGGGAATAGCCATTCCCAATTAGCATCACTGTTAAGCAGTAAGCTAGCTAACGCTACAGCAAGTTTGTTAGCAATAAGTTTGTAGCTACTTTGTCTACTGTATGTGCTAACAACGGCTAACTAGGGCTAGCTACAGTTCTTTAAGACTTTCATTTGCATTCAACAAAATATAATGAGTTAACACTAAATAGCATAATTACATATCTAAATAGCAATAGATACCCACACTTGTGGATAGCGTGTTCTCGAGCGTAGTTTGCTAACATTTAAATTGTTGAAATAAAGTTAGCTAACCAGTTAGCCACCACCAACCTCAATCGTTTTGTGTCAGTTTTGGCAAGTAGCGTGACGTCAGCACAGACAGAAAAGAGGCTGGCGGACTTTTTTTTAGGTCGGAAGCCATGCAAGAGGCATTTTAGGCAAACGCTTAAATTCGCGTTTTATGTATCATATTTAAATATGTGAACGAAGTGGATTTTAGCCAATAAGCAAGAAACATCTCACTTCGTTAAGATTCAGGCATATTGTTTTTAATTTTTTGAAGTTATGTTTAATTAAATTAAACAGTATTTCGTGTATGAAATCAGATTCATAGCTGTCAAGAGGCCACACACACAATCATCTAAATGTTTCTTGCACTATTTTGGAAACCTTTAGGAGTGAATAGTCTCCTGATAATTACTACTGTTCAACGTATTCACATCATATGTTCAATGCAAATCTAACATGTCTCTCAAACATACACAAGACAATGATAGGCTACACCCAAAAACCTGCTGCCCTCTGATAAAAGGGAGAATAACTAGCTGAAAAGCATCTAATAAACACCACAGGAGAAGGAGTCTTATCAGGAACCATAACAAATATTGTACAGCGGCAATAAAATGACAGAAACTGGCACCGAAAAGGCAAGATGGTGAAAGCGTGCAAAGAGAAATACTTTGTAACAGAGGAAAAATGAGAATTCAAAACATTTTAATAACACACGATTCAATCTGGTTCATAGAGATAAACAATACTGGTAAACAATCAGAAAAACCCATGACTGTGGAAGTTCAAGAAGCAGTTGTGGTTGCGAGAGATACAGAGAAACACACAACACTTGAGGCACCGCACCCGAGATGTTCGCTCACAGCCTCCGAAGCGACACCTGCTTTCTTCTCCCTCCCCAACCTGCTCGGGCCAGTGGCCCGAACCGTCGTACCGAGTGGCTGCATCTGGCAGAGGCCCTACCTGCATCAGACCAGGATTTGGAAGCACACCTTGGGTATGCACTGTCTGAGCTGGTGGTTGTGGAGGAATCGAGTCCTGGGTGTCTGAGCCACTGGAGAGGATGAGGGCCTTGGAAACCTCCAACCTGAATGCCATGAGGTTCAAAGGCTCCGGCCCAGGACGGTGGTCCTGCTGGTAATGCAGCCATGAGTTGACCAGAGCCACATCTGTAAGGTACCAAAGGACTACCTGGGGCCAGCAGGATGCGGTCGATGCTGACCGCGGGGTGCGGTAAAGTTCTCTCAAGTCTCTGTTAAGACGGGCAGCCTTTTCAGCTTTTTCAAAATTGACGACCAAAGATGCCATATATGGCTGCCCCTTACCGACGGTGGACAGGATGAAGCCATAATGGGATCTGCGGAGCATCAATTTCCCATCTGAACTGACAAACTCATCCCCAATCTGCCCCCGAGCTCCACCCACTTTGCCTGCACTATGAACACCAGACTCAAGGAGGCGCTCTAGCATTGCTGGGGTTGAGAGCTCTTGCTTACAGAGATACACCATCCCATCTCTGGGAACCATTTTCTCAACCGTGCCCTCTTTATCAGACAGATCAAAACTGAGATCCAAATGTAGAATCATACCAGAGGATCCTAGTAGGACAGTGCTGTTCAGGGAGGGCTGGTTGTCATTGTGGTTGACTGCCCTAGCTGTCAAAGGAATGGTATATTGGTCAATTCCATGGTCCCCCTCTCGCCTAAGCATCTCACATCCTGCCTGGATGCGGTTCAGTATTGGTCGGACCCGCCAAAGGGGATCCATTTTTATCGCACAGCCGTTTTGCTGATCTGCACACCTTTGTACATTTCTAGAAGTGATTGAGTTTCTACATGTCGTAAACTTAGCACTTTGGTCATGCATTTGACTTTGACTGGTATGACTTTGGCCACTCCTGTCTGATCCAGTTGCAACTGGGCCAGCGATGAGATGAGTTGCAGTGTCTTGGGCTCTGTCCTCATCAAATCCTGTGTCCCTAGGCATGTCAGTGTTACTATTGTTACCAGCTCGGCTTGCACCTCTGTCATGTCTTACGTCCCTAACGTTGTCAATGGGGGGAGATGCTAGCTTTAGCTTGCAGGAAATCTGTGAAAACCGGGAGGCCGACATGGCCTCAGCAATCAGTGGTACCTTGGTGAAGTCCTGCCAGTAGAGCGTCAGACTTGGAAACTGAAAGAAACAAGTTAATTTGTTGTTTAGTGTACAAAATAAACAATTATTTCATTTCCTCCCATTGGTCTTGTTCATTTTAGTGATTGATAAAATGCATGACATGACTTAGTGGGCACTAACCTTTAAAGTTCCCATTGCAATGTGGATACCAACAAACTGACAGACTTCTTTGGCTGTGACTGGGTTTGTCAGTTTGGACATGTTATTTGTACAGTTGGCAATATCTGTCCAGGTATCCCAGCCGAGATACCTGAGGAAGTAATCAATGGGCTTTCCACAGCTATTTCTTTCTCCATCTCTTTGTGCGTAGGAGGATCCAGTTGTGGGTCTGGAATTTCCCTGAGGCTCACAGGTCGACATGCTAAAAGAAAACCAGACATGGACTATATGACACAAGGCAGGAAGATGATCAAAGTATAATAGAAGTTACTTGAAAGCCTGACTTAAATATATTAGGAAGTGATGTGCAGTCCAAGTGCAGAGGAAAATTGGACAAAACATAACCATCAGTGTATACATTATTTTCATAAAGACTATGTATTGTATAACAAATATCTATGAAATTAAAAATCCAATACTTGATTGTTGTTGTTTCATTTGGATGATGTTGATTTTGGAAACCAGCCATAAGCAGGGCTTCTGAGTCAGGTTGTGGATTAGATAATTCCATATCAACAGAATCTTCATCATCAGAACTATTCAGGAGAAATTCTAGAAGCTCAGAAGTGTCCTGCTGTTCAAAGTCAAGTTCACCTGGAAAAAAGAAAATGTCTGAGGACAAGTACAATGAACATAGCAAAGTTATGTTGCCCATGTGGTGTTAGTCAAGTGAATGTTGACAACATCCTGCAAATCATACACATCAGACATTTGAGTCACCGTAAAGCATCAGAACGTACCCTCTGCTGTGTCGACCCCTTCTGCTCTCGCTCTGGTCCCCTCATGCTCTTCTGCTGAGCTTCTGTCATCTGTCAGTCGAAAAAAATGTTTTCAGTTAGGCTCTGAACGCTAGCACTTAAAAATGTTTATCAGGGGTAGGGAAACAATGCTTACATAGTCTACCAAAGGTTGGCCTGGCCTGGTGTTCTACAAACTGGTCTCCCTGCTCCACTGAGGAGGAGATCCCAGGGTGACTCTGAGAGGGCTCCAGAGGAACTTCTCTCTCCTCCTGCTTCACTGGGTAGAAGATGCACTGCCTGACACTGTCAACAGAAGAGGCTTCGATCCGCTCCCCCATGTCTGGCTCTGTAAAACCACAGCACACACAATACATCAGTACTGAGTACTTCAGTAAGAGATTGGGCCTTTCTGTTTCAAAAGTCACCCAAACGTTCCTCCTGTACTTACGTAAACCTGGGCCGTTGTGAATGTCCACTTGCTCCACACTCCATCTGATCTGCTTCTGCCCCACTGCGTCCGGAGGGTCATTCTGTGAAACGGTAATCTCCTGCTTCACCAGAACAGACTTAATACCTTGATGGTGCTGTGGTTCTGAATGTGGTTTAGTCTGAAAGCTTTGCGATATAGAAGGTGAATCAGAGCGCTGCTCCTCGTCTTCCCCCTCTCTCCGTCTCGAGGTAAGGAACCTCTCCAGTATGATTCCTGGAGACTGGACGGTGTTTCGGTCCTGCTCCCCCACTCCTATTCCCAAACCTTCCTCTGACTTCAGCACTTCCTCCACACTGGTGGTGACCGACTCCAGCTCAAAGACGACCTGCTCCTCCGTTGACTCCTCCAGGGCAGACGGCAAGCTTGGTGCAGATGCAGCAGGAACAATGTCTCTGTGGGGCTCCGGCCTAGAACCGATCTCTGGCTCAACACTTGAAGCTGCCACACAACAAGGTTGCGGAGAACCAATTTGTACTTCATCTTTCATCTCTGAATCGACAGGGAGCGAGGGCTGCTCACAGACGACCTGGCATTCATCTGCATCTTTGTCTGAACGTACCCGTCTCTGGCTGTCTCCGTCTAAACGGACCCTTGGGGTTCTCCTTCCACGCCCGGATCCTCTCCTTCTGCGCCTAGCCACATTCTTTGCAGCAACTCCCTTCTTCTCCTCTTCTTTTCTTTGGACTAGCATCTCCTCCTCCTCCTCTTGCTTGATCTCTGGATGCTCTGTGGAGCTGGAGGACGACTGCGTGCACGGCCTCGTTTCAGCTGTCTCAACGTTTTCATTCAGATCCTCATGTGCAAGGGGTTCGAGGGTGTTCTCTACTTCACTTTGACTTTTTACAGTCTGACCTGTGGCACTCTGTTGAGACGAGCTATGGGCCTCTCTTTCGTTTTGTTCCCCTACAGTGACTAAATCCACCTCCAAAAGTAACTCCTCCTTAATGTCATCCTCTACTGGAGCTTGGTGGTCAGAAGTATAATCTGGAGTTAGGGAAATCTTACAGCTCTCCTCCTGCACATGGCTCTGACTCTCGGGGACATCCTCCCCAGCCACATGCCCGCCAGCCTCGGCGCGGAGAGAGGTGTCGAGGGCTTCTATGGACGTGAGGTGTGGAGGGAACTGGCCCGACAAGAGGGGTTTTGCCTGGTCAGATACGAGAGGACCCCGAGAGACAATCGGTGGAGGAGAGTGAGATGGAGTAGAGTGGTCTAGAGGATCGCCATGGCCCTGAAGGCTCCTGTCTTCACATCCGTCACCTTCAGCTAGAGCCAGAGCCAGTGAGGGGGAGGGGTTCAGGGCGGGGAAAGAAAGCCCTCGCCCTTCTTTGTCACTTGAGGCTGTCTCTCCCACTTCCGCTTCCATGTCCCAGTCTGAAGCAACGTGCATGCCAAATGGGTTTGGATTCACTGGAATTTCAATCGATTTTGTACTCACGTTTGGAGCCTTGCCTAGGTTGGAACCCGTAACGCCCTCAAAGATGTTGCCGTTGGTGTAAGTCAGCTCGGGGCTTTCAACAGTATGCATGGCTGCCTTGTGTACCTGGAGGGAGGAGACCTCATTGAAATTTGCCCCACAGTCGTTACACTCGAGGGCTCGGCCGGATTCAGACGAGGAGATGACTCCCTCGGTCTCCACCTTGGATGTGCCACTGCGCTTTCTGGGAGCTTTCTTGGGCTTGGTGGGTTGTGAGTCAGAGGACACGGTGGTGAACAGAGAAAGTCCTTTCTGGTTTTTCTTGGGCCTCCCCACAGTTTTCTGCATCCCAACACTTAGCATGTTGAGGGATTCACCACCTGGCCCGTTCCTCCTCTGTCTGAGTGTGTTGCCTTTACTTGTAGAGGATTGGGACTGAGGCTCCGGAGGTTCATCTGAGGCCTGCGTGGCATCTAATTTGTAAACTTTTAACTGGGGTTGTTTATGGCCTTTAAGTAAAAGTAAGGACTGTTGTGCTAATTTTGGGTCTGGTATATCTAATGAGAGAGGGCTTGTCTGTTCCAGGTTAGCCTCTTCTAGCTTTCTCTTTTTCTCCTTCCTGGGCTGTTTGCCATCCTTTGTTTTCTTAGGCTGACCTTCCGGTAGATGTGTCTGTGTGTTTTTGCTTGGTGGCTTTGGCGAGATGACGGTGTCTTGCTCAGTTGACTGCTCTGAACCCTCGTGAATTGCTTTATTCATTTTCATTTTCTTTTTCTTAGATGTCACTTGCATTTGTTGCACTTGCAAATTATTGACCGTATTGGTGGATTCGATTTCAGATTTGGACATCATCTTCCTTTGTTTGTCATTTTTTTCTTTCACCGCCTTTAGTTTCGAAGGCACTTTTTGGTCTTCATTTGTTGGCGTTGAGACAAACATTTCATTTTGGTGTTGTGTCTGCTCTTCTCTCTGACTCAGCTTGTCCGGCCTGGAAGGTTTAGGCCTCTTGGATTTTCTCTTTTTCTCTTTAGGGCCAAACTTGACAACTAATCGAGCTTTCTTCGTTTTTCGCCGTTTGAGGGGCTTTTCAACATTCTGCATCGCCTCCAAACTAAGCTGCAACGTAGCCTGTTTTCTTTTCCGTACTTTTACAAATTCTTGAACTGACATATTTATTGGTAGTTGTGAAACCGTTTTAAGCTGTTTTGTCTCTGGTGGAGGAAGAGATGTATGTGACACATTAAGTTTGACGCCGTTTACTTCAGGATGAAACCCCTGTTCCCCTGCATCATCAGGCATGCCGAGGCCCTTCTCCCTCTCCCCATCTTCCAATGGATGTTTCTCAGTGGAGTCCTGTACAACTTCGTCCACCTTCTGCTTTGCAGAGTCAGTTTCTAGAGTGGAAATTACTTTAACTCCACTATCTGTTTCTGTATGTGAGGTTTCCCCTTGTCCCTGATTACTTTCATGTTCCGAAGTTTGAGTCAATGTGTCTGTCTGTACTAAAGAGGAAGTTGTCAGCTCTAACTCAACCGTTGGGGTGAGAGTTGGGACAGGCATCATTTCACATTGACCTATTAGAGATGGGCCAGAGGTCTGCTCCAGTTCAGTGGTTGGCACCAGAGAGGATTCAGACATTAGCCCCTCCTGTACGGTCGGAGGCGAGTCCATATCCAGAGTCGGTACCGATGGCGTGAGTTCCAATACAATTGTTTCCTCTTGGACTTGTTCCAGTTCGACCCCCTCACTCTGAGAGCAGAAGGTCATTCCGTGGATCTGAACGTCTGTCTGTCCGGTCTCCGCCGGTTCAAGAAGCTGCTCAGGCCTCATCTCCCCACTGTGTGTCAGCACCTCCTCAGCCTCAACTATTGTTGGCCCTGCGTTTTCCACCGGGACAGCGTATTCATCCGCCTGTGTGAGTGAAAGTGACGGGTGCTCCATTTGTTCGTCTAGTACGACTGGCTGTATTGTATTAGTTGGCTCCATTCGTTCGTCTAGTACGACTGGCTGTATTGTATTCGTTGTCTCTGTCCCTTCACAAGGCATGACCGTCAATCCCAGTTCTAATGGCCCAGTCTCTTTCAACTCCACTAGCTCCAACTGTGAAGGAACTAGATGGAGTTGCAATGGTTCTCCGATGCACTGGACCCGCTGCAGGTCCAGTGGCTGGGCATTAGGGGGTACCTGCCTCAGTACAACCACCTGGTTGACTCTCTGTACGTTTCCCAAAGACTCGATGAGTCTGCGGATTTGTTCAGTGTCTATGTTGTCTACTTGTTGAAGGGGTCCAAGGGATTCCAAGTGTGGGAAGAACATGGGGGGCGGGGTTATAATAGGCATTCCCAGTTTCATCTGTTGTCCAGCCAATGGCTCCGTCGGATGCTTGCGTTTCATGTGGTGCATTCGTGTTTTGTCGGTCTTAAAGGTGGCCTTGCATATTGAGCAGGGGTATTTCACTGCAGACAAACATAAGGTAAGAAAATATAAGAAGTTAATTATTATAGAACAACATAAGGCATGGCCATTCAAAACACACTGCAACCGTATAAATGATGACTGATTTTCAATTATTCAAGGAAAGACACAAACACAAACATGGCAAAGCATCATCAAGTTAACAGTTCCATCAAATCTATCTCTCCCTGTTAATATACCACAGATGAAACTGTCCGTTCTAAATGTTAGATCGTTAAATAACAAAACATTTCTAGTCAATGATCTGGTCAAAGAAAATACCTTAGACTGCATCTGTCTAACAGAAACCTGGCTAAACCATGACACGGCAACAGCAACTTTGATAGGAGCGTGTCCGCTTGATTACAGCTTTCACCAAGTTTCTAGGAAATCTAAAAAAGGTGGAGGAGTCGCAGCTATTTTCACATCTAAACTGTTGTCTAAAATCACTGAGCTAGGTGAATTTACATCAATTGAATATCTTGCTATCGGGTTAGGGTTGCCTCTTGATTAAATAAATTGAATTGAAATTGAAAGAGCTCAAAACCGAATCAGTACTTTTTGTTATTATATATCGGCCACCCAAGCACTCGCCAATAATCATACAATAATTATCTGAACTATTATCACTATGTGTCACCAGATATTACAAAGTAGTTCTAAACAGAGACGTAAATATCCGAGTAAATAAAAAAGCAGACCCAAGAACTATTGAGCTTTTAAATCTCCGACAGTTTAGATCTAACTGATCCGACACACCGGCACGGAAACACACGAGATCCAGTAATAACAACTGGACTAAACATCAATAACATTTCAATAACTGATATACCCCTCTCAGACCATCAATGTATACTTTTTGATGTGGAAATCATCTTAACAAAAAAATATATATATTCTTAGTCCAAAGAACACATCTCTAGACGATGGAGCTATGATGATTTTTTGGGAGAAATTTGCTCAATATGAGCCAACTAATCATGAATGCTCTCTGAATTAAATGGTATAGAACCTCAATGATGCACTATTATCTGTGTTAGACTTTGTTGCACCACTAAAAACCAGAGGTCTACAAGTAGAACCTCCCCATGGCTGAGAAATAGTGAAACGAAAAGCAAATGCCGCGCAGCAGAGAGAAAATTGAGAAAAACAAAGATCACTATCCACTACAAGATCCAGCTATAACAAAACCATCCGTCTAGCAAGGAAATAATATTTTTCCAACATTGTTACAGAAAATGCCAGAGTTCTTTTCTCCACCATTGACCAGCTGCTAAACACTGTACCTGCATCCTCAAACCATGAGCACTTTTACATGAATCACACTAAGTGAACTTTCCAAATCGTCAGCGAATGTAACTCCACAACCTCAGATATTGATCTTATACCCACGACATTCTTTAAGCGAGTGTTTGATGGTGTCTCAGGTCCGGTGCCAGAGATTATAAACACATCCCTTAGAACTGGCGTTTTCCCAGATGCCTTCAAAACAGCTGTTGTAAAGCTCCTATTAAAGAAACCCAAATTGGATAACAGTATACTTGCAAGTTACAGACCAATATAAAATCTTCCATTCATTAGTAAAGTATTGGAAAAGATAGAAAAGAACATCTTGGAAGTCTCTCAGTCAGGTTTCAGAAAATATAATAGTACTGAAACTCACCAAAATAATTAGCGACTAAACTCTGATGCAAATAAAGTCTCTATCCTTATCCTGTTATATCTCAGTGCAGCATTTGATACCATTGATCACGAGACCCTAATCAATAGACTGGCAAAGCTTATTGGGTTCACGGATAGTGTATTGAACTGGATGAAATCATATATCAGAGGAAGGAAGTTTTATGTTAGTTTAGGAGACCGTATGTTTAAGAAACATGAGAACTGCTACGGGGTTGCTCAAGGAAGCTGCTTAGGTCCATTACTTTTTTCTCTTTATATGTTACCACTCGGCAACATAATCAGAGAACATAATATAGATTTCCATAGCCATGCAGATGACACACAACTGTATATATCCACTGAAGCCAACGATGCAACAGCCATGAATTCCATTACCAACTGCTAGTCGGCAATAAACAAATGAATGAATGATAACTTTCTTAAATTTAATGAAGACAAAAGTGAAGTCCTACTATGTGGCCCCAAATCCAAAAGAGAGGTGCTAACTAAGAATTTAGGAGGTTTAACTCCCTGGCTTAAACCAGAGGTGACTCTGGCAAGTAATCAAAAGGCTTGAGCAACATAGGTTCTGGACTGCTCTGCAAAAGGTCTGAGATTGTTCTGGATTACCCCAAAGACTGCGGCCTGTGTTCAGAAGGGTTTTTATTAGTTTTAATATTGTTTTTAGGTAAAGCATTTTGAGCTGCAATTATTGTATGAAATGTGCTTTATAAATAAAGTCTCATTATTATTATGATATTATCAACACTCCTCACCATTTTTCTTCTGCAGTGCCTTCGCAGAGGAACTCTGGGTCTCCTCGTTTCCTTCCGATCCTTCCACTGAGTGTGTCTTCTGGTGTTTCTGGAGAGCCTTGGGCATGTTAAAACGCTTGCCGCACTCCTTGCACACATACGGCCTCTCCCCCGTGTGTGTGCGGCTGTGATATTTCAGCAGGGTCAGAGTCTTGCAGGGCTTTTCGCAGACGGAGCAGGTGTAGCCATGCTGACTTACGTGGACTTTCTTATGGAGGGTGAGCTCTGAGGATCGGGAAAAGGCTTCGCCACAGATGGGACACTTGAACGGCTGCTTCTCGGTGTGGGCCCGCTGGTGGGTCATAAGGTCAGTGGAGTTGGTGAAGTGACGGTCACAGACGTAGCAGGCGAACAGGGCATCCCCCAGTATATACTGCTCGTACTGTGCCGGGTGGCTCAGTTTGAGGTGGCGATCCCTGCTCTTGTGATCGCTGAAGATGATGTGGCAATCCAGGCACTCCAAGGAGTGCTGGGAAGCTGAATGAGGAAGAGGAGGATGAGTTACAAGGACGTCACACCAAGGCATCGCAACTCTGCGTGACACTGTCAAGTTTGTTACTAAGGTACAAGTTCAGGGCTTTCACAGGAATCAGAAAAACAATCCTTACTTGTTAGAGGCATCACCACGGACTTGGACATGTCCATCTTCAGAGGCTCCAGTCTGTCCTTCTTGGGAGGGATGAAAAATGTGCGAGGCACTACGTTACACACTTTCACCTCCTCGACATCCATAGAAGAATCTAGAGCCTCCTCTTCAAGATCATTAGACTCGAGACTCGAGCCATCTGACCAGACCAGATCAGAAACCATCTTAGTGGGACGACAAGTCAACTCTGGTGCGCTCCCCAAACCGACCTCCCTGGTGGTATATAAAAGCTCCAGCATTGATTGAGGGTCTGTAGATCTGGCCCCTGTCTCACTGTCTACTGGTTGAGGGTCTGTAGATTGGGCTTCTGTCTCGATCTCCATTGGCCGTGTCGCTGTCTTACTCTTAGCTCGTTGTTTTAGCCTCTCCATGGTCCAGTTAATTCTCCCTGATTCTGTTCCTTGACCTGGGTGTGGCAACCCTGCATGGAAACACAGAAAGTGAAACACTGTAGGCTACCAAATAAAACAGAATTTTAAAATGCTGAGAGGGTTTTATTAAATGTATGAATTATGCTCGATAGTGAGCTTCAACCTGATCAATGCAATGTCTTGCGATCACACGGTCGGCTCCATAAGACTGCAGCAGGTATAACAGCACCTTTCTAAGCCTTGCAGGCGCCAATATTAAATCTGTACCCAGCTAGCTGTCGCCAGTGAATAGATTTTGTATAACAAAAGACGAGGTGGACGATACAATTACTCGCCCATCATAAAAAAACGATAATGTATCATTATCAGAATGATTTTTCCATGCTATGATGAACCAGGAAATGAATAAATCCAGAATGAATTAATGAATCCAGTGGTAGCCTAATAGTGCTTTACTAGATCTTGCAAAACAGCCAACAATTGATTATTATGATGCGTAGATTGCACAACACCGGTAGGACCAGTTTAAATGCAAATACGTTGTGGCCGGCCGTTTAGCCACTCGAATTATCATGCGTTTAACCTCAGTTATAAACCAGCAAGTTTAACAACATTACCTCTGTGGGATTCGTCAGTCCATCTAGATTTATTTACGTCGCTTCCATTCTGTTTTATCGCACAAAGCCACCGAGGAGGCTGGCTACAGACATGATGACGTAGGCCCCGCACAACTCCGAGGGGCTGAGTGGGACCTGTAGTTTTTCCCAGAGCCATAGAAAAAGAGAGTTGCGACACGCTATGATCTCGCCGACACGTGATCACGTGGTTCATGTAGCTCTCAATAGTTCCTAGCAACTCCACTGCTGTCAACCTGTTTGAATGGTTTTCAATGAAGCTGGCCAACGGAAGTCGCTTTCTCAGGCAAATTACCAATTGAAACAAGCTCGTTTGAAGACATCCGACATTCTGGCTATCTTCGGCTGACTCGTATCTACAAAAGGAAGTCCTCCCTGACGTTTTTGGTGTAAAATGGAGTGAAATACAACACTGTGAACACTCACTGCCAGTGAAACGCTGGAAAAAAGCTAGAGCTTTTTTGTTAAAAAAAACCCACTGCCGTCAACCTGTTTGAATGGTTTTCGGCGGGACAGACAGTAGCACCAACTCGATTCACTTATATATATATATATTAACGGTATATTAACACATAATGTCAATTGGTTACTGGTTTGTTGTATCATGTATGTCTGCTACTTTATTAACATGTATGTATTACATTCACTTATAATACATAACACAATATTGTGAAGCTGAGCTAGAAATGGCTATGCAAGCTACCATACTGTACCAGTTCTGTACATACCAAACAGTAGCCTAATGAGGACTATATTGGTCCACTTAATGTTTAACCTTTGACTGTTGAAGTAAATGGGACTTGTTAAACTTCTGCCCACTTACAATTTACCACATTAACAACAATTATATTTGTAGTAGGCCTACTTGATGCAAGTTGAATCTAACCATTATCACCAGCAACTGTTCAAGAGAGCTAGCTGGACGATCTGCAATTCAGTGTTGCTATCTATAATCAGATGTACTATAGACTAATAAGAGAAGACTAACTTTGTATGCCAACGAACACCAATAACTAGAACTAATATGACAGACTACAAACGAACGGACTTCTGGTTATGAAACCCGTGCTCTCTAGCTATCAGTAAAAGTGTTGCTTAGCTCTACGTTAGATACTAGACCTAGGCTACTAGCTCTAACTGCATTTAGAATCTAACAAGCTATAATCTTACGATTTTTTATGTAAAGCTAGCTATAAGAAATACTACTAATAACAATTGATATGTGGTGATAAAAATATGAAAAAATTCAGGATTTTCGTCAATTTACGAGCTAACTAACTTCGGAGACACTGAAAATGAATGGGGTTCAACGGTGGAAAATACGATGCTAGGAACTATTGGTCGCCTCATGGTCGCTTTACTTCCGCATTCCTCGATAACAATGGGAGTCTATGGAAGTGTCGCAACCATAGATATATATATAGAACACTAGATACGTCACGTCAATGTTGAGCTCCAGTCGGCTGACGGCACACGCGGCGGCCATCTTGGAGAGGTCAACCTGCTGCCTAGTGCATTACACCATATGGAAAATTCATGTAGCAAATTTGAGCCGTGATGGCTCAGTGAATGACACTAAAAACATCATAGTTGATGATCCATATTTGATTCTGAGTGGTAGGAAGATTTTTTAGGCTACTTAACAAATGTATGTAATGTAATGTAAAATGTATCTCACCTGTGGAAAGTGATTCCCTCTCGTCGGGTGTGTACTGAACGACGTTGTACACACCCAAAAGCAGCACAATGAACCGGCATTATTATCGCTGTCTGACAGTCGAGTACATACAGACCTCAGACTGATGCCCCACTCAATATGGCGACTCCGTGTGCCGCGGCTGAGAGGGGCGTGGCGTATCTAGTGTTCTATATATATCTATGGTCGCAACTCTCTTTTTCTATGGCTCTGGTTTTTCCTAATAATTGCCTCAGGAGTCTGTCAGCCTGGCTGTCTATTTTAAATATAATGTACATTGTTATAGTCAATCGTATAAGTAGTATTAATAGACACGTCTTGAGAGAACTTTAGCTAAAGCCTATTAATTGTCTCCATGCCCATAACCATGATAATTGTCTCAGCCCATGAGCGAGGTTGAGTTGATTTGAAAGAGAGGTCATATTAGCCTTAAAGTAAACTGCCATTTCCAAAATTGTAATGTTATTTGGTTTACAGTTTTATCCTGTTTAATCTGAATTTACCAAATGTTTTGAACTCAATGACTGCACTGTGCAGTCGATATTACCTGCTCATTAATGAATACATAAATTGAGGCTAGGAAGGTTTGCTCACAGGACAGGAGCATACATACCTGCGTTCGCAACTCGGCAAACTCAACCAAATTTTAGGTCGCGAGAATTTTGATGATTTCAACAGATCTAATGTGCAGTACCACTCCAGATCGTTCTAGGTGCTCTAGCGTTTGCACTGCTGCTGCACCGATGGCTTTTGTTGCCTTTTTACCGCGGAAGTTCGATCCAGAGGTATCCAGTGGCAGTGGAGAACAACGACAGTGTTACCAAACAAGCGCTTGATTTTTTATTGTTGCCTGGTTCGAACACAAAGTTTTATTCAGATAACCATCAAACGAGAAACATGATATGTTTAATTGGCTGTGAATTGTCAGTGTAAATATCGTAATCCTATGCAATGTAGGCTAGCCGTCATCGTTTATCGGACGCGTGCACTTTTGATGTTCCATGTGTGCCCACCAAATGCAAGCTTGATGGCTATATATTAGCTGGGCGTTTGGAAAAGTACCGTGTTTTTTGCATTAGAGGTGAGAAATGACTGATTTTATCTAGTTAACACGGTTATTTAAACAGCTAGCTAGCCATTGATTTAAGCCCACAGACTAACCTACAGACATTTTAATGACACGCTGGTTTTTATGGACCCCTCCCTAGTCAGTTAACGTAAGCACTGTATTGCCGCAGCCACAATGTCTTTAGAGTACACTATCGACATCCAGCTGACAGAGCTAGGATTCCCAAACATATTTGCAGCGGAAGAGACACCTGTCAAAGAAACACACGATGCTACATCGTCGATTAATGCCTCTACCTCACCGGAGCCTCCATTAGAAAACCTTCCAACACCCAGTCCATCTCCTCCTCGTACACCTGAGGCGAGTCTAACGATCAGCGAAGAAGAAGAAGCAGAGAAAGACGACGGGGGAGAGGGAGATGACGGACAGGGAACAGTCAGAGGAGCTCAACATATAGAGACGGGTACATGTAATGCTGTAAATGGACAAGAAGAGGAAAGTGGTCTGGAAACGGAGGACACTGACGACAGTGGGGTCTCCGAAAGGGAAGAGGAGGATGAAGATGATGATGAGGACGAGGAGGAGGATGATGGGCTTCCCTCAGGTAGGCTTATGGCATAAACATTTTCCGTTGCATGTCCTTGCTCACATTTAAACGTGCACATTTGATGCTTAGACAACAGCTGGCCATTTATTTCTTAGCCGTTTTAACCATCCCCATGTTCATTCCAGTGACAGAGTCAGGGGGATCTTCTGAACACCGCTGTGGAGTCTGTGACCAGGTCCTGTCCTCGGACTTCCAGCTCCGGGAACACATGAACCTGCACACCGGAGAGCGCCCGTACTGCTGTGCCGAATGTGGCAAGCGCTTCTGCCAACTGGTAAACTACCGCTCTCACCTGCGAACGCACGCCCAGCCCAAAGCCCTGGCCGCCGACTGTTGCCGCATCTGCCGCAAGACCTTCGAATCGGCGAAGGCCCTCAAGCTGCACCTGAGCAACTCCCATTTCGAGCCCGAGTTCTACGAGTGCGACGTGTGCAAGCGCATCTTCACCAACAGGTCCGCGTGCGAGGACCACATCAAATGGCACAAGGCGGTGATGGGCAGCCACGTGTGCCCCACCTGCGGGCGCCACTTCCACCTCGGCCGCTCGCTCAAGCGGCACATGCAGAGGAAGTGTCGCAAGTGGAGCTACGTCTGCTGCGACTGCCCCCTGGTGTTCAAGAGCAAGAACGCCCTTCTGAAGCACAGCTTCGCCCACCTGGGCCTGCTGCCGTACACCTGCGTCCAGTGTCACCGGCACTTCCGCCTGGCGCGCCACTACAACCAGCACAAGTGCGAGCCCGACCGCATGCAGTGCGTGGCCTGCCTGGGGGTGTTCACCAGCCAGGACGACTTCCAGAGGCACAAGAAGGACACGGGCTGCTGGGGCCACCAGGGCTCCAAGGGGAGCGAGATCCGCTGCATGGAGTGCGGCGAGAGCTTCGCCAGCATGGAGGAACTGAAGAACCACGCGGGGGCTCATCAGAGGGTGCTGACGTGCTTCGTCTGTGGCAAGGGCTTCCGGTCGTCCCTGCTTTTGATGTCGCACATGGGCGGTCACGCCAGCCAGAGGCCGTACCTGTGCCAGAAGTGCGGTGTGGGATTTCCCCACCAACAGGACTACGACTGCCACCTCAAGAACTGCGGAAGCATAGTCCTTCCAACGGTGAGTTTTTCAATAGGGATGTTTTTTTCCAAAGATAACCGTCATAAGCACAGGTCAGGTCATCTGTTGCTAAGCGTTGTCCTCGTTAGGGGGAATATACACAGTGGATTTGTGTATGTAGGGGCAGTTGTTAATGGATTATTCTTGTGGAGAGGGACAGTTGGAGTTCTGAGTATTAATTTTCTCCCCGTTTTGTAGATAGCTCCAAAGAAACCTCAGACGACAACCCAAGCTGCTGCTACTGTGTCCCCTCCCCAGCATGCCCTAAAGATCGCCATCCCTCTCGACAAACCTGGCCCGCAGGTTCACAAGCCTGTGCAGCACGTTGCACCTGCCTCAATGATCCCTATGCCGGTTTATAAACCTACGTCGCCGGCCCCCGTTCATGTTTATAAGCCAATCCAACCAATGCCAACCGTTGTGGGAACCCCAATCACCCTCCCTGCAGGAGTCTTAAACAGTGTCCCTGCCCCTGGGCAGGAGGGGGATGGGTTGTGGAAGCTCTCCCTGGATAAGAATCCTCCTCCTGGGGTGAAGCTAGTGGTGTTTGTCCCCACCAACAGCCGTCTGGCCTCCGGGCTGTCTGGCTCATCCGCCGGTCCTGAGACCCCGGCCTCTTCGGTCGGTCTGCCCAAGTCTCCTGTTATGGTACTCCCACCTGCTCCTAAAACTGGGCTGGGGGTGGAGCACACCTTCAACCCTGTGCTGAGTCCATCACCCGGTGCATATCAGCACCCGGACCTCCCTCTCGATCTGGTCAAAAAGCCTGGGGGGAACAAACAGGAGCCCAGTGATATTCTACCTCTCGATCTGTCCATGTCCTCCTCACCCAAGGCAACGCTCCCCGGGCCTCCGCCCTTCCTCCCTTCCATTAAGAGTGAAAGCACAGACCCGGAGTCTTCAGTGGAGCCCACTGGTTCTGCTCTGGACCTGGTGCTGGTGAAGAAGGAGCCTCAGTGTCCCAGGCCCAGCAGTGGAGAGCAGAACCCTGCCACGGGGGCCTCGAACGAGGGGACGGAGGAGCTGTTGGAGAAGGGGACATGTGATACGGAAGCACGGAACGGGAGGAGCCCAGTCGGTCCTCTGGCCGCGGTGAAAACGGCCGACCCAAAGATCGAAAACGACGGGCATCCGACAGGTGAAGAGGGTGAATCTACTCCGTGTGAGGGTGAGCTTCGGCCTTTAGAGCCGGCGGTACAGAGCGACTTGCAGCGAGTGGGAGGATCTTCGCCCATGGTCTCTCCCTCCCCCTCCCCTCCCCTTTCACTCGGCCGCACAGCACCGCACGCCCCCTTCACAACACGCTCTACTCCCTCGCCGCCGACGAAAAGAATCAAGTTAGAGGAAAGTTCAGAGAACTCTTCATAAATGTCTTCACGTTTGTAGAAGAAAAGTCAAATAATGATTTTAGCTGTTGAGGGAGACAGAATCACCCTAGACACTCCTGCGAAAGAAAACACTATATACTGCGTATAGCGCTATTGTAGTTGACACACAATATGCAAGTAAAGGCTTTGACCCAAGGGTTTATAGAGATCTTTTTCTTACTAAGCGTATTATTGAAAACTCCATTAGCGTACCTCCTTTTATCTTGCATAATATTCTGACTTTGTTATTGAGTCTATATTTACAGTGTTTCATCAGTGTGCCTCTATGGGAGTTGACACCATCTAACTATGGTGTTCGCGAGGTGAACTGTGGAGGAGATGCTGAAGCTAATATAGGACGCATGTGCTGTCAACAGTGTCCTGCACTCAATGTCGCAACCCTGCATTCCAAAACATTCGTATTTCAATGCAACTCGACTATCACACTGTAGCTGGGATCTTACATGACGGCAATAACGACCAGCACACCACGTTGTTCCATACAGTGTGCTTGGCCTACTGTTTACATTGTCTTGTGTGATCAGATAACTTTGTTTTTAAGGTCTGTTTCTTGTTAAGCCTATCCTTTAAAAAAAAATCTGTTTAATTCCATTCCGTCAACTGCTGTAGAGGACATTTGAACTCCTTTTGTTTAGAAGGTGTTATGGTTTGGAGGATTCAGTGTAGGCTGTAAATTGTGTTCTTGTCATGAATCATTTACATTTGAGGGTTCTTTGCACTGTATGTGTATGTTTGTATGTGTTCTGACTTGATGATAAAGATGACATGTTACGACGAAGGTGAGTCAGTGATGAATGTACTGTAACTTTAATAAAATATAGTTGAAAACAGCTGCTTAATTTATTTATTTTTTACCGTTGCACAAAGCTTAAGTCGATACCAGTGGTGGGGACTTCATACTTACCAAACTAGTAGCAGTTCATAATGACAGTTGTACATTTTTATAGCATACACACAATCTAAAATTAAAAAAAATGTACATAATGTAAATGTACATTCTTCCACATCGGGCGAATAAAAAACTACGAATGCTATCACATGGTTATGTAGGCCCGGAAATGATTCGCAAGCCCAGCCATTGACGTTGTCGTTTTATAATATAAGCAAAAGTGGGTGCGGGACAATCGTAAACATAATCGTAATGCATGTATTTTCCGGTTTATAGACGTCTTATACATGTTGCTCTGAAAAATACTATAATCCGGATGCTCCATTTATATTTAGAAACGTTCGTGAGATCGCTTTACTGTAGGCTACATATCACATTCTTATGAAGCCTACTATGGACAAAGACAAGTTCGCTGTAAACGTAGGTATACGCATGTTTACATTCAACATTAGCCGAAACCCTATATATTGATTTCAAATATTGTTATATTTTGTGTGCATACAAGAAAAAAAGCTGCGAAAGTGTATTATTAGAGGCTGTAACCGGGAGAAGGCTATTGCCAGCCAAGTGAGGACAGCTTGTGCGTAAGGAGTACTTGCATAGTTAACACCGTTACACACATTTGTCAGATACCTAATATTCTGTAATACAATCATTGCTATGTCACCTTCTAGCCAGCTCCCTGCACCTCCTGGTTGGAGATGCAACAGTTCATTGGCGACCTGATTTTATCAGGTAGCGGATCCAGCCAATCAATGAAGGACTTGAGCCAGCAGGAGTTTCTTCG
Organism: Mallotus villosus; assembly: GCA_903064625.1. Lineage (NCBI taxonomy): Eukaryota > Metazoa > Chordata > Actinopteri > Osmeriformes > Salangidae > Mallotus > Mallotus villosus. The sequence goes on from CAEFZP010003845.1 coordinate 56,213, forward strand.
TGTTGCCTGGGAGACGACAGGGAGCGAGGCCCCGAGGCTGAGAGAGGCACCTCCAGCAGCTGCACATCTACCCCAACCCCGGAAAGTCCAGGATAAAGCAGCTAGCTTCAGTCGCCAGCTCCAGCCCGAGTCTGGAGAAACGGCTGGAGAGGCCAGAGACAGTATAGGAACACGGGGTGAGTCATTATGTGATCAGGGAATCTCAGGTTTGTTGCTGGAGCTTTACAACATCTCTAACTCCTGTTGTTCTCCATCTCGCAGTCCAACATCACGCCTGCACCTGCCCTAGCTGCCCTTACTCCTCTCCCCCTTCCTGCCTTCCCTCCACCCACCCCCCGAAACCCAGAGACACCCTGTCCACCCGGCCACACTCTGACTCGACGTGCCGCCCCAAGGACCTCAGCTGTGCTCCCCCTCCGGTGAGGCGGGCCCAGCGTGAGTCAGGGGAGGAAGAGGCCGGTGAGCCCAGCAGCACCACCTCCTCCCGGCCCGATCCCAACCATCTCCAGAGGCAGGAGGCCGGAGCTCAGAGCGACAGCGACGGCCCCGACACCCCCCGCAGCCAAGGGCTCGACGGGCCCCGTGTGCCGCCTGCCCACCTACCCCTGCCTCTGCTGTCACCGTGGCTTCCAGACCTGCGCCCAGCTGCTCCAACACCAGCAGGGGGCGGACTCTGCCTTCTCGCAAACCCACGCCCATCACCATTTCCACCACCACCACTGCCCCTTCACCTCCTGCCTGCCTTGCCCCTCCCTGGCCCGCCCACACTCCCCCTCTGACCCGGCCCCGGCCCCCTTCCCCTGCCTGTCCTGCCAGCGCTCCTTCCCCACCTGTGCCCAGCTGCTCCGTCACCAGCACTGCCACACGCAGCAGCAGCAGCAGGAAGACGAGGGCGGGGCCTCCTCCGGCCCGTCGCTGCATCCCTGCATGCATTGCTCCGCCTCCTTCCCCAGGCCCTCTCAGCTCCTGCAGCACCAGCGCTCCCAGCACGCCCACAAGCCGGCCGGCTTCCTCTGCACCGAGTGCGGCAGGGCCTTCAACTCTCACAGCAACCTCCGCATCCACCTCAACGTGCACACCGGCGCCCGGCCCTACTCCTGCCCCGACTGCGGCAAGAGCTTCAGCCAATCAGGGGCTCTGAAGATCCACAGACGGATCCACACCGGGGAGAGGCCTTACACCTGCGCCTACTGTGGCAGGGGGTTCCCCCACCTGGCGGGGGTCCGCGCCCACCAGAGGACCCACACAGGGGAGAAGCCGTACCGCTGCACCCAGTGTGGGAAGTGTTTCACCCAGTCTGGGGCTCTGAAGATCCACACCAGGATCCACACCGGGGAGCGGCCGTTCGTCTGCAGCCTCTGTGGGAAGGGCTTCTCCAACCGCTCTGGGATCCGCTTCCACCACCGCACCGTCCACGGCCTGGTCCCTGAGCCGGGGGCCGGGAGGGGACCCGGGGCTCCCAACGGCGGCTCCCCCAGACTGGGCACTTTACCGGCGGTCTCCGGGCGTCCGAGCGCCAGCCTGGCCGTCACTTTTGGGCTGAACACGTGCACGGGCTCCAGTACGGACACAAACCCCCGAGGTCTCCCCGCCCCAAGGCCGGATCCTCCTGGGTCTGGTCTTTCCTCCAACTCCGCTTCCAAACCTCCGCCCCACCAGCCCCTGCACCACTCGGCCTACGTGAGGAGCCTGTCCAGGAGGGCGGAACCGTACAGTGGGAAGGAGGCGTCCGGGAGGGCGCTGATGTACGCGTGTGAGGACTGCGGCCTTCGCTTCGCTGACGCCCCATCCAGGAACCGCCACCAGAGTCAGGAGCATTACTCGACCGAGGAGGGAGGAGGGGGAGGAGGAGGAGGAGGGGGAGAAGGAGGGGGCGTGAGGGAGCATGAGGGGGACGCTCGGAGGGAGTGAGGGTATGAAAGGTGGAGGGAGTGAGGGTATGAAAGGTGGAGGGAGGACAGCATTGTAAAAACAGTTTCTGGACAATAATCTGCTTTTTCAAATCCTGACTGGATGCTCACAGGCTTACTTTCAGTGGAAAGCTGTTTAGTCGATTCATTATGAAGTACCGTCATGTTATTACAGCTTGTTGTGCCTTCTTGGGGGAACAGTATTAATGTAATGTAGAGGCCTGTTTTCTACAGTTTGTCTGTATCTATACTGTACCACATATCGCTGTAGTGCAGAACAAAAAGAAGCAATTCCGGTTTGTGTTAAAGGTCCCATAACATGAACATTTCACTTTAGGAGGTTATTTAACATTAATATGAGTTCCCCTAGCCTGCCTTTGATCCCCCAGTGGCTAGAAATGTTGATAGGTGTAAACCAAGCCCTGGGTATTCTTCTCCGCCTTTGAGAAAATTAAAGCTCAAACGCTCTGATTTGAAAATGTTCCTCTTATGTCGTCATAAGAGGAAAGGTTACCTCCCCTTTCTCTGCTTTGCCCGCCCCGAGAATTTGGCCCGCCAATGAGAAAATTAGCTACAACCGTGCTAGCGTGCTAGAGACATCATGACTTACAAACTGCCTCTCTCCTCCTTATAGCATTTAAAGCTACAGACACAGAAATGGCACGTCCTGAGGAAAGCTCATTGTGGGACTGTTATTCTGCACCAAGGCTGAATTTCGGGAAAGAGACTTCAGATACAGTATTATGGGACCACTAAGGCCTATACAAAAGCATCCAAAAACAGCATGTCATGGGACCTTTAAGAAACCTAGTTTTTCTATAGCTCTTATATGCCATCTAGTGGGCAAATGTTATCACAGCGATCACATTTGTATTGTTTGCATCAAGCACAATTATTACGTTTAATGAAAGACCTGTAATTGAAACTGAAGATAGAAAACATAAAAAGTATTTATTTATTTCATTTTTATATTGTTTCTCTTCGGTCCATCCAACATTTCAGTACATATCTAAAAAGTTCTCTGACATACATTTTGTGATTTAATAATAAACTTTTGTCAGTGAGACAACAAGAAGTTGTCCCTGCCTTTTCATTCAATGTTGTGCCATAGCACCTGAAAATAGCACCAGAAAGTTTATGTTTACAGCCATGTTGGCTCCTATACTATAATAATCCTACTGCATGGTGACCCAATCGTCCTCTTTCACAGCACCCGTGCGAAGAACTCAGAAGGATTCTGGAACCTGGTTGGCCGGGGGCCTGCTCACGGCTGACCTATAACAGCCCAGGTCTGGTACGCAGCCAATCAGAAGGCCGTCTTGAGTGAGTCTGTTCTCCCCCAGGCTGCCGTGGTCAAAACGGCTCCTCGTACGTGTGCTGCAGCGAGGGCTCGGCGAGCTGGGGCTCCGCGTAGAGCGCACTGTCCTGACAGGGCCCAACAGCGTGGAGGGAGGGGGTGCAGTAACCGTTGGGCAGCTGTCTGTGAGAGGGACAGTCATACACAGCCGAACCACTAGAGGGAGCCCTCGCATGAAACCCGTGAGGGGTGTTCTGCACGAGCCCCTGTGCGGTTGCCAGGTTTGGCTCCGGGGGCTGATCACCGAACGGGGTGGCGTACTCTGGCTCGGGGGGGAGGGGTTCGGTGTACTCGGGCAGCTTGCCGGGGGTGTCGTAGTGGTTGAAGGTGAAGGGCGTGGTGTAGCCCTCCTCGATGCCGGGCCGAAACGTGGAGCCTCCGAGCATCTGTCCCCCAGCCGTCAAATCAGGCTCGGCATAGTCTGAGGAGCACACACAACAACAAGGATACATCAGGGTCTTTTTCTATATATAGAAACAAATGTGTGTGTGGCAGGAAATGTCGGGGAGAAAGATAGGGGATGACATGCAGCAAAGGGCCCTGGTCGGATTCAAACCCTTGCCACTGCAGTAAGAACTTAGCCTTCATGGTACACGCACTTGTACCATGTGCAGCCACCAGGCACTCTCTATAAGGGTCTTACTTAAAGTGAAGATACCACCACGCTTGAATGGCACACTATAAACTACTCTACAGTCCATGATTCTAATGATGTGAAAATCGTATAACAAAAAACCAGAGAGAAGACCCACAGTACATTCTGTGAGAAACCCCTTCACCGATGTGTGGGGTGGAGAAGAAAAAAAAGCCATTCAAATTCAAGTGTTTCTTAGAATCTTTTCTGGGATGAATCTTGGAACAGTCCTCCCTTCCACCCAGCAGGGCCTCCTATCAGGGCACTGTTGAACTGACTGGACACCAACAAAGCCCTCTCTGGTGACTGGTCTGGAGGGTGAGCAGAGCGAGGCCTCAGCCTCTAGCCCACACCCAATACAGCTGGGCCCTCAATGCCCGCCCCTTAACCCGCAGGGAGCCGTCGGAGCGGGAGCTATTTTAATTAGGGCCGGCTTTAGAGAGAGCTGGGATTGTCTTAGCCACTGACCCTCTGTCCTGGTTATCACTGAACCTCTCAGTGGAGGGCCTCCTCGTCTGGGTGGGGGGGGGGAAGGGGGGTCGGCAACGAGGGGAGGGGGGGTGTGAGTGCCCTTTATCAGGCTCCAATTAAAGGGTCTCTTTCAGAGCGGTTCTGCGGACCAAAGAAAGGAATGTTTATACTGCAACTGGGCGACGGGCTAAGCCCAGGGGAAGAATGGACGACCCGGGGAGAGAGCTGTTTGCCTGTCAGCCGTGGTCGTGGTCGGGGCTCCTAAAACTGGCGAGCCAAGCCGGAGGACGTGAGGGAGAGAGGGACGGAGGAACACAGGCGAGTTGTGGAGTGTGGAGCCGCTGTCTCTCCGCGGCCCGGGGACTGCAAATAATCTGTCATGTCTGGCAAACAGCTGAAAGGAAACTGGCGAAGACAAGTTGATGAAAAGCCGGGGTTGCGCGGGGTCTGTCTGTGAGGAGGCCTGGGCGGCTCGGAGGAGAAGGTGCTGTTATGTTGGTGTGTGGTCCTACCGTTGAGAGGGGGGTTCGGGAGAGCGTCATGGACGTTTCGCTCCAGAGGGTAAGAGATAAGCCCTGACTCCGGGCTGGGCAGACTCTTACCCTGGAAGCTCGGGCAGCCTACAGTACACACACACACACACACACGCACACACACGCACGCACACACACGCACACACACGTGCACACACACACACACACGTGCACACACACACACACACACACACACACACACACACACACACACACACACAGTTAAGTGACTGACAAAACAGCAACAGGAAAGCAAACAGCAAAGGAAAGCTTGAAAAATCCCCCCCAAATAACCTTTGGCTAGAGAGTACTTCTTCATATGTGCTGCTTTTCTTCTGAAAATAGAAAATAAACAAACATATATATACAGATCTATTCTGCCCAAATGACATTACGATACCATAACTACTATCTATAACTGTAGCATGTCATCAGCTCCAGGTCAGACTGTATGTACAGTTACGTGTGCGGACCAGAGCAGAGTGATGAAGAGGGCCGTGTTGCAGAGAGGCACTATTGCTAGACTGTACCTTCTCTTCCACCAGACTCCTGCCAACAGACAGCTCACACACAAGATCAACCCCAGGACCACGCCCACCGCCACGATCACTGGCTGACTGGAACCTGCAGGGGCACGAGGGCCAATCAGAATGCTAGGCTGGTGTTGGTGCCAAAACACCAAACAACAGTTCTAAATATTCAATTCTATCTGGTATATTGACCAAAAACTAAGCTACAACAATAGCTTCATATGCTACAGCATTGCTAGATAAGTATTAAAAGTGCCCCAAATCAGTTGGCCTTCTTGTGACATTCTCAAAGCGGGACATAACACAATGTAGCACAGTACAAGGTATTTTACCATGCAGTGAACATCGAACCTTTCTTTAGCGATACTGTTCAGTCATCCTGAGACCAAGTGCTCTTTAGCACATGAGCTCTGTATAAAGCATACGCTGTCCATCAGAGTACAGACACACATACTTTGACCCTTCACGATGACCGGCCCGTCAGTCGGAGCTGGCTGGGGGGGCGACGTGGTCCCTGCAGCCACCTTCAAGGTCGGGGAGGCTGGAGAGGGAGCAGAGGACACCTCTCAATATCATCCTGATGGCCCTCCGACGCACAAACACAGCGAGCTAAAGGCACAACATGATTTCACGGTAAGGTTTGTGCTTCTTGCTAGTCCTTCAGACTCCAAGCTCTTGCCAGGCTAGCGGACTAGCCATGCTACACCAGGTCATAGGAGAGGCCCACTGGGCCTGAGGCTTACCCCCAGCGGAGCGATGCCTGGGAGACAGGCGGGGGCCAGGGCAGCCCCGGACCTGGACCTGGGTGGAGGCACGCCTGTGCCAGCTGCTGGGTTGCAGCCGGAGATACCGGGCCACCACCGGAGGAAACAGGCTGTTGAGCACGCTCAGATGACCGTCCACGTGGGCGTCGAACACCTGCCGAGCGACGAGGCCACGTTAAACGTGAACAGAATACAGACGGGGGCATCTCTAGGGTGACTGAAGTTCACCTCCCTGTTCTACTGCCACCTACTGGCTCGGTCTAGTAAATACGCCCACCTTTTTCTCTCTGCTCTGAGCGGATTTGTAAACCTTCCAGGTCTTTCTGTCTTTGCTGAATAGGAGAGTGTAGGATTCTATGTAGGAGTCTGGCGAACCGTCGGTTATTATTCCTGAGGAGAAAGAATCCTGTCAACATTCTAAAACTCTTTCTCATGCCGTTTGGTGAGTGTGAAAAAAAGCTGTCTCTTTTACCGTCCAAAACTGAAAAGGTTATCACATACTGCTGACTGACCTGTGACAGTGCTTCTCTCAGCCAGCTCCAGCTCCAGCCAGGGCTCTGGGTCATTGCTGTCTGCTACCCAGGGTAGGAACCGACCTGCAGAGTCCATGTTTGTGGGGGACCAGATAACTCGTTGACCCAAACCATTCACTGTCTCCCAGAACGAAGACGCATTGAAATCAGACAGAGTCAGATCACTGTTACACTCTGTTGGAATAAAAAGGAAGCATGGGTCACTTGTTAAGGTATGTGCAACAAAGTAAACAATTGAAATTAAAGATTTGTTTAGATAACATTTATTTTTGCGAGTAAAAATGATTCTTAATAACACAGCAAAGTAATTATTCAGTGTTTACCTTGGCTGAAGAGCAGTTTCTTCTCAGACAATGACCCCCTGTGGAAACAACCGGGTTTGTGATCAAACACCTCCACAGTCTGTAAGCAGTCTGTAAGCAGACTCCACAGTGTGTAAGCAGTCTGTAAGCAGTCTGTAAGCAGACTCCACAGTGTGTAAGCAGTCTGTAAGCAGTCTGTAAGCAGATTCCCTGCCTCCACAAGGCAGACAGATCCTGACACAGATACAATGCCCTCAGTCCTCTAGGTGCCCTGTGTTACTACAGTACAAAAAATGATATTCCTACATCTACCAGGTCCTTGTGAATGTTACCAGATCAACGCACATCTTGGAAAGGATTCCGTTGGCGAAGCTGGAGTCGTACAGAGTGAGGCTCCTCTCGCGGCTCCCAGACACCTGGCCTCCGAGGCTGTCGGACATCACGCCGGCGTGGACCGCGGCCTTGCACAGCACCGAGGTCTGGGGGCGCAGGGGGGAGCGTGAGGGAGAGAACACACACAGTGCAACCCCAGGTCTGTCCGACCTCTGTCCTGCCCCTTAACCCCTCTCTCCTCTCTCCCGCTCCGTCCGGAATCCACTCCTCCCTCTCCAAGGGTTAGGGTTAGCCCTCCATCCTCTCCCACCCTCTCCAAGCCCCCTCCCTCCTCTCCTCCCTCTCCAAGCCCCCTCCCTCCTCTCCCACCCTCCATTCCCCACTCACACACAGTTCAACCTATATCACCATGACATTGCAATCGTCAATATTTCTAGTATAGATTGAGGGGCAGAAGTTGATGGAGTGTGTGTGGGGTGTGTGTGTGTGTATGGTGGGGGGGGGGAGTGTTCGGAATCAGATGGAACCCGTATGCGCGCCCAAACATCTCCTGTTGGAACTATTACTAGAAGCCATTGCAGGCCGGTCTGCTCATCACGTCAGCACGGGGTCCTAAACAGCCTCCGCTGAACCCGTCCCGTGTACTCACGTCTCTGTAGCCCTGTCGAGAGTGACCATGGATGTCTCCCACGACGTCCCCACACCCGGCGGGACAGTACACGCTGGAGGACAGGAGACGCAGCGTCAGAGGCAGCGAGCGCTTTACAAAGACAGGACTGGAGGTGAGACGACCCGGAGAGGTGAGACGACCCGGAGAGGTTCACTTACCTGAACCGCGGAGAGACGAAGTGGGATCCTCGCTTCACACACGAAATGAGATCTGGGATTGAAATCAGACAGCGTGACGGTTTGAGAGTGAAACACGTACGCACACGAACACACACATACACCAACACACACACAAGCACACACACATAGTCCTTCGGTCGGAGAAATGGTGGCCCACAGTTGTTTGTGCCGTTCCCTGTCCACAGAGTAGAGAGGAGGCCCCTTGTGTGATCACATGGAACAGAGAGCAGTTTGTGCGTCTGACTGTGAACTCCGCCCAGGCTCGGGACGTAACGCAACAGGGCTTCATAAACAACCTAGTAAACAACAGGAAACTGTAATACATACAGGAACTGTCTGTAATGTTCTAAACGTGTCCCACACTTCAGCTGACCCCCACAGTTTGGGAACCACAGAGCTCATTTATCTGTGTGCAGCCGTTTGAAAACAAAAACTAACCCTCACACCAATAACCCGGGGGTTATATCAAACTTGAAAATGAGCGAGCTCCAAGCAACTAAAGGCGGGGGAAACTAGACCAAGCTTTGTCCGCGTCTCCAAACGGCAGCGCGAACGTTTGCTCGGATCTAGTACCAAACACCGTACGCGATGCACCGTAGCGCTACGACACAGCGCTAAGCCCCTGTGGACGTGTGGATTCACTCTGCGTCGTGAGACACCCCCGGATATGTCCCGAAGGTCTGAGAGAGTGGGTTGTCGGTCTCACGCTGCTGTGCTCTGGAGCCCTCAGCTGAAGTGAAGGGAGACAGAGGGAGTGCATAGCTCTCCACCCACTCAGGGATGCAACGAGGGGCCCCAGGCCTCCCTGCATTCAGCCTGGGAGACGGAGGCGGCTCTCCCAGCTGCTGAGCAAACACTCAGGAGGGGAGATAGGGATGGGAGCTGCATTCCAATCAGCACACACACACACACACACACACAAGTGTGAGCACACACAGGGGCGTGAATTCACACATGCGCACACCCACACACACACACATTATTCCCACGCCCACAAACACACACAAACGTACACACAAACACTCGGGCGTACAACCACAAGAACACAGCAACACGCGGAAACCAAACAGCAGTAACATGTGTGTAAACGTGTGGAGGGATTACAGTGCCGAGCCACGACAATGGAGGCAGCGTGAGAGGTTCCACCTCCGAGCTTAATGCAGCAGACTGTGAAATAACACCATGTTTACCGTCAGTGCGACACCTCCATAATGCTTGTTTGTGACTGTATTTGCTGAGCAGAACTCTAAGGATTACACTGTAATGCCACTAGCATGTCAACGAGCCTACAAACAGTCATTAGGGCTCCATAGAGTGGTCATCGTAAAACACTGTTTACAACCAGGAGTTACGAGAAGAACCACTGACACTCAATGCCACGACAGAGCGAAACCAGTAAGATCTTTTGCACACTTTTTAAATGTTATATATCATGTCATATATAATGTTATATATTTAATTACTGTATATATACAAAAGGTATCATCATTCATCTCGAGAGACGTCTTGAGAGACTTCTTAAAGAGACTACTGGAGAGATTAAAGGAAGTGAATCAATCATGTAATCCTTGATTCAGTGGAAAGACACATTTGGCGGCGATGTCGATCGATTGTTGCTGAGGTGTGGCTGGTGAGGAGGAGGGTACCTGGGTGCTGATCAGTGGTGTAGGGGAGGGTACCTGGGTGCTGATCAGTGGTGTAGGGGAGGGTACCTGGGTGCTGATCAGTGGTGTAGGGGAGGGTACCTGGGTGCTGATCAGTGGTGTAGGGGAGGGTACCTGGGTGCTGATCAGTGGTGTAGGGGAGGGTACCTGGGTGCTGATCAGTGGTGTAGGGGAGGGTGCCTGGGTGCTGATCAGTGGTGTAGGGGAGGGTACCTGGGTGCTGATCAGTGGTGTAGGGGAGGGTACCTGGGTGCTGATCAGTGGTGTAGGGGAGGGTACCTGGGTGCTGATCAGTGGTGTAGGGGAGGGTACCTGGGTGCTGATCAGTGGTGTAGGGGAGGGTACCTGGGTGCTGATCAGTGGTGGAGGGGAGGGTACCTGGGTGCTGATCAGTGGTGTAGGGGAGGGTACCTGGGTGCTGATCAGTGGTGTAGGGGAGGGTACCTGGGTGCTGATCAGTGGTGTAGGGAAGGGTACCTGGGTGCTGATCAGTGGTGTAGGACAGCAGGAAGCCTCTGCCTGAGCGATGAGGTCCGGAGGAGAAGTCTATCGTCACCTCATTACTGGTCACGCTCACGTTCTTCTCGGTGCCTCCCAGCTTACCACACAGGGGCCCTGGCAATGACGTTCACACACACACACACACACATACACACACACACACACACACACACACACACACACACACACACACACACACATACAGTACCAGTCAAAGGTTTGGACCCATTATCCCATTCCAAACCTTTGACTGGTACTTTAGGTGAACACATACACACATATGTAAATATATACATATATATCAGTACATGCACACACATACACACGCATGCATATACTGTACACATGCACACAAAAACATGCCGATTTTCTCAGACACATACACACACACACTCATAAACCTAAACAGGCTTGTTCTGCGCACATGTAACGGGTATGTAACGACCGTGGTCTTGCAAGCTCTGTCAGAGGTATCTGACACTGTTCACTCCCACCACCGGGAGATCGCTTCCACCGGGAGTCGAACTCGCCACCTCTGGCTTCCCAAGCGCCACCACTACCAACTACGCCAAAGAAAAGCTAGCTATTCAATGACGCGGGTGGCTCATTACATACCTGAGGAGTAAGTTTCACCACTACGCATCGGCTACACACACAAACATGCAGATATTCTCACACACACACACACACACACTCATAAGCCTAAACAGGCTTGTTCTGCGCACACAAACACACACGCACACAAACACCAAAACGTGTCTCTGCAGGACAGAATCAAGTGACAGATTCAGAGTGAGAATCTTGGTAAACACGTCAAACACAAACCACCCCTCTTTAAAAACCACCTCCCGGGGCTTAAGGGGGTTTTACCTAACATGCTTGTCTACTGTAGTTTCATGTCATGTCTCTGGTGGCGCTCTGATTAAGAAGGAACCCACTCAACACCAGCCCAGGTAGAGCCCAGAGGAATGCAGCAGACGAGCTGCAGGCGCTAGCTTGTACAGACACATGAACTCCACAGCATCATGAGGTAGGATGCGTGGAATCTGATCGTAAAACGGTATAATAAGCGGGGTAACGGAATCGTCCCTGCCTCTACGGCCGTCATCCAATACCTCAGAGGGCCGTCACATGCCCGTGAGGTGTGACTGGATACTCCGGCCTGGCAGAGACGCATGCGGTGTGAGTTCACGTGCGCTACTCCTGCAGAGGAACGAACCATGTAAGCTTTTCGCTACCGGCAGAGTAGCTAGCAAGCGAGGCACGAGATGAAGCGGTGCCCCTCGAGCCAGGGGAAAGCAACTACCACGGCCCCCTCATGCACATGTCCGCCCCCCCCCAGATTTCTGTTTTCTTATAATAAAGATTTAAGGAATTATATACAATTATCATAATTATAAATATATATTTTTTGTATCCCTCTCGTTTTAAGATGGGACCCCCCAAAACCAAATTCTGGCTACGCCCATGGATTATTGATACCTCTACTCTACAGATAACCACTACCATCCAACCATTGAGACAACTTATGAAACATTCAATGTGGTCACAGATACAAATCCCTTTCAAAGGTAGAAGCAGCTCGTCCAGCCATGTCCCCCCCCCGCCCTTCCCTTACCTATGCTGTGCGTCCCGTCACCGGCGGTGATGGTAAGTGACCCGTTCCTGCAGCCGGGGCTCTGCTCCACGTCAAAGTCCCCAAACAGGAAGCGCAGCGTGCGCCCCGGAGGCGCCCGGAGCCTCCACCTGCACCAGGAGTCCACAGGGTAGGTGCCCGGGTAGTGCTGCGAGGCCAGGGTGCCACTCTCTGTGCCCAGAACCGTGTGCCCGCAACCATTACCTGCAACACGGAGAGACAGCTAGGGGGAATGAGGTCTGGGGATTTAACAGCAATGAGAAGATTTGGTTGTATACGTTTTATTCCTTTGGCTGCTAGCTTTTGTCTAAAGCGACGTACAGATAGCATGCAGAGTTATCACATTTGAGTTTGAGTTGAGTTATAAACTCACACCAGATATTGTGGTAACATAGAGTTATGTGCAACTACATGTTGTATATGGTGTCTAAATGGTACCTCAGTGTTACTGAAGTATGCAACAAAGTAGTTTTGGTATGATTGGAAGCTTGAAGAAGTTGTGCAGTGAATGTTTTGCTTTGATAGAATATAAAGGCTTAGTTATGTCAAGTCTACATACACACAAACACGCAGTTACTCACTCATACACACACACACACACACACACACACACACACACACACACACACACACACACACCACACACACACACACACACACACACACACACACAGAAAGATGTCTGTTGCCAACAAATCCCAGAGCAGGGTAAGCTGTGTCTGGTGTGTAGGTGTGAGAAGAGAATGACTCCATGACTGCTCATGGATTCCCGGGAGCTTGTTAGCAGCCAAGTTGGCCAGCACACGTCAGAGTGGGGGTTCTACTGATCACGTTCACTAGACAAGGAGGAGAGTATTTACGCGGATGTTAATAACAGGGCTCTCGTCCGGGAAAGCTGAGTCATCTGGATCGGAGAAGAGCGCGCTCAGTGGAGCAAGAGGTGTTTACAGTCCTGAGATCACGACCGCGAGCTGACCCAAAACAACCGAGCTTCGGTACAACTAACCCAAGGTCTTCCTGAGAGCTAAGCTTTACCATCTATGTACAGAACTGAGAAACCTGACTGAAGTGCACTTCTTACTGAAGAATAGGGGTAAACAGACTTTTGAAAGGGTCTCTCAAAGGCTGACACAATAGCCCAAAGCTGCCACCATTAGTACAGAAGCTCAACATCCTTCGAAACGATTTTGACGTTTTAATTGGGTGACTAAACGCATCCTCTGTCTGCCTGCGGTTGTCATCATGACTAACACTCAAAGTGGAGTGGAAAAACAAATATTTGAAAGTCGTTGTGGATTGCCGTTGTTGTTTATAATGATTCAGGGCGCTGTGGGGGTGTTGGGTCGACAGCCTGCCCCGAAGTCGATGACCCTCACCATTCCAGTTAGAAAAGGCTTCCTACGACTGTGTTTCCATATAAGGTGAGTGACAAGTCACCGGGAGACGTTCCCATCCGCTTCATTAGCAGGCTTCTCCTGTCCTGCTCCAATCGCCTCCTCCGGGCCTCTCACTCTGACCCCCTCCCAGCCCCGACCCCACCATTGCCTGCCTGCCCCTCTTGTCCCCCAGGATTCCCTGGAAATGCCAGGGCGACACGCTGTAGCCGCGGGCAACAGAGCGTGGATCTGTGTCACCATCCGGTCGGAGGCCACGAGAGCAGCATTCCTGGTACTGTGGGGGTGGTTTGGAGGTTGGCAAGTGTTCCTCCTGGTCTAGCCAACCCCACCATCACCCCCACTGACCTGGTCTGTCTGACAGCCAGCCTGTGGCCCTCTCATCCAGGGTCTCTCTCTCAGCCTGGCCCCTTAGCGGGGGCCCTGGGTGAGCTTTGTTCCATGATGAAGACACCCTGCCTCTCCAGAGATTAGAACTCAACTCTACACTTCCTGATCTGTCTGGAAGGATTAAATGTCAGAGGAAAAGAAACCAGCCGCTGAAAACAAACAGGATTTTCTTCCAGCCAGTAAAGGTTTTTCCCAGGGAGAAACGGGGTGCTAAGCCTCGGCTTCTCCATGGATTCATCCGGAAAGAAACTGTTACAAAACTGTATTGAGGCCCCCCCCGTCCTCTTGGCAGGTCTTTACAGGCCTGGCCTAGCAAACAGGATGCTCAGCGGTGTGACCTGTCACTGCCTAACTCAGCCGTGTCACTCACAGCAAGCCAACACTTCCGCACCGGGGCCAGGAGATGTGTTTTTTATCCTCCTGTCGTCTCCAGCCGTTGCTTCATCGCCGAGTTACTCAATAGTTCGACCAATCACGACTGGGATGTTAGTCATGTTTCCTCTTTGAAGACACTCGACGATGCACTGAGTTTAAAGCGTTCTGTGGGAAACTGTGTCGGTCGTGTTTGTGAATGTGGTCACAGTGATTCATATTGACCCCTTGGCCTTGCCTCGTCTGGATTGTGAAACGTTGTGTCAACAACAGCATGCAGCCTGTCGCTGTGGTCTTCCTTCCTGGAAGGGCGGGTGGGTGTATGGCTCGCCTCCCATCAGTAGGTCAACACAGATGATAGACTGGTATCCTCTGTGGAAAGCTACCATGACATCACGGTTGACTTTTGAACTCAGTTTGAATCTGGACTGTGTGCTACCCGGTGCCTCAGACTTTGGCAACATTTATCTGTGACATTTTTCTCCACCTAGTCAAGTATGGTTAATTAACCCTAGATTTGAAGGATGGTTAGATGGTCTGGATTAGAGATGTCAAAGCAATATTAGGGCTTTAAGTGCTTGAACTGTATACAATGACAATGTTCTTCCCAGTCTGTCTTCATTCAGAAAAACAATATGTTCACATTGTTAAGTCTCTATGACAGTATGTAGGCTACAATATGTTTGGTGTTGAACCAAAGGTTAAAAAAAAAGAATTGTTAATTCTAATCTTTAAGAACATTTTATGAAAATGTAGGCTACTGCGGGTCTACAGTCTATCGTTATTCAAAACGATCTGGAATCAACAGATATGTTCACACACCTTGCAGTGTGGTACGTGTGGTACCGTGTGCATTAAATTGCACATATTCATGAAAGGCTCATTAAAGTACAGCATAACCTACATGTCCATGCATTTTTACATCCTAAAATGTATATCATGCTATTGATATGATAACAAAGCTCTTGCAATTGATTCAAAACATTGGTTTCAGTGCATTATACTGAGCCTGTTTTTTTATCGCTTTATTCACAAATTTAAGGACATAATTAAGTTAGATGCAAATCTTACCCTCTTGACCGTTGACTGTTCTTACACTACAACAGATCCACAAACTGCCAAAAACAAACTTCACAGCATCCCTGATATATTGGGACTGAGCGAACATGATCTCGTAGCGCTCCACAAGGAAGGTAAGGTGCAACTTCAGAGCTGGGAAGCCCGACGATTTCAGCTCTACACAAGCTACAGTTACTTGGTTTAAGGTACAGCGTTACTTAGCTTTGGTTACTTGCGATTGGCCACAATCCAATGACGTTATCGCTCATTGGTCCACCCATATGTCATTTAACTCAACTTCAAGAATTCCTTTCCCATATTAGGGTCGGTTGTACTCGGGTTGTGTTTACGTTTATATCTTTGACCGCAGGTCTAAGATCAGTCGGTATCGATTTTCAAGTTTGACTGAGGACCGAGAACACTTGTCCTAGACCTGTTGTTGGTGATTCTCTTAACAATAGAAAACATACATAGCCTAATAACTGCCTACATTTTGGGACTCATATTAAATGCTTAGACATGATTCCTCTGAGTAGTTTAACTTGACTGTCCTCCGTTTCATTGCGCCTCATTTGTCTTTGCACTAATAGGCAACCCTACCCTATAATTACTTTAGAAGACCGCCACCTCCTGGTAAAAATGTGTGCAACACAGTAATAACCAAGCGTTGAATGCGTGATGCTGTAGGCCTAATCTGTTTAATAACGACTGGTCATCACATATGTTTGCATGTAGGCTATAACCAAATAAAAACATATCGTGGTAAATACTAAAACACACAAGTAGCCTATCCCTCAATGTCATGCACCCCACTAAAATAACTGGGTCCTTTCTCCGTGTATTGATTTAGACCGTTGCAATGTTCTTGAGGCTAAGCATTTTGCTAGATCTGTTGTAAAATGTACTGCACTGGCGCTCAAACAAGCCGTGCGCTCTCACATAAGAGCAGTTTGACCGATTTACACATCGCGTGCGAACAAACCGCTTCTCGTGACAGCGGGACAGATGCTTCTCAGGCAAATGCTGCCTTCATTGCAGGAAGTGTAACGAAGCAGTACGGCGCATGCTCTGGAAGCTCTCCACAAGCGAAGGATGCGTTATTCTCTCCAGTAAAACAGTAAGTAAAACGCCGAATAATGAGTTTAAATGGTGCATTGTTGTTTTACGTTAATGTCAAGCTGAAGTGTGGAGATTTGTTGATGTTTTCTGTCGCTTCCCCTGGCCTGGGTGGCGTGCGCCGTCGCGCTGTTATGTTTGGTGGTGGTGTGCGTGCGCTCGCACCAACAGACGTCAGTATAAGTGGGAAAGGAGGGAGAGAGAGAGGCACGCAAATGCCGGGAGTTAGTGCTCTGTACGGCTTCTTGCTTGGCTCAAATGGACGTGTTTGTCTACCACATTCACAAGATTAACGATTTATTATCTAAATTATTTACATTTAATCTTACATAGTGTCACTATTTTAGTTTGTAACTTAATTAAACATAGGTTAAATTAAAATGAGGTTCTGTTCTGGATAATGAACATTTATATTGTATAAGAGTCAATGTAACTGAATCTGTTTAATCAGATATATAACTGGTTGCATGCTTTAGAGTAGTTGTCCCTGTAACCCACCTTTCTCCTCAGTCATCGCCTTTCACCTGTTACAACAGCGAGATAGAAATCCTTCTCGACGGATTGCCCTTTTAACAGCACTTCTGGATGGACGTTATGTTTTGCCCTGTGCTACTCTCTGAAAACAGCCGTGTGTGAATGATCATAGAAGAATGGCCTATACAGTATGATTGCAGTGTGCACTTACTGTCCTGGTGTTCTTGTACCATACTGTACAATACAGTTGTAGCCTACTGTACAGTGTAACCCTTACCCCAACTCCTATGGAGTTACTCTGATAGGCTGGATCTTATTTGGATATTTAGATACAGGCTGCATCTCTGGAAAAGGGGGATAAAGCATGGTTGATTCAAGTTTGAATTGCAAAGTTACAAGGCCTGATTGTTGATTTGTGTTTAATGCATCACTGTTAAGCCTCCATGCAACAGCGTGGGCAAAACAATGCTTACAATGCAAATTTAATCAATTTGGACAAGCCTTGTTATGCAAGACCATCAATTATTACTGTTGCGGAACCTAGAATGACTGGTGTGGCTACTGATAATTCATTACTGGTTGTCAAGTTTGTTGCTTATGTAAATGCTGTCCCTTCAGCTCATTCAGAATGTGTGTATGATTGGACGCTCTTATGGATTATTGAGAGAAACACATTGTTAACGGTCATAACGGCGCATGTTCAACGAGGAGGATGGATTTGTCATCCGTCCCCGTGCATGTGGGGACCCTGTTTCAGGGCTAGCTGACATTGACCCGTGTCAGCTGTGATGCACATCCCTGTGCGTGAGCTGGGCGCCGACGGTAACGTGCGTGCCGCTTTCCCTCCGGGCCTCCAGGGAGCAGCGATGGCGGGTGCTGGCCTCACGGTGACCCCGGGCGGTGTGGCGAGGGTGAAGGAGGAGGAGGAGGAGGAGGGGGAGGCCAGTGGCAGTCACAGGAGGAGAGTCATCCTGCACCTGCAACCCATCCTACAGGGGTAAGAGGTTCACAGACTGGGTCCTGGGTAGGGGTGCGGGGGGGGGTTCTAACCTGAGCTCTAACATTCAAGTTATGTTTAGATAGTCTGTCATAATGTCAAAGTATCTGTTTTGAAACAGTTTCCCAATAAACAAAGTAGATATTAAGATATGAAGCAAGGAGAAACTACAACAGTGTTGTGTTTCTTTGGAGCATATTCGACAGGAGAACTGTTATGTAAAAGGGAGGACATTGTCGCCCTCTGCAGGGCAAAAGAAGACAATGCTGAAACACGCACTACTGTTTTGGCGATAGAGACTCACCATGGTAAGACTTCACTGGCCTCTGAGCAAATGACCTACATTCATGAAACCTATTGTGTTTGTTTGTATTGTAATATAGGATGCTTACTATGTGTGCTAAAATTACATTTTATTAATTGAGCAGATGCTTTTATCTAAAGCAAGTACATGTAGTGCACTTAGAAAGTCCATCAGAAGATCAAGGATCAGAAGTGCAGAGTTCTAACAGTGTTCCAGTGGTCAGAGTCAAGGAATGTTCTGTATTTCCCATCCTCTCCCCCATCAGAGGAGAATGGCGCCGATGGAGAGGAGGTGGAGTACGGCTATCCCATCACCTGCGGAGACAGCAGGGCCGTCCTCCTGTTCAAGAAGTTTGTTTGCCCCGGGATCAACGTCAGATGTGTGAAGGTAGTTCCAGTTAACGTCCGATGGAAGTTCACGAGCAGCGTCACTGTGTCGCAGCAGTGTAGTCACGTCTGAGCCTGTCCAACCCCCCTCGAGATCGTTTGGATGGATGAAACATCGAAACATCGAAACAATTCAGGAATCCTCAATCTCGTTCTGTTCCCCTTCTGCAGTTCAACGACCTGCTGATCAGCCCCAAGCAGTTTGTTCACCTGGCAGGGAAAGCCACGCTGAAGGACTGGAAGCGAGCCATCCGTCTTGGAGGGGTGATGCTCAGGTAGGCCCCCGTTCCGGAGCATTCGCTGGGCACCCTTCTACCGTCTGTAAGGCTTTGGGTTGCTACCAGTGGACCGTTTGATTGCCGTGCCTTCTGCAGGGCCACTGTGTCAGTTTGGTACGGTTTTCCCGTGCAGTTTGAAAGCAGTCATTGGAGGGTTGTCCGCGTGCTCGCGGCGGTTGAATCTCCTAGCGCCCTGTCAGGCTGCAGAGTGACACGTCTCTCACCCTGAGCTACGGGTTTCCACACGTCTGCTTTCCACCCGACAGTTCCTCTCTGTTTGTCTGTAGGCTGTGTCGTATCAGTGGCCTTTCGACAACAGTTTGCTGATCTAAAAGGCTCTCTGACTGAAGGGGAATTCTTGCTATGCACATAATGCTAGCAGAATGGCAGCAGCCCACTGCGTTTTGAATCTATTTCCATTTATTCATTCGGCAGATGCTTTTATCTCAAATGGCAAACACACAGCACACACAGTAGCTAAGTGCTGCCGTCTCACGGTTTTACTGTGGTCAGGCTAGACAAACAACGCTCCTTCTATGATTCTCCATCCCCACGGTTACTGTGTGTCCCACAGGAAAATGATGGACTCCGGCCAGATAGACTTCTACCAGCATGAGGCCGTTTGCACCAACACCTGTCGCAGCACCAAGTTCGACCTGCTGGTCAACAACACCCGAATCCCCCCTGGGCCGGCCCTGCAGATCGCCCCCTCCCCCTCTCCTCTGCCCGGTGAGCCCCGCCCCCTGACCTTGACCGTGACCCCCTGACCCTGACCCTGACCCCCTTAGGAGTCAGGGGACATACCAGCATATAGTTACTTATTTTGCAGAGTAGGAATGCTGGCCTGGGACCAGTTGTGTATTTTGAATGAGATTAAGAGTGGCTTAGAACTGATCCCAGATCGGTAGGCCTGCTCTCGGATACTTAATAACTAAGTCTTGTTTAAGTAGACCTACTTAAGTATCCTCTACTTGCTGAGGCTGTTACTTGCATCAAGTGGATGGGATAGCTTTGGGAGAAATGGCAATACAGAGATAACCTCTAGTAATAAAATAGTATATCCATGGTAGAAATAGGACATTTTGGAAATCTGAAAACTTAAAGTAATAGAAAGATTGTCCTTTTCTGAACGGAACTGATTTTGATGTGGCAGCTATTTCTTCACAGTTCAATGAGTGCACAGAGAATATGTGAAATATAGAGATTACAAAAACGATTGTATGAAGAGACCTTGGTATTGCTTTTATAGAAGCTGGAAACCAGACACAATCCTGATAATGAGAAATACTCTCTCAATAACTTTTTATGCTGAGTCACAGTTGTAGATAAAGCCAGAATATATTAAGACCTGGTTATTACGACCTGAATTGAATCAGTGAAATGAGTGATCGGATGAGATATGGAGCGTGTTTGGTTATGACTTTGCTGCGTCCTGTTGGCCCAGGAGATCGACAGGCCTTGGAGGTGGAGGAGAGCCCGGAGGAAAAGCCATGTACTATTGTAAACTGGAGCTCTGGACGAGCCCCGCCCAACAAACCCAACAACAGCCAACGGCCATTTCAAGAGAAGGCGAGTCGAATTCCCTGGTGAGTGTGTTTTCTTCTTCTCCCCCTCTGTGTTTGTCTCGATCATCATGTAAGGTCCTCACTGTCACCTTCCTACTAGAAGACACTCTGGGGGCGTTCCGGGAGCTTACTGGGGCTAATAATGCCAAACCAGGGGCCTGGGTTCAAATCCAACTGACATCCAATCCTGCATGTCTTCCCCCCCTCTCTCTCTTCCTGCTTTCCTGTCTCTTTTCAACTGTTCTCTACCAAAATATAGCTGCAAAAAAGGCCCAGAACACATCTTCTAACCACAATACCACTTTTGACCTTCTCTAGACGAGACCCTGGGGTTCTGGAGGGGCGTGGCAGACATAGGCCTGATGGGGGATGTTCTGTCCAGCATTCGCACCGAGCTGCTGGCCACGCTCAGGGGAGTGGAGGTCCGCAGCGACGAGGCCAGCCTGCTGGAGGCTGGTGAGCCCTCCCAACTGCCACGACGGGGGGGGGGTGAACCATGAGAAACATCACCGAGTGGGGAAATAGACAGCTGTTATACGTCGACCGGATGCGTCCGAATGTCATCCTCGAATCAATATCCGCATTGAAGATCGTCAGAACTCGATTAGAGATCGTCTATTTCAGGGAAACACATTCCATGTGTGTTGGCATACAAATGAATGTAGTTACAAATGAATGTAGTCAGGAAATATAAATGTTACGTTTAGCAGTTTCCTTGGCTTTTTTCCCCCCGTTTTCACCCACTCACTGTACTTCCTGTTCTGTTTTTTTCAGATGGCCAGGTGCTGAACTCTCTGTGTGAGATGTTTGGTCTGCTGGACTCGGTTAGGAAAGCTCTTGATCAGAGGCGCAGCCGAACAGATGAGAATCGGCAGCTGGCTCACAACCCACTTCAAGGTGAGAGGACAGGAACAGGTAGACATACAAGGACATACCAGAACCAGGAACGTGTATTGCCAAGTCAGCTGACATAGACATCCCGTCTACACAAGTAGACATTCCCTCAGCACTGGCTTCACTACCACATCTGTCAGGCTGACTGTGTTTACTTTTGTTAGCCTCTTACTTTGGTTGTGATAGTCTAGGGGTATAGTGTGGCCATGTTGTGGCGCTGTAGTTGGGTCTATTAACCCATTTAAGTCATGTGATGGTGGGTAAAATCCCTGACCCTGCTGCATCTCCTCTATCTTATCCCCAGGGCTGGAAGACAGGTTCGAGGACCAGAGAAGACAGAGTCAGGATGGACGTCATCCACCCCATGCAGGTAGCTCCTTCAGGCCTGCATCCTCCAAGCGCCCACGTCTACAACGAACCTCATCATCCACCACCCAGACCCACATCCAGACCGTCCTATCCCCCATCACCACTTCCCCGATGGGCCAGATTGTCTCCGTCGCTGGCCTCCCGGTAGCCACCCTCGCCCAGCTCCCCACCGGCTCTCAGCACTTTACGCAGCACGCCGTCTCCCTCGCCAGCCAGCGGGGCAGGGAGGGAACCTTCCATGCAGGCCTCAGAGGGACTCTGTTCAGCCCAGCCACAGAGTCAGGCGTGGGGGTCCTCAGCCGGCCGGAGAGCAAGGAGAAGGAGCAGCACAGGGGGATGAATAAGGACAGGTCCCGGATACAGGCTGACAGCGCCCGGGGAACTGTTGTGACGCGGAAGGAGGACTCTCACCTCAGGAGAGAGGAACAGAGGGGGGCCGAGGGCAGAGCGGACGAGGACAGAGGGGACGAGGACAGAGGGGACGAGGACAAGATGTTGAGAGAAGAGTCGTGTGATGTGGAGGTTGTGCTCGTTGAGGAAGAGCCAACAAAAGAACGTGACGTCAAGTGAGAGGACCGAATCACTGAGATATGAGGGAGAGGGGGAGAGGGGGAGAGGGGGAGAGGGGGGGAGAGGGAGAGAGGGAGGGAGGGGGGGGGAGAGGGAGAGAGGGAGGGAAACAGAGAGGGAAATTGAAACCGCTCTCTACTGTGTAATTGCATAATATTAATATTTCTCAGACTAATTTACCACAACCTTGAAGATCAAAGCCATTCAGACATGTTGCAGTTCACTACTGTGTGTCGCCTGAACAATTGCAGTAGAGCTGTTCTGTCTAATGTAAGATTTGAAATGAAACCTGCTGGCTGTTTTTGTATTTTATTTTTGTTGGCATTTTGTGTCAGTCTGAGTTCTGTTGGTAAATTGGCAGAGAGAATGTCTACAGGGTGTTGATACGTACTGGGTTATGTCGAAATCACTCAGGAGACCCATCCAAGGTGTACAGCATATGTCTACAAAATGTTTCATTTACAGATATAATTGCAGTTTGGTTCTCATTAATTCCTAAATGAACTCAGTAGCAAACAGTTGCTTTCAAATGGATGCTGTCACATATTTAATTTTTACATTTTGGATACAGCTCTAGTCCCTTTATTGGGCACGGTCATTTGAGTTAGCGACTTGTCAATCCATCCTTTCCTAGACATACTGATGTCCTATTACAAGGCTCATCTGTGTTACAATGTGAGCTCCACGCTGGGGCATTCAAGGAAAAAAAGACTTCTGTTGTTGTAACACTTTGTGTGGGTTTGATATTTGATATTTTTCTATGTAGCCAGTTTGTACAAAATGGAATTCTTGTCAATGTGTTTGTACAACATTCTTTTCTATTTATGTTGTTTTTCAAAATGTCAAAATCATGTTTCAATGTTCATAGTTGGACAGCGCATATACAAAACTTGGATTTGCAGACTGAATACAGGACTGTACAGTGATCACTGTATTTCATTTGATAAACGCAGACATAATGAACTCAGGTCAGCATATATATCTTGCAAAGATACCAGAGATACAGAACCGATGTTCAATCACCTATGCACCCCATGTATCCCAAATGTTTATACTAATGTTATATCCATTATTATATCAACATTTTAAATGATGTATCAAAGATGTGACTTGTCTCATTTGAGATGTTGTTGAAAAATATATTTTGACCACTGGTTTATAAAACTCAGAAGCCAAGACTGATGGTGCAGTTCAGGTATTTTCTTTCTATTTGTCACTTGACCTTTCTATCCTTTTGAGTAACAGCAGTTAAGAAAAAAAAGTTATATACAGGAACGTTAGAGCACCCTTAATTGTAACTAAACACTACTTGCCCAATGAGCAAGATTGCACAAGTTTGTTTTGTAAAAAAAATAATAGAATAAACTCCCTCCATAAAACTGAATATATATATGATGTTTGTGTTTGAGTTCTGGGGGGTAGGAGCACAGTCCATGTGCATGGAGTCATGGCACACGTATCTGAGGTTTAAAGGACTCTATACACCACGGGTTGCGGGACTTCGATGTCATTCAATAACAAGATTAAAGCCTCTCTCTGAGGTGTGCCGCTTCTCTGAAAGTTCTGTTGGTTTCCTGGCGAGCACGCTGACCTCACATCCTTTCACTGCCCAGCAGCGTCCAGTCGAACCCACCGGCTCCCGGTGCGCTGTGATCAAAGACGTAGGCTTTGGGGGCGGGCGGTAGGGACATGTCCTTACCAATGTCAACAGAGCATTGAGACTTTCCCTCCAAGTATCAGTCAAGCAGGAGCAGTGTTAGCATATGGGTGCATAAAAAACGTTTGTCAATATTCAAACCTTCCCTGTTGGCTGTGACGAGCCATATGAACATAGAAATAGGGGTGGTCAATATCAGAAGTAGGCATACATCTTAGTTTCTTCATAGAGCAAATGATGGATACAAATATTCTGCCGTTAGCAGGTTGATTATAATGGTGGCTCTTTGCAGTGCGGGGAATATTCTTTTTCTATCCAGATGTGTTTGTTTGTTGAAGGTTGAGAGTAGCATCTGCTGAAGCTACTGCTATGATCACCGCTAATGATAACAAAGAGTTTTATCTGCCACCATGCAGCTGTTAGCATCCCTGCCACCACCTGTCCCTGAATTGAATCTGAACAGCACTATGCACCACATGTAACCTCAGGCAAATTAGCCTCCAGTTTTAAGTTGCTAAATCAATTTTTACCGGTAAACTTTAAAGGTGCCAAATGTCCACCATGCATCACAAAGGCGTGATTACAGGTGTTAGCGTGAAACATGCTTGAGCTCCTTCGGTCAAATCGAATCATTCGTTATGTAATCTGTCGTCCCGCTAACTCCATTAGAGGCTGGGATGAGAGCTTCTCGCAGGCCTGAAACGTCTCTCTGTTGGGGTCTGCATCTGTTCCCCCGCGTTTAATTCAATCCTGCACCTTAATGTCCACGCGGGACAACAGAATGAATGATAAACAGCCCCTGCAAATGGTGCTTTGATCCAATTGGTCTCTTCGGGGCCATGGGCACTCGATGACAGAACCTGACTTTGCTGTCGCAAAGCTACCTTGTATCATTCTACGGGTGGGGTCTGCCGCATTGTCAGCACTTTTACAAGATGCTCAATTTGAATGATGAGTCACTAGGTTCATGTAATGTCGTTATAAATATAAGAAGACACCTTCCATTTGTAGCTGTGTCCTGCAGTTCGGACTCAGATAAATTATCTTGCTATGTCTTTATGGGGTGTTGCTGTGTGCAATCACATGGCAGGGAGGTGGTAAAACAGCAGCTACCCAGTAGCAAAACCTGTCAGCACCAGAGTCCATGTTATAGCCTATAAGCATATAACATTTTAAGATCTGCAGTATTATCAGAGACATGATTTGCAAGATTTTTTATCAGTGACAATATGCCTTGTGTAGATTGTGTGGAAACAAGTTTTAGGCTATCAGGTAGCCCATGTCCTTTAAAGGTATAAGCTTTGTCTGGTAGATAGCTTTATTGGTCAATTCTAAAAAAGAAGGGTGTTACATTTGAGAATCAATAAATAATTATTGTTCTCATAGACAGAGTGAAAAAACAATTATGTTAGAGGGGATGTATTATGGTTGAATTCCCTCTGCCCTATGGCAGAGCTACACGTCGATTCAGGTGCCTGGTAGTTGCTTGTGTGCCAAAAAGATTAGCCTACATCCAGTCAACCTGAGAGCGCCTCTTTAATGCCTCTGTCTTCTAATCTGCAGTCTTTGTTCATTGTTCTGGAACAGCTCCCCACGATCATGCCGGTGAATACACGGCGAGGTGAGGGCATTGATATTACTTGTAGGTGGCATATGGGAGTTTGGGTAGTTGGCGCAGAAGTGACATATAGAAGAAACGATACTTATATGTCTGGTGGGAATATGGATAGGCAAAAAAACGCAGTTTAAATAGCCGACACCCTCTCAGCCAATAGAAAGATGAAACTCCCTTGAGCGCAAATCTGTTGCTTGACAGTGCCACTTGGAGGCGTCCGTCGCATGTTTTTGAACGGTCATGTCGGGTAGGGAAAGTAGCCTATGCCTGGGAAAGAACTCTTGTCTACCCCTTTCAATGTTTATCCTGACGTCAGTTACCAGAACTCGCGCTGCCCCTGTCTTGCTCAGTCTCAACTACGTTTCAGCAAGAATTCGTGGAATCGATGGTCTCGAGTCCACAACTTGCAAATCGGTCCTATGCGGAGTCACTGAAATGATTTCTGCGGGTTTTTCAAAGTGGACTTTAACAGAAAAATGAACACCTGTGCTTTTCTACTGATCCTGGCCGTTCAGATCTACGCCGATGGCATTGAGGGACCAACAGGTAAAAATAATCTTCTTTCGCTTTTAAATGGCTGAGTTGGGAAGTTCTGCATCCAGGAGAGAGTCCCACGATGCCCCGAGTCTGCTGCAATCTGGGTGTCGCAATACTGTCACTGACGTATTTCTCTTCTATATCTCAAGTTCATGACTTTATGCGGTAGCCTACTATAGAGTCGTCTTTCGCATACAGAAGAAATAGATACTCTTCTGAATTGCTTTAAGTTTAGTTTCTTTATGTGTTTTTGTCCAAATTGGATGGAAGCGGGTGTTACCGGTAGGGTAGATAAAACCTATGTGATTTGGTGTGTGATAAATAAAACCCGTTTTCTTCTCGTAACAACGGAATCCACCATAGTCTTGTTTAAGTTGCCAATTTGTTTTTGTGTTGTGGTTATTGGAGAAATCCGTTTAAGATGTTATCAGGTATAATGAACAAAGCATATTTGTTTATTTAGAACATATAATTGAACAAATAATCGTCTGTAAGAAGAATAATAGGGAATCATTTATATTAATTTGTATTGAAAATATGTTTTTAATATCGTATTACGGTGACATTAATAGCCTATTTAAATTCAAGATGGAACATTCGGGTTTATACATTCTGAATTTAGTGTTGTGTTGCCAAGTCCCTGAGCAGTGCGTAAATGCGGATATTAGCTCTTGCGACGGTTTAGAGCACCATTTGAATGCCTTCTGGCTAATATACACAAGCAGGTCGGAGAAGAATTAAACACTGACAGAAAAAGGACACTGCAGTTTTTATAAAAATAAGTTAAACCTGAGATCATTCAGGCACGCTCCGTGAAAGGCAGCTCTGGAAAGAGAGAGAGAGAGAGAGAGAGAGAGACTAGAGGGTTAATGTCTTTATAGTAATGCCTTTGATGCTTTTGTTAATGTATAAATCAAGGGTCATTTTCTTATATTATTTTATTACACACTCTACATTTTTCAAAACTGTCAATTGATAACTCTAACTCTGAAAAGATTTTATTCGCGACCAGATTCATATTATACCATATTTGTGTGGTATAAGGATGTTCCAAGTGAACAAACTACTCACCCACTCATTCCATTTGATTCTCGCCTACTGCTCCCCCCCTCCCCCCCACACACACACCACACCACATTGTCCCCTCTTCTCTATCAAGTCTGAGTGCATCTCACCTCTTCCCTGCTAGTGGTTTTTGAAAATATGGAGCTTAGTAGCACATGCCCTGTTTAGTAGGAGTGTGCTACTCTACATACCTTGAGTCAGTCCTCTCAAGATGTGCCTCGCAAGAGTCCTTGCATCTGTTGCCATGATGGAGTGGGATTCAGAGTGTAGGAAAGAGAAGGCTATTTGTATGACTAGACAGGATGCATTCCAAATGTCACACTCTTTCTCGTTTTCTCCTCTCTCTCTCTCTCTCTCTCTCTCTCTCTCTCTCTCTCTCTCTCTCTCTCCCTTTTTGCAGTTAGCTTATCAGTACAATTGAAAGCGAAACCATATTCTTTCCCCCGACAACCGTTGCTGTGTGTCATGCCAGCTACACGTTTCCAAATCTGGCGGTGTGATATGTACCTTATTGTCATGAGGGGAATGAACCCTATCATCAAGAAGAATGGGTCGAGCCATGGAAATGATCAAATCCCAGGCAGTTAATTAAAAGAACTCACATGGAACATTGAAGATTGACTAGAAAACGTGTCATCGGAGAATCACGCCGTGTTGATTATTTAGTTTGTTAACTGAGGTGTGGCAGCCTCAGCATCTGTGTCATTATCTTCCCATTAACCAATTACATTTGTGTTGTTGCCCCGTGCGTTTTAATCTGGGTGATTGGAACCCTTCGAAGACTCCCCTCTGGCTCGTTCATGGGCGCCGGGAACAGTCATTAGTGGAACATGACGTCAAGAGATGGGTCGGACAGGTGGCCTTGAATTCCATTTGTCTGCTTTTCTGCAATGCTGTCTGGGCAGTGTGCAGGCTTCTGGTCCTCATGATCCCCAGTCAAGGCGTTAAGGAATGTGCATGGGTTAACTATCCCTCACGGGGGCCAGCCCACAACTCTGTTTTTGATCAATACGATCATAATACAATCAAATCCATTCTTATTATTTTGTCAAATCCATTCTTTATTCCAGGTAGTCCCGGCTGCCTAGTCTCACGGCTGCCTGGACATTAAGTCCATGGGAGGAAATGAAATATCTGCTCTGCCAAACTGGTCAGACCCCAGAGCATGGTTTATGAGTGAAACAAAAATTCCATTTGCGCCTGCAGCAGAGTGGGTCAAGGACATGGAAGACCACTGTTTGCAGGATGTGTTTCTATCCCAATTTCAATGATGCAGTGCCTGATCGAGTGGTATCCTCTTCTCTCCTCACCTCTCTTACCCTCACCTCACCTCTTCTCGCCTGCATTTCCCCTCTTTGCCTCACCTCGCCTCTCGCCTCTCGTCTCCTCTCCAATCCTATCCTCACCCCTCCTTTCTTCTCTTCTCTTCTCTTCTCTTCTCTTCTTCTCTTCTCTTCTCTTCTCTTCTCTTCTCTTCTCTTCTCTTCTCTTCTCTTCTCTTCTCTCCTCTCTCTCTCTCTCTCCTCTCCTCTCCTCTCCTCTCCTCTCCTCTCCTCTCCTCTCCTCTCCTCTCCTCTCCTCTCCTCTCCTCTCCTCTCCTCTCCTCTCCTCTCCTCTCCTCTCCTCTCCCTCCTCTCCTCTCCTCTCTCCTCTCCTCGTCCTCTCCTCTCCTCTCCTCTCTTCTCTTCTCTTCTCTTCTCCTCCCCTCTCCTCCTCCTCACCTCACCTCTCCTCACCTAACCATCTGTCCCCTCACCACCAAGCACTGTTGGCTACTAAGCATAATCGGGGGCCGTTGTCCTATGTCACATATCTCATCTCTCGGTTCCATCTGAAGTTACTGTAAGACAGAAGCTCATCTTTTACAATGATGTCGAGATGAGAAGAAATAGGAATCCTGGTGATGGGAAGTCAGTGAAGTAAGAAGACTTTTCTTTAGCAGATTCCCCATCGTCCACAGCGCTGTAGGCAGCAGCAGATGTGGAGTCTGGCAGTGCGTACTGGAACATCCACACTGCATTGTCAAGCCAGCCAACCAGTTAGCCAACTAGCCAGGTCGCCAACCAGCAAGTTAGCCAAGCAACCACGTAGCCAGCCTGGTAGCCTGCCAACCAGTCAGATAGTTAGACACCCGGACAGACAACCTGAGCTATGAGATCAAGGAATACAGGGTGAATACTCATACATAAATCCTGTTCATTAATCTAAAGCAGTCTGCTGTAAAGATGAGAGAAGCCTCCAAAAATGCACTCTCCACAAAGTAACATGATTGACTGTATTATGATACGTTGTGGACAGTATTTGTAGCGAGGCTATTACGTATGAGAGCCCATTACGTCTCTTCCTGTGGGCTGTAATGGTCTTGAACCCCGTGATTGAGAGAGGGCAGTCGGAGAGTGAATTATCAGTGGCTGGAAAAAGGCTCGAGAGGCGCTCGCAAATCATCATGGGGGAGAAATGAGCCGTCACGTTCAAAATGTTGTTTTTGGAGAACGTCCCCGCTGGGAGGAAACCTGGTGCGTGATCCTGGACGGTGTTATGGAAAGGCCCCCTGTGGAAGAAAAAAACACAGGAGAGGGAGTGATTCGGTGATTCAGTGATTCGGTGATTCGCTCCCACAGATTGACAGGATGTTTAGCCTCTGACGGACTGAGCGCTTGGCCTGCGTAGGTACCCGGGCCTCGGCGCAGCTGCTCCTGTGCTCCCCCGTCCTTCCACTCGGTGGCTGCGTGTGATTAAGCGGCGTGCTTACGAGAGGAGGGCCTCGTTCTACAGCCCGTCTCCGTCTCCTCTCCTCTCCCCCTGATGTATGGTAATGTGCTGCCTTGTGGAGGAGAGCCAGCCCTCAACTGGCGTACTCATCAAACAAAACCAGAGAGAATCAAATGTATCCATGTGTGTGTGTGTGTGTGTGTGTGTGTGCGCGCGGGGGAACGAGTGTGTGTGTGTGTGTGTATCTGAGGAATCCTACCAGGCGCCAAGTTCCATGATTTGTATTTCATAGCGCTGTGAGCACGTCTCTTGGCCTGAGTACAGTGTATATAACCAGCTCCTTTAGCCTGAAATGAGCCCAACCTATTTGCCTTCTCTGCAACAGGTATTCAGCCTAATGGCTGCATTTGAATAACAAATATTTAGATAAAGTACATTGTGTACTCGTTGTACAAACTCGCCGATGTCTATTTCCCCACTCTCGTCAAACACATTTGCCGTGCGGTAGAGTGCGTCTGGGTTTCTTCTTGGCGTCGACCGTGTGTTTCTTGGAAGATGTCTGTTTTCTTCAGACGGGTCAAACACGGGCTCCATGCTGCTGCGGGGGTAGAGAAAGAGCCTGTGGCCGGCTCTGACGCCCCTGTGTGTGCTAGGGAGCGGGGATCATATCTGCCCGTGTCCTCTCCACCCTCCACCTCAGAAGCTCTCTTTGTGCTCGTGCCTGCTCGTATCAAAGCCCCGTGGGTGATCCTGCGGGCCAACAAAGCGCCCCTGAATGAAGCGCCGTGAGGGAGGGCCGGGGAGTCAGGGGGGAGATAATTATACGTGACACCCATTATCCTGCCATGGTGTCTGCCATTGTGAGTCTATCATGCATGAGGTCAGGAATCGCGACCGCTGTGTGAGGCTGGGACCAGTAAGCAGAGAGACAGAAAACCAATTTTCCTCATCGCTAAAGAGTTAAATGAGCGTGAAATGTTATCTGTAAAGGCACCCCAGAATTAGCATGTGTAGCATGAGAATGTACATTCACTGTAACCTACACACTTTTATTTCCATAAGTGTGTTTGTCTTGCCTCAAGGGGGAAATATTTGTTATTCAACTTCTCCCATCCGATATCCTCGTTTCATAAGTCATCTACACCGTCCTGCAGTTTGCAACGAATTCTAGCGAGGTAGCTGTTCTATTTCCAGTCACTTAACGACAGTCTTTGTGCTGCTCCTATGGTTACGCTTATTTTCTCTGTCTTTGATTGATTTTTGCATACCTCTCCATAAATGATTGATCCGTTTTCTGGTTTTGTGACCTCATAACCGACACGCCAGAGCCTGTTAGCACACTGCGCGGTGCTCCTGCATGCGTCTGCATGCTTTGTCAACCTGACGCGGGTGTTAATAAAGTGTCTTTGTCTGCGAGCGCCTCTGCGCGCGGAGGAGCCACGTGGAGGGAAACCAAGGGAATTATGGGATAGCGCCGGAGACCTCTGTGGTGCCGGGTGATTCCGGCCTGGCGCTGACAGGGCGCCGGAGACCCAGGGTGACTGGCCGTCCAGGGCCACCACGCCTCATCGCAGACCCAGGCGAGAGCTGCCATCCCTGGCAGAGATTTACAGTCGTTCCCCTGCCTTCCTCCTCTCACAGCCTTGGAGACAGGCTCTCAGCTCGACCATCCAGGTTGCCTTAATGCGCTATTGATTCTCTGGCCCCCGGCAAGTCCATTCCACTTAGATTTCATCAAAGTGACGTTCACAATGAGTCCCACCAGCTTGATGTAGGGGTGTGATTTCGCCGCCAAGACTGGCAGGGGAATTTGCCATCCCTTCTTTTAATCCCACGCCCTCGGAATATTAACTGAGCTTGGTCGCTTCTATGTGTACGTTGTGAAGTGAGACAAGGGTTGAGATGACTAGAGATGAGCAGCCCATCTCTACACAGGTCTAGATGCTGTGTCACGTCGTAGTTTGAGAAGTTAGAAGCAGCAACTACTCAGGAAAACTAGACTTCATACTTTTCTTGTGTGTCCCTGTGTAGCTGGAAACCAACAAGGAAATCAACACGGTAGCTGATGTTTGGTAGTTTGGCCGAGCTTCTACTGCCTGAGGTGACTGATGTCTGGAGCTTGGCCCAAACACACACACACACACACACACACACACACACGCACGGGCACACACACACCATTACCATCGAAACCAGGAAGGAACTCTCAGATGCGAGAGCTCCTCACTGTTCCTCTCCCCGAGGAAGCTACGCCGTAGCTGAAATTGGGTCCGCAAGACAGATGCTTCAACCGCTCCTCCACACACCTACCTAGAGAAAACACACTCTCCTGCACGGGTTATATTTAGCCCGTTGGCCGATTTTCTAACTTCTGAGGTAGCTTCCCTGTCTCCCCCCTCCGCCCCCTTCCTCCTCACCGTCTATATCAACAAATACTGAATGGACCCGCTTGTTTACCTCTCCCTGTGGTGTGCCCTTGAGTATGGGTCAGTGGAGAGCGGGTCGGGCGGGTCGTCATGGCGATATCTAGTTCTGACATGTTGTGGATCTTCCCGTGGAATGCTGTACAGACCAGCTCTTCTGAAATGTGAAACCCATTCTCTCCCTGGGGAGTCAAAACAGCTTCTTGAGTCCTTTTCTTTCTCTCTCTTCCTTGTAATTGATGCTGGCTTAAGTTGTTTTGGCATGATGGATGATATGTCCCCTGTCGGGACTCGTGGTATTTCTGGCTCAGCCAGTCCCTCTGGGCAGAGGTAAACATCTTAGACCCAGATGATGCCCTCTCTTTTGTAACTTAATAACTTTATTAGAATGCATCCGTGTACACATTAACTTGAGGTTAACGTTCTTCACATCTCCGCAGAGCATGACCTCCGCTAGAAACGAGCGACAGTGGAAGGAATGTCAGGGAAGGATTCTCCCTAGTGGACACCTTTTACCGCCACAGCATTTTACAGTGAATGGCTATTTTTTTCTTTTTCCCTCCCTCCCTCCCTCCCTCCCTCCCTCCCTCCCTCCCTCCCTCCCTCCCTCCCTCCCTCCCTCCCTCCCTCCCTCCCTCCCTCCCTCCCTCCCTCCCTCCCTCCCTCCCCACACACCCACCACACACACACCACACACACACACACACACACACACACACACACCCTAACCCCACATATTCATCCCATCTTGGGTTCCCATGGAGATCCCCGGTTGGGAGTGGAAAGCAGCAGTAGGACGGGGTGTCGCCCTGGGAGACAGCTTGCAGAGCCGGGTCACTCTCAGGTCACACCAGCCACAGTGACACCTGCGTGCCAGCCAGGTCTAAATCAGTGTCACCTGTCTCCACCTCCACCTATCTCTGGCCTGTTTACAGCATGCACACACGGGGGGGAGGGGAGAAACGAAACGCAGTGTCCATGGTAGTTCCAGCTGGGTGGATGTTTACATTGCAAATGAGTATTGATTCGTAGTAAGACGTTTCTCTTAATGCCGTGGTAAATATTAGTTGAGGGAATTACATTGCCACAGGGAATTGCTTGTCAGGTTAGATTTTAGTGGAGCCAACGCCGTCTAGAAAGGAGCATGTTTGAGCTGGATGTAAACGTGTCTGTGTGTATGTGAATGTCACTGTGCGTCAGTCACATTCTGTGTGCTTTACCTGGTTTGAAAGGACAGGACTTCTTTCTCATTGCACCAGAACATTTACAGCATGTTGCCCCACCCTCACAGTGCTGTTTGCTCTCAGCTTGAGAATTTGGCCCGGACCCTCCCTGCCTTGTCAGAGGGAAATAAGTAAAGGTTGTGTTGGAGGAAAGAGGAGCCAGACATCTTTGTTTTGGTTCCAGGAGTTGGAAGTCTTCTGGAGGGGAAAGCTGAGTGGATGGATTTCACCAACCTCCAGCCTGTCAGAGTCAGCTTCTTGTCTTCGGCTTCCACCGTGATCTCCTTTACCCTGACGTCTATCCATTTTAGCAGTCACTCACCTGAGCCCCCCCCACCCCCCCCACACACACACACACACACACTCACAAAGCAACCCCCTTCCATTCCATCCCCCTCCTCACAGAGCTCCGACATGTCACGACAGCCGAGTGGGTTCGGTCTGAAGATCAAGCTTAACTTCAGGCTCTCTGGTTGAAGGTTAAAGATCACCAACAACCTCCCCCAAAAAAACCTTGGAGTATTCAACCCACTTCCAGCATGTCTTCACTGCACCAGTATTTATTCCAGACGGCAGTGTAGGCCTATTTCTCCTCCTCCTCCTCCTGCTGTGTTATTGTCCTGAGGCCTCGGGGTAGGTGTGCTCCGCTCCAAACCCGCTCCACATGAACACGCTGTGATTCACCGATGCTCGTTTGGAACGCGAGATGCTAACGAGGCGTAAAAGACCCTGACTGGCAGCATCTGTGTCCTTTCATCTGACGCTCGGAAAGCGCCGTGGCGTCGCTCCTCAGACACGGAGGCCGTCGGCTTCGTGGCGCTCCTTCAGAGCTGTCTAATCCGAGCCTCCAGCGCCAACACTTCCATAGCTCCAGGGCTCCTCGCCGTCCGAGGTCGCGAAGGTCCCGTCATTCTAAACCCAGGTGCTGCGGTGATGAGGAGACAGATTTGTGGCCTCCAGGATTTTTTTTGGTATTTTTTCTCTTTTTCTTCTTTTCTTCTGCTGCGATACAGCTGCCCTTCAGGGATGAGAGATGGTTCAGCTTCCTGGCGTTCCAGAGAGACACCTCGTCAAACAGACTGAGAGAGTTTGTTTGTTCTGCCTCAGCCCAGGCTTCTGGGACTCGCTGAGTGATCGAGGGCGGAGGAGCAGGCGACTGGCTTACAGGACGTGTGCTTATAGATGTGTGCGCGTGTGTGTGTTTGGGTGGTGTGTGTGTGTGCGCATGTGGGGGCCTCACAACAATCCAAAATCTCGGCATGTGACAGTCACCTTGACAAGGCAGGAGCAGCTGCAGAACCGAGGCTGTGCTGCGTCTCTGTTCTGATATTAGCGCGGAACCACGAGCATGCTAGCACACCCACGGAGCCCGAGGGCGTCTTCCGCACAGAGCCCGGTTTAGAGCAACAACAGAGGATTAGGAGCGCCGCGGGGACCTCCCCTCGCTGCCTGTTTGATTGTGTCCGCGTGGAAGGGGAATTATTCCCACCTGTGTTTACGGAGACCATGGCGGGGTGCTGAGAAAATCACATAAATTACAGCCAAGGAAATTACACGTTCGAATTAGCTTTATTTGTCTGCAGAGAGAAATATGTTAATGCTCTAATTAGCATATTGCATACATACCCATGCCAGACTCCAGCGATGATGAAGAAAGCCCGTGGTCTAGTTCAAAGAACAGAGGCTTGCAGACTAGAAACATGTCGTACAGAGGCAGAAACGCGTTTGGTTGCTGTAACGTCGCTGTAATGTTAGGCCGACCGCAACCAGAACGTTTGACAGTGATGGTCATCCAAAGGAGGGATGCCAGAGAACCACTGCGCTTTGGCCTTTCTCCTCTCGGTCAGCTGGGGTAATTAACAATCAGCTTAGGCAGGGATTGTGGGTTGGAAGTAGGCGGATCGCAGGGATAGAAGAAAAGGCATTAGGGAGGAGAATGGGGCTTAATAGGGGTATTACTCTGCTTAGCTGCACTATCATGTGACAGTCAGAGAGCTGACAATAGGCCCTTGTTGACGCCAAGATCTGGAGCAGTTTTCAAGTAAGATTCACTGTACCCCCGACGGTCTGCTTTGTTCTTGTGCTCATTCCTTCGCAGTCTCTCTCGCTTTCCATTTTTGGAGGGTTAATTTGATTTGAACCTAATGGGAACAGGGGTGTACCACCCCCCCTCACCCCCTCCCTAAGGTATTTAATAGTGGTTGTAAGCCTCACACACACACACACACACACACCTTTGAAATGAAACGAACGCACTCGGTCTGCATACGCACACGATCCAGAGACACACGCAGAGAAACGCACACACGTGTTATTTTTGAGGTCTTTCGGCGGAATGTAATTAATGTTCTCGTTAGCTGAAGGAAGGAGCTGAAGACTGAGCTAAAAGGCTGATCCCCAAGGGCTTCCGTCGGGGGAGCGCGCGTCTCCGCCTATCTGTCAGCCCCGTACGCACACGCCCACTGATAGGGATCTATGTTCTGTCTGATATCCACACACAGAGGATCCTTCTGTCATGTCCAACTACAGTACCCACCAACTCCCTCTTTACGAAACATGTCACATGGTTTCGTGTCTACTTTCTTCCCCCAGCATGTTCTCCTTGTCCACACACGCCTCTACTTAAGTAAAGCCATGCCCGGACCTTTAACCAGGATATGGAACACGAGCAATCTTGATAATAATGGCCCGAGGAGGCGGCTTGTAGAGGAACGCAGCACGCGGAGAGAGCTCGTTTTAATGAGTCCCTGCAGCTCACGCATTCCCCGTGTTCTCCTGCAGCGGTGCGCAGACCTCCCCTTCTCCTGACACTGCGCCGGCTCATGCGAGGGAAAACCGCTGTGAACGAACGGTAACGAGCCAATCGCTTGACCTAGCGACACGTGACTTAACCCGACGTCGTGCAATGTTGACACCTGGGAGAGAGGGAGAGAGAGAGAGACAAAGGGTGGGAGGGAGAGAGAGAGAGAAGGAGAGAAAAAGAGGGAGAGAGAGAGAAAGAGCGAGAGATTACGAGTCGGTGGTTCGCGTCCTGTTTTTCCACAGTTGATCTGTTTTAAAGCTCCAGTCTGTCTAGTCCCTATTCGAGGAGGCCGGCTCACAGGCACCTCGGAGGTAGAGCTTCAGGAGCGCGAGGCGACCAGGAATGTGTTTGTCTGCCTGGCTTGGCTTCGTCCGCCGGAGACCGGCCCGCAAACAGGACCAAGGAGTCTCCCAAGACTGCTAAAGCTTTTCAAATTCCTTTCTGCATTCGCTGTGGGGATGGCAGGATTTAATTTCACATGTCAGAGGAGAGCGGGGAGAGACTTCTGATCGAGAGTACCGCTGGGGCGGGGACGAGGAAAGAGGGAGATGGGATTGGAAGTGGAGATTGGGGGGATGGGGGGTTTGGGGGGGTGGGGTGGGGGGGTGGTTGGCTTGAGATTGTCATTACAAAAGGTGCATTAGCAGGGTTTTTACCCCCCAGACCAGAACTCCTCGCTCTGCTGACCTTGTATTGGCTAGGCCGGGATGGTTTCTCCTGGGGAGTGGGTTCATTCAGAGATGGTTCTGAGGATTTAGCCTGGTCCAGTAATCTCCGCCTGGGCCAGCCGGAGGGAGTCAAGCCTGGGTCTGGCTGGAGTTGTGGATCTGCCACACAGATGGAGAGAGCCAGAGCGACTGTCTTCTGTAGGGAGGTGATGAATACGCCTCTCTGTTCACCTGTCTGGGCATGTGTTGGTGGCGGTGAATGAGTGTGAGGCAGTTTGTCGGGCCGATTTGCGTACACAGTGACGCTGGCAGGCTGTCTTGTGGTATGGAGAGCTTGTGGACATGGACGATGATGCGTCTCTGGTTCAGACTGTGTCCATATCTCTACAGAGCGCCACACAGGTCTTTGTCGTGAAAAATATTTTTTTCAAGTTATTTTCATCCTGTCATCAGTGACCTTTACCGCCGGGGTTGCCCTGGGAACTGGGAAAGTGCAACCTTCCGGAGCCTTCCGGAGCCACCTGGAAGGATGGTGCACAAACTGAACACAACGTTCTGTGTCGAGCTGTGTGTGTGTGTTTAAGCTTCAACAGGCAGTCATTAGTGGAGAGATAAAGTAGGTGTTTCCTGAGGCCTCGGGGGAAGACACACACACCGTGTGCAGCTCAGTCTGAACTCCTTCTCTCCCCGGGGCTGTGGGGGAAACTTTATTAGTCAGCTCAAGCTGCACATTTCATTTGTTACACCGACGTGTCTGGGTGATGTCATTGGTTCTGAGGGCAGACCACCTGGAGCCACGAGGACACAGGGTGTGTGTGTGTGTGTGTGTGTGTGTGTGCCTGCGAGAGAGAGAGAGAGAATAGAGAGAGAGAGCGAGAGGGCCAGTTGACACAGGTGGGACGTCACTCGCTCTGTAATCAGTGAGGTTGTGATCTCTCCAGGTAATGAGCAGGTAGAAGACTGAAAACTCCCAACTGTAATTACACTGAGATTTATCCGAGTCACATTCCAGCTACGCACACCAACGTGTACACGCACACCACATTTTGGGGGTTTTACATTTGAGTCGTTTATCAGATGCTTTCATCCAAAGCAATGTATCGCACAAACACACACACACACACACCACACAAAACACAAGGAGGACATACACTCACAACACGCATACACACCATGAACAGTCAATACACACGTCTTCAAAAACCACAGCATTAGATTAGTTATGCTAACATATGCATGTTCCAACGCAAAACATCTAATAGACATCTATGCAAACACACACCCCCCACGACATGACCTGTCAAAGGTCAAGGTCATGTAATCAGAGGTTAAACTGCTTCTCCTGTCACCTCTGTTGACCTACAGGGCCCTAGAGGACTGGACCTGTGTGAAGGCTCTCTCTCTCTACTCTTTCTCCCTTCTCTACTCTCTCTCCTCTCTCTCTCTCTCTCTCGTTCATCTCTCTCTCTCTCTCTCTCTACTCTGTCTCTCTCTCTCTCTCTCTCTCTCTCTCTCTCTCCTCTCCTCTCTGTTCTCTCTCTCTCTCTCTCCCTAATCCCCCCCTCCACCTCCAGTCAAAGAGAGAGAGAGAGAGAGGGAAAGAGGTGCACGTTATGGATCCCTTTTATTCAGAGAGAGAGAGCGGTGCATTTGATGGATTCCTTCAGTCAGAGAGAAAGATAGAGTGGTGCCCTGTATGAATCCATTTTATTCAGAGAGAGAAAGAGGGAGAGAGATGTTCATGGTATGCAGCTGTCCAGCCAGAGAGAGAGAGAGATAGAAAGAGAGAGACAGAGAGAGAGAGAGAGAGAGAGAGAGACCACTCCTTTGATTTTCCCTCATCTCTTTTTCATGAGTTCGTCGGCACGTTCAAAGGCCTTGTACTGCAGAACTGGCAAACTTGTTCTGGTAACATGTTACCTCGCGAGTGCTCGGTCTACCACCCATGTTAAGTACACAGCGAGACACCACAGCAACCACACTGTTGTGTAGGTACATTAGTGGAACAAGAAGGGTGGAGGGTTGTTTAAGCTCATTGAGCTTGTTTTAGTATCACAACCTTCATCTACCCTTTTGCCTTCACTCTATTTGTATACATTTATAACAACCTTCATTTCGACTATACATTGCTGTTCAGGCTGTAGGTAACTACAATGTTATTACAATACAGTTTGTTTATTGCTGTAACACTACATGAAGAGTAACCCTTTTCGGAGGGCCTGTTTGTGTAAATGGTCCACTTCTTGTGGCTGGTGCAGACGGGAGACAGAGTGAAAGCCACTCTTATGAGCGAGCATGTCTGTTTCCCTGTAATGTATAATAATGGAGCTTCAAATGGTGTCTCCTCTCACCTGGTGAAAGGAAGCTGGTGAAAGGAAACACTGTCCTTCCTCAGAGTGCTCATGATGTGTGTGTGTGTGTGTGTGTGTCTGTCTGTGTGTGTCTGTGAGTGTGTCTGTGTGTAGAGTGTGTGAGTGCTCATGATGTGTGTGTATGTGTGTGTGTGAGAGTGTGTGTGTGTGCCTGTGTGAGTGTGTCAGAATTGTTTTATTCCGCATACGTAAGCGAGACATCTCTCCTCAGACTGAGTTCCCCTCAGACTGCCAACGGAGCATTATATCAGACCTACAAACTCTCTCGCTCGCGCGCGAGCGCTGAGCGCGAGCGCGCGCTCGCGATCGCGCTCTCGCAGAGCGAGAGCGCGCGCGCTGCTCGAGACTCGCGCTCTCTCGCTCTCTCGCTCTCGCTCTACACACGCGCTCTCTCTCTCTCGCTCTACACACTCTCTCTCTCTCTCTCTCTACACACTCTCTCTCTCTCTCTCTACACTCTCTCTCTCTCTCTCTCTCTCTCTCTCACGCACGCACGTTCACCACTCGCTTCCCGACGGCCAGGCCCGTCCTGCCCGCGAAGGCGAGGTGAGAGGGGCGGGCGAGTGCAGACGCACTCAGACGAGAGGAGAGGGGAAGGGGGAGGGCGTGGTGGAGCGTGCTGGATCTCCCCGGTCCACCTGACAGCAGCTGCCTTGTCTCCAGCAGACAGAGCCGTTTCCCGGGGAGGCGAGATGAAGAATCTCCAGGAAATGAGGCGGAGCGGAGGCGCCTCTTATCTCCAGCTTAAAGGAGACACAACACGATACCGTGGTAATGAGAATGAAGTTGCCCTGGCAACGTTTGTTTGAAGACTCGGGTGTGGCCCGCACGCTTGTCTTCTGCTCCCCGGGTGGAGGGGGAACTCATATCACGGTTAGAATACATCAGCGACTGCTGCCAAGTGGGGCTTCTGGCTTCCTTTGAACTGAAACTAGAGCAACCGCATGGAAGGCTTTTCCCGCTGACGTGCAATATTTGACGTTCGGTTATCAGTCT
Organism: Mallotus villosus; assembly: GCA_903064625.1. NCBI lineage: Eukaryota > Metazoa > Chordata > Actinopteri > Osmeriformes > Salangidae > Mallotus > Mallotus villosus. Next base: position 96,469 of record CAEFZP010003845.1, read on the forward strand.
TATTCCAGTGTCGCGCGTATCCTATTGTTTTCGAGGGGTGTCGGTGTACGTTTCTAGAACATTCCATGGCCCCAGTCGGTTCGCTGACCCTGACCCTGGAGTAAGAGAATCAACGCCAGTCCCCTTTTCACGACCAGCTGTATCAACAGTGTGTCCCTGAGACAGGCGTTGCTGTGTTGTTGTGGTACCTACCGCCCTGTGTTTTAGCTGGCTCTGCCGGAGGGGTGGAGAACTTCCTGGTTCTCATCCTCTCCCTCCCTCTCGAAGGGACTGGGTCCAGGCCTCTCTCTGCCCCACCTGCACTCAGAATCCAAACACACTGGACGATGAGCGCTATAAACCTCCAGACTGGGAAGAGTGCTTCATCTGTAGCCCCAGGGCACACATAGACCCAGAGGAGAGGCTGCCATGATGTGAGGTCACGGAGGGAGTCTCCACTTTCAAAGTGTACATATTTACAAGACAGCAGTGCTGTCTTATAGATTCTCAGTCCTTGCTATGAATCTGGATTATAGTCTCTCTAAAACTAAGCCCAGCTTCTCAGACAGTGCAGTTGCTGTGTGTGTGGTGTGTGTGTGTGTGTGTGTGTGTGGTGTGTGTGTGGAGCTGGGGGCGGACTGTGTGTGGAGGAGTGGAGCTGGGAGGGCCAGTCTGTCAGCTATCACAGGGGGTTGGCTTGCAGCTTGCAGCACACAGCGCTCTGCCTGGCGGCTCTCTCCTCTCCTACCTCCCAGGCGCTCTGGAAAAGTCACGCAGACCTGGAGGGGGAATATCCAGTGGAGCAATGATAGGGGTAATGTCAACGGGACTCATAAAAAGAGCTCTTCTCTGTTTCCCTCCCTCCCTTCATCCTCCTTCATCCCTCTGAACCCACCCAGTCCCATCTCTCTATTGCTCTCCCCATCCTCCAGTTCCCTCCCCCTTTCCCAGTTCATATCCGGTGCTGGCCCCCCTGGGTTAGGGGGTGGGAGGGGGTTGGGAGGGGGTTGGGAGGGGGTGGGAGGGGGTGGGAGGGGGTGTCCGTGCCAAGCAGCAAGCCCAGGCAGAGCTTGTCTATTCCCCCAGCAAGGCCACACCACACTCAGACAGAGATTGAGGGGATGTGTGGGGTGTTTCACGCCTCAGTGCACGGTGTGTGTGTGTGTGTGTGTGTGTGTGAGGGGGAGAGAGGCAGAGGGAGTAGACAAAATAGGGGGTGAGGAGACAGAGAGAGAGAGAAAAAGCAACAGAGAGAAGAATGGGGGAGTGAGATTGAATGTGTGGAAAAACGGATTTGAATGTTGTTGAGCTTGCATAATTCATGTTTTGTTTAGCGGTACTGGGTACACATCAGCATCAGGCCTATTCACACTGAAATATTGTCCAGAGGATAAGAGTTGGTATATCTCAAAATACACTGAGATTTAAATGAGGCTCTCCTGAACAATCGTAATGTGTGTGTATATTTTAAACAAAAGTTAATGAGAAACACTAATTGCATTTCTCAAAAGGCCTACACATTTTGTTTAACAATGTTGCGTTTAACATTGTCCCTCGAGATGAAATGAATAAATAAATCTACCACTGAATCAAGTACGTCCTCAACAGGGCTGGGCTAGAGATGAGAACAAGTTTGTATTTCTCTTTGATGACACCCCACACAAGACCATTAACTCCCAGGTCCTGTCCTGTCATCACCACGCTGGACATTTATCACACTGTACTCACACACACAGACACACACAAACACACACACACACAGAAATACACCACACTCATACTCACACACACACAGACATACATACAGACAGAAACACACACAAACACACATGCACACACTAAAAGAAACACACGCACACAAAAATAAAAAACACACACACTACACACACACAGACAGAAAAGCACACATACACAAAACCCACCCACCACACAAACAGAAACACAGAAACTGAAACACACACAGAAACAGAAAACACACTGAAACACACACACGTATCTGTGTCGAACACTGCACTCTGACTCATGAGGATCTAGTATAAGCATACCTCAGCCTCAAAGCCCCATAAGTCATATCGCTAACTCTGAACTCCACCCCGGGGCGCTAGTTAATACACTGCGTCGCTATGATTAATATCCACAGTTTACCTCACGGACTCAGTGGCCAGCGTGCTCCTTGTGTCTGAGGATGACTGGCACAGCAGAACACTGACACAGCTGCAGCCATGCTAGCTTGGTTAGCGTGAGTCTATTCATAGGCCAGTGCTCATCTCGACGGACGTTTTTCTTTCTGTACGCCCACAAATCCTTCTTATATCACTCTTGTTTCAGCAGAATACCGCCACTCCTGTATTCAATACTAGAAAATGATTGTAGTTGTTCCTGTTAAGGTCAGACCTGAACTAAGTTCTGCACTGAGCACTGTCTTTTCAATAACTGGGTTCTACAAGCAGGTGAGCTGGGCGAGGCATGGCAGACATACTGAGGGTTTGAACTGTTATCAGTGTGAATCATTACCTGTCAATGAATAGAGGTGCTTTATCATACTTCGGTCTTGGCCGAGTGGACTGGCTAATCATTCTCAATCCATTTCAATCCCTTTCCAACAACATGGCTTGAATCCAGAGCTATTCTGTCTCTCTCTCTCTCTGTTTTTCTGTCTCTACGTCTCTCTCCGTCTCTGGTATGTCTCTCCCTCCCCCTGTCTCTTCGTCTCTCTCAGTCTTGATAAATGTCTTCGTGTGTTCTGCTGACAGGTGGCTATTAAGATACGAATGTGTGGCAGGAGGTGACAGACACTTCCGAATGATTCTAAACGTGTACAAGGAAGGTGACGCCGCAAGTCGGAGGTGAAAAGTCATGTGACACGTTCAGGATGTGACACGTTCAGGATGTGACACGTTCAGGAGGGGGATGAAGAAGGCAGCGGCGGCAGCAGGGGACTCGATGTCACTCTGTGAACTCTGTTGCACGTACACAGCAACATGGCCGCCACGTCACCTCACTCAGACGGCCCGTCAGTCAGCCTCTCTCGCTGTGTGTGTCGCCTGGTTTGCATCATCGCGTATTTTTACATTGTTGTGCCGCATGCTGATAGGCTGCTGTGCAGGCTTTTGGTCTCAGGCTCTCACTTCTGGTCCACGTTACCTTATGAGTGAGAAAAACCGCCCACGGCCATTTATTTAGTAAAGGAACAGAGTCAACCGTAGTTGTACACAAGCATCGCACTGAAACGTCCATCAAAAAACCCCAGACAGAAAACACAGCAGTGCAAACGCACCGTATCTCTCGCTCAACCAGTACAACAACACGCTCCTACTCTGTCAGGGAGTCCTGGGTGGTTAATGTTAGGGGTGGGGTGGTGGGGGGGGGTGGACACAGCTGCAGTGCCGGGGGGGCTAGGCCTGTAGTCCCAGTCACTCTCACAACCAACCAACCCCACCCCCTCGCAGCAGTCTCTCCTGGCCGGGCCGACCTGTCTGGAGACGGGGAGCTGACTGGATGTGACAGGGGCGGGCCCGTCACTCTGAGCCCCACCGACACTTGACTGACAAGGGGGACATGTCCGCCGTCGGGGGCGGAGTGTGGTTAACAGGCAGGAAAAGGCGGTGCGGTCGCCGGGGAGGAGGGAGAGGAGGGGGAGGAGAAAGGGGGGGGGGTGTTGGCTACCAGTCCTCGTCCATCTCCTCACGCGACGCTTAACCCGAAGGCTCCCTCCCAGCCCCTTCGGAGGAGAGCGGCCCCCTGCAGGCGAGAGACGAGGCCTGGCTCGCCCCGCCTCCGCGTCGTCCTCTGAGGACCGTTCCATCCGCTCCCCTCGTCTGGAGCGAGAGGCCCGAGCAGAACAGCCACCGGAGCCCCTCTAGGGGGGGGATGACTCGACCTCACCCCCTGTGCGTGCCTGATCCTGTCCTCCAGGGGTGTTGTGCTATTTGTTTAAAGGCATCTGCGCTACTAAAATAGCCCGGACTGCCAGACACTGTCCTCCACAGACGTCACGTCCCTGCTGAACCAATTACGAGGGCTGTTGTTTACCTCTTTCTGGTTTAACCAACCAGTGGGGCTGTTGTTCCCTCTCCCGCCTTCTGATTGGCTGTCTCGGGTGACTGGCAGTCAGGCCTCTTACGTGGAAGGAGAAAGGTGCAAGGTGGGATTGTTTAGTTCTGCCTGAGTCAGGAGGAGGGTAATTGCGGAGGCCTGTTTCGCTTATTACGTCTCCAGCCCTGTGCCGTCGTGCTGGGCCGGCCCAGACACAGCTAATTAACACAGGTAATAAGAAGAGAAGGAGAGACCGACACAAACCAACCAAGAGCACAGAGTGTCAGAGGGGTGTACATAAATTTACATTTGTGAGAAATTATCCTTCCGTCTATCTCTGCCTCCTGCTCTGCCTTCTCTCTCCTGCTCCTCTCTCTCCCTACTCACTCTCTGTTTCGCTCTCTTGATATCTATTTTTCTCTGTCTTTCTCGTTTTCCTCTATCTCTCTCATTGCGTCTCTCTCTCTCACTCCTTTTCTCTATCTGAGCTTACAGCCAGAATGCTGAAGGCTTGTGTTAACAGCACCTCTGTACTGCTGGGGGAAAGCTGTCGTCCAGTTATTTACATCAAGACATCTCCTCTGATGTAGACTCCTGGAGCTTCTATGTACCGACCACCCAAGCTCCCCCCCCTGACATACACACACACACACACACACTCCCCCACCACACACACACTCCTTCCCACCACACACACACACACACTCCTTCCCACCACACACACACACACACACACACACTACCCACCACCACCACCACCACAGTGGTTCAGCCTCCATAGGGCTTGCCTTCACAGGCAGGAAGCTACCTGTTGAAACATGCCTTGTATAACTGGATAGGACTGCTCTCTGCTCTCTGCCCTCTGCTCTCTGCTCCAGGGACTCTCTCATGCTACATTGCCTCATTTCCAGGCTGCTCAATCCTCATTTTATCCACGCTATTTATCCAACCCTTTGAAAAAAGAAAGAAAGAAAAGTATAGCTAATTACATATGAACTTTTACTCTCTGAGTCTGTTTTATTTGTTTGGACAGAAATACCTCACCGATGTGTATAGGTTTTCTGTAATTGCTTTTAGCACCACTTGCTGATAACTTCCATTAGATGTAAAATACTGTTTGTATAATTGCATCTATTTCCTGTAAACCTCTGTCCGTTATAAATTGTTGCTGAGGCTTCATATGGAGTGAGGGGGATGAGTGAGGGGGATGAGAGAGTACAGTATGTAACTTTCTTACGTAATCGTATACAAAGACATCTTGATGACTACTTCTGTTTTCTCCCTGTTCTTTTGGCCTGGCCTTGAATGTTTCCCCGAGGTGTAGAGTTGGTCTTCAGTAATAAAGATGATACTAATAATACAGCACCTCTCAAGGTGATGTATACATGTGTACCTTATAAAGCATCCCTGGGAGACAAAATAAGAATAGACATCTGTCTAGATTCTGAGAGTAATTGAATATCTTAATAATAGTACCGTGGCTTGGTTCTTTGATGTTCCTCTGGCTGTCTAGCTTCTTGGGGTATTAGTTTTCATAGGCACGCTTCAGATCCACTGTAGCACATTCAAGAGGAATTCAATTGCTTGTTTCAAACAGTCGATGATTTCTGTTTCCTAACAACCCAGACATTGAGACTTTTTGTGATTAGTATTTTTTTGGTAACAATGTAAGAAATCAGATGAAGATGCTAGTCCCTGGAACAGGATATAGGACATTTCACTCCCCTTCAATACCTCCCTCCCTCCTTCACCCTCTTCCCACCACTCCCCCCATCTCCCTCCACTAGAACCGCAACTCCTCTTATAGACAGGCAGGCACCAAGACCGACAAGCAATAACAAGATCATAGATACTAGACTTGATACAGGGGGAATTTATGTAACAATTGACTTACTTTACTATGTTTCTTTGTTTTGATTGAATATTGTGCTGGAAATATATGATATCTGGCAGCATTGTGAAGTCCTCCAGTACACCAAACAGAACAGGAAGTGACCCGTCGGTGTGCAGAGAGATTGCCATCGCCGGCCAGAGCCAGCGTCCTTGTGTTCACCTTCGACTGTGACAGCTTCCTCTGGAGAGGGAGAGAGCGGCGATAACGTCACCGAAAGGAGAACAGTCAGATTTCCAATGTTGATTTGAAGCCGAGTATTTTTAACTGTGCACACTCTGCTGGATAATAAAGTGTTTGTTTTGGTTGCTTTGACACTATGTTTGAATATGGAAATGCGAGGGAGGAGAGATGCACAAGGGAGGGAGGGGGAGAGGGAGGAGGGGAGGGAGGGAGAGAGAAATGAAACAATATTGTTTGTTTACTACCAGATTTTGGATTCCAGGTTGGAACGTTTGCTGAGGAGAACGGCATGTCATAGAATACTGGGATAGAATGGAACAGAATAACGGCATTGAATAGAACACTGGGATAGAATACGGAACACAGATCAGGGAGGGGGACCGTGGCCTGTGTAACTTCCTTCACTCACAGTAGTATCGAGGTCGCACCCAAATTGCCCCCCCCTCGCATCCTCCCTTCACTACCTCCCCCGCGCGCCGTGGTTACGGTGTGAAACCCCCCCCTAATTTTGGAGGTGACCCACTGGTTCCCCAGATTAAGTTATGAATCGCCCCCTTAATCCTGTCCGACAAGGCGTGTGTGTGTGAGTGCTGGGCCTGGCTTCTGCGCCGTGTCACGCACTAACAGATGGCATAAATCATTCTCTTAAACGCCACATTAAGTATTAATCATTCTCAGCGCTGTCACTGTCACAGTGCTCGGCGGCCCGCGGGGGTGCAAAGTGTGATTAATGGAGTCGGAGATTTGGAGGAGCCACGCTCCAGCCCCCGCCCCTTTACCCAGCATCCCCTACCTGCCGCGGCGGGACCCGGGGGGAACGCCGCCGACTTCCAGGACAGTGACCTGGAAGAGCTGGCCAGATGGATCAGAGGCGTGTGATTTGCACCGGGGTGTGGCCCTGGCAGGCTTGGCTGGTCCAGGGGAGGCTGAGTCGCCCACCCCCCCTCAGAGGGCCTCTCCTCTGGCCAGAGGACAGGCTCACTCTGCCTGGTCCACTCCAGATTGGTCGTTGAAAAATGGATGCCAAGTAGAGCAATGCTAACACCAGGGGTTTGTGAAATCAAGATGAATCGTCGAGGTGTGCGGTTGTGCTTCGAGGGCAACTCTCCTGTTGTGTCGTCCGGGCGGTATCCACCGACACCCCGACGGCCCCATCGTTCAGTCAACGGACCAAATCTATTGACACGTTTCATCTCCGCCCCTGGCGAGCTCTCCTGTCACCAATTAAGCTGCGGTCAGGCGATTTGTCACTGTGTATTATCTCCACGAGGGTGCGTGACAGTGTTGCTTCTCCGCTCGTACCCGTTGGGCCAGACCTTCCGGAGCTTGTTTATATAAGCACCCCAATCAGGCTGAGTTTGCATAAGCTAGGCCCTGTGTCTCTCCACCACTCTGTCACACACCCAGGGGCCCATCAGGTTCCGGAGAGTTCTGAGTCGTACTGACCAGCAGGCTCCCTGCCTCTGCCCATGCCTCTCCTCCTCCACCTTGCTGACACTGACCAGCAGGCTCCCTGCCCCTGCCTCTCCTCCTCCGCCTTGCTGACACCTCGCCTGCCTCCACACGTCCCATAACTCCAGTTTGTAGGGAAAAATAATTGTATTTTTTTTTCAATATATGAATTGCTCAGTTGGGATTCTGTTTCATAGGCTAGTGGATAGGATTGTGGTAGGAACGATCCATCGGTATTGGCCGACTGTTGACTGCCATTGGCCTATCGGCAAATAAGATGACATTCACCGATAGTAACTCACCAATGGCCACAGGTGACGTGTGCATGTGTGGTTTGACATGTTTGAAATTGTGTCTTTATCTTTCAAAGATAAGATAAAACCTCCTTTATCTGTGCTGTTGAAAAGGTCATCTTCCCGTCGGCAATCTTCCAATGTGCTGGGAATCTATGATTGTTAATTTGACCACTTTCATTTTTTTCATATGACCAAAGTGTTGAAGAAGTCATTCAATACAAGCAGCAACATTTTGAAGATGACTGAATACTCCACATTTTTCAGCACATTAGGCTTGTTAAGGCATTTCTTTGTCGAGGTGTGGCGTGTGACGGGAGTTGAGTTTAATCATTCGAATCTGGTTTTGTCGGCTATAGTTTTACTCAAGCCATCACACATAAACAAAGACAAATATGTGTTTCACTAAACACATTTTAAATAGCCGCTACTATTAACGAATGTATCGCTGCTGGTAAGACAACAATGTATATAAGTCACAAGGTCAGACAATGTCAAAAAAACAAACAAACACCACACTGCTAGGGTGACAAGGAAAACACACGACATCGTCCAGAAAGGACAGGCCAGGAAACCGAAACATTAATCAACACTTCCAGCACAACGTGCGAAACAACCCTGACCGCAATGAATATTCGGCGCGAGACAGAGAGTAGGAAACGCTTGTCAACATCTACATCTCGTGAACTCTTAACGAGCTCGTTTGAGAGGGAACAGCTCCGACTGGACAGAGCAAGCGTCGACTCTCCAGTGGCTCTCGCCGTGTGGAGTCGCTGCTTCAGCCGCACTGCCTGATTTGACTAATGGTTCACCAGGGGACCTGAAGTGTGTGGCAGCGGGGGGATCATGCTGTTTGGAGTCAGAGATGTCTCTATTGTCTGTGCACTCTCCCTCTTTCCTGCTCTCCTTGTTCACATCTCCCTCATTCTCCTTGATACACAATGTTCTCTCTCTCTCTCTTTTTCTCTCTCTCCAGCCTTAATACAGCAATTATGTCTTGTTTTTCCCATCCGTCCTGAATGAGGTTCATCCGATCACATCAGACCATGATTCGGGGTCGGCGCCAGCAGGGTGGTGTGTGTGTGTGTGTGTGTGCTGGAGAAGGAGGGTAGGGGGTTAGGCTAAGAAGATATAGGGATAGGTTGGAAGGGCATGCCATGCCTTTTGGGTGTAGAAGAGGAAAGAGATGGCGAGACCCTTCAGCTTGCATCCCCATCAGTTGCCTGGCAGTAGCTGAGCACTGCTCCGGTATGCTGCAGAGCTGCAGGGGGGTGGCGGCAGAGAGAAGAGGGGAGAACGTTCAGGCAGGGGCAGCAGTGTTAAGCCAATGCCGACAGGCAACATTTGTTGAAGACGGTTTTAGGTTCGATTGAAGAGGAAACAACTAGAAACAGTTTCAGATGGAGTGCACATGACCCAAATCAAGGGATGCATCGATTGCGAAATTCCTGTCTGATACCGATGTTTAGCCTACGATAAAAATGTTGCTGATAGCCCATGGTTGGCACTCCTTTAGATGTGCAAAACGAAAATGTATTTGTGGGGAATGTTTATTTAAAAGATTGAAAACAGGAAACAGGTTTATCACAGACCACTGTTGTGTCGGGCAACAGAGGCATCATGTCATCAGGCTAGCGAGTAACGCCTCAGTGAAATAGCAGACGACCGTTTCCGAAAGTAGATGTACTAGTTTCATTATATCACCGTATATCATATTGTACATTACATTTTACAATTGTGTTTCATATCACAATTATTTTATTTTCCTACACGTAGTCACGTGTGTGTTCGTGACATTAGTGACTGTGGCTAGCTAGTTAGCCACCGTTAGCCTCACTTTTCTCCACAAAAACGTAATGTTAAACGTAAACCGTGCAACGGAACGTAAAATGTAATACAAGCAACACAATAGGGACCAATACGAACATTTTGACGGCAACGTTGTCTATGTAGTGCAAACATTTACGGATCCTTAGGGATGGGAACATAATAATAAATATATATGAGAGAGAACAAAGGTTGTTTCCTTGCCGAAGGCAAAGCACACCTGACAATAAATATATATGAGAGAGAACAAAGATTGTCCCCTTGCCTTGCTGCCAAGACATTAACGCTCTTCTGTTCATGATTAACCTTCAGAGAAGTGAAGTAACTGGATGTTATCTCTGTGTCGGCGTGGTGCTTCTGTAGCCTACGTCTTTATAGTCTGTGAAAAGGCCACCGATGTGCTTTTCTATTTTTGATTGTAGGCGAAGTCTCCCAAGCCGTCAGCGCCACCAAATGTTCTCATACTCCACCTTGAATCTAATGAGAACAAATTGTTTTCCTTCTGAGACCACAACACATCTGATTAGGAAGGATGGGTAGGACGCAGAGACAGCCCACAAACAACAGGAAGGAGTGGCTCATTATTCAACACTTAATCAAACACGCCACTTATTCTCGTAGGGTAGGATGCAAATATATGAAACTGTAAACAACACTACAGAATGACCAGAGCAATGCTTATTTCGGCCTAATAATAATAATAATGTAAAAGTAACCTATAGCCTGCCCTACTGCAATGAGGCAATGCTAGTCAACAATGCAATGCCATAATAGTCAGCCTTTATAGCTTGATATAGTGATTCAGGTCAGAAAGTATTTTATTGATCTCCTCTGAATGAGCTAGAATAGGCGATCAAACAATGTCATAAGGGCACTTGTCTAATTGGGACCGGAATGGATTTTGCATGACATTTTCTTTAGACATTTAATGGCCTGAAAAAATATCCTAATACAGACTTTTTACATGACATTTTCTGAACACAAACTGGACAAGCACTCGCTCCGCAAAAAAAAAGAAATACATCTCCACCTCCATAATCAGCCACAGATGTCCCGGACCCTTCCTCCTCTCATCTCCCCTGTGTTCACGTTTCATGCCCCCAGTGCCCAAGAGTTTCATTACCTTCTTCCACTGCTCTCACGTTACCTGTGTAATGAAGCTGTTAAGGACTCAATTTGATGACTGAGGGGAAAATAGCTCATTAGAGACCATGTCATTATGTTGTGGTTTATGAGTTCATTGTTTATGGAGCCTGAGTAGGTGGAAAGGTAGGACTACTGTGCAACAGGATTAAAGAGAATAAGGTATCCTTTGATTCATGTTCAGTGGCTAATGCTAATGCAACTGTTAATTTGGAAAATATTGTAGGCAGACTTGAACTCAATTATAAACAGTGTTAAATATAGGCTGACTCTCGTAACAGTAAACCAGTTACTGACTGGCCTTCCAGGTGGTAAAATGGCTAAGGTAGAGATTTACATGTTTATACTTTTTTAACTGGACTGTGTTGAGTAAATTGATTGTTTGTATACAGCTCAGTGTATACGTCCATGTTACCCTTTGTGAACCAATACAAGTCATTATGAAATGAATACCTGACTTGATAAAAACAAGAACTTTGTAACCTACATCTCAGTCAGTACACACTGGTAGACTTCATAACACTAATGCATAATTATTCCTCAGCGTGAGGCAGAATTACTGAACTGAAGATCTTGCTTGAAAAGCTGCAGGCTAACATCCTCTCCTTAGCTCATCTGCACCCCGGTGTTCCCTTAAGCACACTGTGTTTCACACATGTCTCAAAGACACAAAATTACAGCCCTTTTAGCATGATTGCCTGTCACTGTGGGAAACTAATAGTGTCGCTTGGCGAAGACAAAAACAAGTATTGAGATCTGTAACAGTCGACAGCATAGCGATTTCGAAATGGTCTTTAGCACGTTTAATTTCTTTGCGATGTCCTCGCAGGTTCAATGCTTCAGCCTGCTCAATCACGTTTCACAGGCACACAGTGTTCAAATGTCACCGCGAGTGTCTGCTTAAATATACAGTATAATGGAGTTGATGAGATCTCACTGGAAAAGCAAGTCTTTGTTCTTGTAAAACCCTTATCCTATCTATCGTGCGGCTTTCTCTTATCTAAGACATTGTCGTTCAGGTAAACACACTTTTTTCATTGTTTTCCCAGAATCCATCCATCTATTGTTTTCCGGAGGAATCACTGTAGTTCCTTACTCCTGCTGTGTATGTTGAGTCTACCCCTCACACACACACCACTATAGGTAGTCGACAGTTGGCTGATAATCTTGAGTGTATGTAGACTGTCTGTGTACAGTTACTCCTCCAGTTCCTCCCCTGTGTTTCAGTATCTAATAAGTGATGGAAGGAACGTTCCGGCAGCTGCTGAAGCAAAGCTGAATGCCCAAAGCCTTACCCCCACCATAGTCCATTTCTTTTTCATATTTTTGTATGAGAATTATTTCATATACACATATATTTGGTCACTTTTAATGCTTTATCGTACTTTTGTTTAGTGCTGTGACAAAGCGCCCAGGCCGGATGCTAAGCTAGCTTGCTGCAGGAAGGCCTCAGCATACACGGTACGCACACTACTAATCCGGTGATCTACCGGAGGCGCCCCAGGGAGGCCATCTTTGAAGGCCCCCCTCATGGCTCCTCTCTCTCTGCCCATGCTAATGATAGCTGGGATGTTAATATTCTGCCTGAGTGATGCTATCATCTCTCTGGATGGATGCACCAATAATACTGACTTATCTCTCATTTTTCATGCTTTAGTGGGCAGTTTTTTAAGTGAAATGTGTTATCTTACCTATGGACGCACCAATAATTCTGAATGATCCCTCAGGATGCGATATGGAACAGCTCTTCCTGATCCCAACGCGCAGCCGGGTAACAGTTCCATCTTAGTAAACAGGTCTTCGTCCTGTTTCAGCCCAGTTACATCCCTGATTTCATTACAGACGGGGGAAAAAGTAATCACACAAAGCCAATCACATCAAATATTCAGCGTTCCCTGTAATCCGTTCTCTGGTGCACGTCCATTCGTGTGTGTGTATACATTTTCCGTTCCCATAAGGAGGGAAGTGGTTTAAAGAGCCCGAGGTTTGTGAGGCGGTCGGGATGTGAAGTGACAGAGTCATCTCTTTGTTTCTCATCCATGGATCCGGACTCAGGATCCAGCTGGGTTTACAGCCTCCGACAGGGTTGGGGCTGGGTTCTCAGCCTCAGCCTCAGATGGGGTGGGGGCTGGGAGGGTTCACAGCCTCAGCCTCAGATGGGGTGGGGGCTGGGAGGGTTCACAGCCTCAGCCTCCGACGGGGTGGGGGCTGGGAGGGTTCACAGCCTCAGCCTCCGACGGGGTGGGGGCTGGGAGCTTTAGAGGATTAGCGGCAGGCCACTAGGAACATTAAATCAGGTAATGCCTTTTATGAAAATAATAATTTAAGGATCTCAATAATAAGACTTAAAAACGGTATTAAATATTTGTTAAATAGAATTGATACACATCATTATCTATTTTATGGATGACTTGGCGTGGGCGTAGGTGACTCCGATTTTATGATCCTCATCTTGCTGGCCGGTGGCCATCCTGGAGATTTATTGAGGTAAAATGTTGGATATATCCAGGCCTCCATATCCCTGGAGCCTCCCTACATCCCTCACTCTCCACCTTCAGAAGAACAACTGGAAGTTTTCCCTCAGAGCAAAGGGAGAGGAATGGGGCCAGTGTTTTGATGAGGCTCAGACACTATGGGAGATGAGTGGAGAGGTGTGTATGAAACGCAGCACATGGAAGGTTTGCTCCACTGCTGCATCCTCAGCATCCCTGCAGATCAGACATCCAGGAATCAAATAAACCCACCCTCTCTCTCTTTCTCACCCACTCACTCACTCACTCACTCACCTCTCTCACTCACCTCTCTCTCTTTCTCTCTCTCTCACTTCACTCACTCACTCACTCACCTCTCTCTCTTCCTCTTCTGCGTTTGGTGCAAGGAGAGAGGGGAGTTATACACAGAGGTACGGAAAGGTATTTTATTTTCTCTGCGGCCTTTATTCCTGTGTTCTTCTCAAAGTCTGATATTTCTCCTTTATATGTTGTGTAGATGTCAACACCCCAAGGAGATCTTTCAGATATTGGCGTTTGAGTCTTTGAAGTCTACGACAACAGTGTGGCGGTGAACTTTCTTTATCAGTAATATGCCAAAACACATTGAAGTATGAAAATATGTTTTGGAGTCGTCTTGACTATGACTGGGGGAGGACCAGGGGTTTGTGCCAGGTGACCTTTGTGAACTGCCTGCTGTCTCGACTGCTTAACAAGGCAGCTGGTTCCTGCCACTCAGGCGGTGCTGTGGACTGGGAGTTTGTTTAACAACGCTCTAAAACCTCGCATTCAATTACAGCCGTGTCTGTAATTGAGCCGCGCTGCTGAAGCCATTTCAACTAACGATCGCCCGTTCATGTCGATTTCAACCTTTCTTTGATGTGCTGGCGTTCATCTGATCGGTGTTTGCCGTCTGCACCTGCGGAGGGCCCCTCGGTCGTGCGGCTCGACGGGACCGTCGCGGAAAGGTTAAAACGACATGGGCGAGACACTCCTGCTTGTCAGTGGAGTCGGTGGAAGCATGGTTAACAGCGAGTGTGGTCCCTCTGGAGAGGAGAGGGCTTCATGGGGTGAGCGTGGGCCCGTTCCCTGAGACCTCACCTCCCTCGCACCAGGCCTGCCGTCTAATGAACTCCTGAACAGCAGGCCCCGGCAGTGGCCCTCTCCATCTCCAACCCTCCCGACTCCCCAGGAAATCTCACTTCAAACACTGTCCCCCTACCGGCATGCTGGGGTCTGCAGAGCTGCTCTCTCTCTCTCTCTCTCTCTCTCTCTCGCTCTCCTCTCACTCTCTCTCTCTCTCTCTCTCTCTCTCCCTCCCTCTCTCTCTCTCGCACGCTCTTGCTCTGTCTCCCGCACTGTTGTTCTCTCTCATGCACGCTTTTGCTCTCTCTCTCTCTCTCTCTCTCTCCTCCCTCTCTCTCTCTCTCTCTCTCTCCCCCTCTCTCTCTGTCCCTCTCTCTCTCTCTCTCTATCTCGACTAAAGTAGAGAGTAAAACACTTTTAAAACAGCATACAGTAACTGTCTTAATAGGTGCCTCTAATTCCAGAAAAATAATAAAATTAAAATAAACCTTCAGATTCTGATTCTTTGATCGTGCTGACAGATGGCCTCCCTTAACTAGCATGTCCTTCCCTCCACTGCCAGCCTCCTTGTATTCTAAATGAGATGTAGCTGAAGCACGTCTGTACAAGGCTATCGATCTGTGTGGATTGAATATTGATAGGGCTATCAGTAGGGTACAATTAACCAGTCAAGGCACTTAAAATGACGACGTTCCCTCACAATGGGTTGACTGGAATGTGAGATGAGGGTTTTTTTTCCTGACAGGGAGGGTGTTTCCCTTACAGGTTGCAGCAGTGAGTTTGTCTTTGACCTGCCTGTGACTAGAGCGTGGCTAAAACAGACCTTCCTGCCATTTCTGCTGTGCCTCACACGGCTGGAACATCTCTGCTGTGCCTCACACGGCCGGAACATATCTGCTGTACCCACCTCCACCCCTCTCACCCACCCCTAACCCAAACCCACTTCCACCCCCCTCTACCCCTCCCCCAGCCCCCTTATCCACCCCACACCCTCACCCACCCTAATTCAAACGAAACCAACGGCAGCTGACACTACGTCAGAACCTGGTTGATTGGGCCCCTGGAGACAGGCGGAGAACAGGCTCGAAACTGCAGTACCCTAAACCAAATAAACAAGACTCCAATCCCAGTTGATGTTTGCGTTCCTCTCATCTCCTCCGTGAATGGAGCTCAGCCTGGTGAATGTGGAACATCAGCTGTCTTCTAGGTGCCGTTTTGAAGTCCTAATGACAAAGCAGAACGCTGGTAGTGAGCTCGTTTTTAAAGACAGAGTTATTCTTTCCCATTTCCATCTGAAACGAAGCGCAGCTGAGGAGACCGGGTGTCGAGTTACCCCCTGACTCTGTGTCCTCAGCAGGAGATTGTGTGTGACTAGAACTAATTCAGGTCAATAGCAGGCTGGCCACATACGCAAACAGTGACATTCACCTGAAGCCTGCTAACGTTTCAGGTCAGCCTCAACACTTCCCATCTCTAATTTCTCCCTTCTCTCTCTCTTCCTCTCCGCTCTCGTTTTCTCTATTTTCTCTCTTTTTTCCCCCTCACACTCTCTTCTGCTCTCGTTTTCTCTCTATCTCAGATCTTCTGATCTGCTCAGATTACAGTATACCGCCCACAATAACAGCAAAGGCAAGCATGAAGGGAGGAGGAGAGGGACGGGGGAGATTTGAGCAGAGCTTTATTTGTCCGGAAGCTTTGCGACTCGGGGCTCCTTGCTTGGTGTCTGTGCGGCTGTTTCTCGAGAGATGCAGTGTGTAAACAGACGTTCATGTGTGATTCCTGAGAGTCTGTTCTCATATCTCCATCTGTCCATCGCCGACTGCTCGCACTTCCACAGCCACAAAACACACTCGTCATATTGAGCCCTCTGCACCTCTCGTACTTACTGAGGCACACGGCAACACCCACACACCCACACACCCACACACCCACACCACGCTACACCCCCCCACTGCCTCCAGACAGACAGAGACAGACATAGAGAGAGAGAGAGAGAGAGAGAGAGACAGAGACAGAGAGAAAGACATACTGAGTATGAAATAGATAGACAGACAGACAGATAGATAGATAGATATAGACAGATAGGCAGACAGACAGAGACAGACAGACAGACAGATATAAACAGACAGACAGACAGATATAGACAGACAGACAGACAGATATAGACAGATAGGCAGACAGACAGAGACAGACAGACAGACAGACAGACAGTGAGAAAGACGGACTGACTACGAGACAGACAGAGAGACAGAGCATGGCGACTGCCACCGCTTCCGTGGTTTCCGTGGTTTCCGAGGGCTGGCTGTTGGGCCGTCGCATGATGGATGCTGAACACAGAGGGAGCGGGCAGGTGGCAGCTGCAGCAGGAAGCAGCAGTGTGTGTGTGTGGGGCAGGCTGGCTGGAGGGCCGGGGGGGGCTGGTCAGAGCTGGCCGGATGCTAGGAGATGAACAGGCCCGGCCAGAGGGGGTAGGCTGGGTGGACGGATGCCAGCCCTGATTGGCACAGTGGGAGGTCTGAGGGGAGAGGGAGAAAACCGGACGGAGTGTAACGTCAACGAGACCTAACTGTGAGGAACAGACTCCATCAATTGAATGGTTTGTTCCTGTTTTTGTTCCATAAACACTTTGGAATCAGTCTTCACGGCGTGTTCCATCCAAGTGAAGCCTCATAGAGCTTCATTCGATTTTCATCATGCCTTTCGAACGAGAAGTTCTCAAACGACAACGGCGTCACGCGGAATTACACAACTCTTAAGTGGCAGTTGGCTCGACTCGGTAAACAAAAGAAATCGGCAACCGGAATAAAAAAAGGTTGGAAGGCTGTTCATTTGCATTTCCGTTGAGTTCACATGGAGCTTTTTGAAATGAGTAGGTCAGGGTTTGTAAATTATAGCACCGTGTTGAAGCAATCACTAGCAGGTGTTGTTTTTATATACAGATTCGTAATTTCATGCTCCTAATGGCTTTCCAACACATTAAAAACAGCAGGCCTCCAAACATTTCATGGAGGCTGTCAGAACGCGTCTCCCGATAGGCTGCCGACCAAACAAACCAGTTGTTTAGAGTTGCTCCTGTTTTCTTCTGTGGTTCCTACAAGGAGTTGCAAAGCCACGCCCCCTGTAGGTCATCAGCCTCCACTTCCGTAACTGTGCATCAAACCCGTGGGTGTCCCCCTTCACGGATGACTTCACTCACGTTCAGGAAGCTGAGCCCCCCCCCACCCCTCCCCCCCCCCACCCCTCACGAAGCACTGACCCAGGATGAGGTCACCCGCCTCAGCCGGCTACCAGTTTAAGGGCCAAAAATAAACGCAGAGCCGGGATCAGTGCTTAGGGCCTCTCCGTCTCTCCTGCAGGTGCTCTCTTCATGACTCATTTGCTTAACGGGAAATTTGACTGTCGTGCCGAGGGCTGGTTGGCAGGGACAACGTGCCCCACCTGCTATGAGGCAGAGCATCTCCTCCACTAACTGTTAAAT
This sequence comes from Mallotus villosus, assembly GCA_903064625.1. Classification (NCBI taxonomy): domain Eukaryota; kingdom Metazoa; phylum Chordata; class Actinopteri; order Osmeriformes; family Salangidae; genus Mallotus; species Mallotus villosus. The sequence continues at coordinate 114,325 of CAEFZP010003845.1, forward strand.
GTGTTTTTTAATGCATTCAGGTGAGGCGTGAGGAATGCTAAATGTTCCTGCTGGCAAAGAAACGGCGTTAGGATGAGAAAATGAAAAATGCATGTTGTTTTTGAAACAGTGTTATGTTTATGAGTGCTGCCCTAGCATACAGAACGTTTGTTTCGGACAAGAACAAAATTGCTTGCTTTGTTTCGACAACGTTTCCAATGGCAACGTGCATGACTATACATGACTTTATTAGCCTTTGTAGAACTGGTCTCAAGGCCCTGAGGATTAAACATCAGAATGAAAGTGTCAAAACAGAAAGTACCAAATGCCTTTCATACATTGTTTGGGGTTATGTGACCATCTATTTAACTAGAAGATTAGGAGAGAGAGAGGCTGTGTGTGTGCGCCTGTGTGCATGTGTGTGTGTGTGTGTGCATGTGCATGTGCATGTGTGTGTGTGCATGTGTATGTGTGTGTGTGTGTGTGTGTGTGTGTAAGTGTGCACCTGTGTGTATGTGTGTGTGTGCCTGTGTGCATGTGTGTGTGTGTGAGTGTGCACCTGTGTGTATGTGCGTGTGTGTGTGTGTGCATGTGTGTGTGTGTGTGTGTGTGCAGGTGTATGTGTGTGTGTGTTGGTAGGTAGCAGGTAACTTAGGCATGTGAGGCACCTGCTGCCAGTGGGATTAGCATGCAGAGTCAACAGGAGTGAACTGACCTGGTGCTGTCTGCTACAGGAGGTCAGGGTGGATACATATAACAGAAAGAGGGAGAGGGAGAACAAGAAAGAGAGAGAGCCGCAGAGAGAGAGAGAGAGAGACAGAGGGAGAGACAGAAGGACATGGAGAGAAAAGGAGACATGGAGAGATAGAGAGAAAGAGAGAAAGAGACAAAAAAAGAGTGTTAGAGAGAGATAATGTTAGAGTGATGTGGCGGATATGAGTAATTCTGTATGACACTGTGCAGGAGTGTGTCTGGTCAGGTTCCGTTGAGATGCTTGTCTTGTCGTCAATTCCGATGTATTTGGTGATCTCTTTCATAAAACAAAGTCTGCATGGTTAGTAGACCAGGGGACAAATACTGGACCAACGTCAATAGAAACCTGTTATCTGTCCCGGGTACCAGAGAAGCCGAGCCAGAACTGAGAGACTGGCCTGATATCCCTGTGCTTATTATTCCAAAACCATCCCCAAGCTTTTTAATATTCCAACAACCATGCCGTTCCAGTAGTGCTTCTCTCTCTTTCTCTCTGGAGTATCTCTAGTGGTCAGGGGGTCTCCAACCGAACCCCAGTTGTAACTAATGTGATTCAACACATCAACCAGTTCATTATTAGAATCTGGTGTGTTAGATTAGCGTGTCGGAGCGAAAATCTCGTTTACCAGGAACGGGTTTGAAGACCACTGATACAGAAATTTTTAGTCAGGCATCAGGTGGTCCACCCCGCGGGGTCCTTCACCGGCTCTGCCACAGGTCTTGCAATAATAGCCCATTAAGTGTGGATTCGCACACTCTCGTTTGTATATAAAGTAGCACATTTTGTACATTAAATAGGCTCGCCAGGTGTCTGTCTGACAAAGTTTCATCAAAAGAAACTTTGCTTGTTCCAGATTTGCGTCGGAAGGAAACAGGTGTTGAAGTGAGAGCGGGGCGACACCAATCTCAGCCTGCTAATTAGCCTGATTTGTTTTATGCTCTTTAAGATTTGCTTCACCGTCAGGATCCACTTATGGCTCATCTTATCTCCTCGGGATGTGAAGAGATGTGAAGTGTCTGGCTCTCACTCTGGGAATGGATGTCATGCGGAGCTGACGAGAGGCCCTCGTCGGAGAGGGAAAAAAGAAGACATTAACTGAAAATAGACATGAATGAATAGGGGATGAGGAGGAAGGAGGATAATTCAAACGAGCTTCTTATCGGCACTGTCAAGCGAGATGTCCTCTGTTCCCCCGCCTCCTACACCCGCCCACAGGAACTGAGAGGAGGGATAATTGATACGTTCCAATGATTTTCCTGTCTCAAGGAACTTTTTCCAAAGTTTGGTTTGATTGCTTTGTTTGTGTCTCTCTTTTTCTTTCAATTTCCCCTGGTAATAACACAAAAAACACACACAAACACGTTAGGATGCACCTGATAGAGCCCCAAAACTTTTCTTTTACCTCTTTTTTTCTTTTGAAACATCCCCACTGGCCAGGAAGTAGTCTTTCAAATCGCTAGCTTGAACCAAACCTTCATCCCGACGTCACAACGCCTCCACAAATACCCCGGGCCGTCATCCTCAATGACTCTAACTCCATAAAGAAGAAGACAAGCAGGTGTATTATGAAGCAGGGGTTATGAGTTCATATCTCATCTTCCTCCCAGGTCTTCCTCTTAATCTCCATCCGGCCATGCCCTCAACCCCGTCATCCACACCTGCGGTAAAACATTGTTTTGTCATACCCTGGCCAGCCTAGAACCTTCCCTCATGCACCTTACATCTCTGTGCTCCCCCCTCCAGCCCTCCAGCCCTCCACCCCTCCATCCCCCCTGTCTCTCCGACCAGGTTTGAGTCCCCACATGCTGGAGTTATTAATGCCTGGGGAGTCGCTGGAATGATTTCATTGCATATTCAGCTGTGGGGATGGATGGCTTTCAGAGCCAGCCAGGGGAGTGCTAGAAGGGAGAGTTTCAGTGGAGAATAAATATACCTGTCTGGCTCCTGATGCATGAGGCCCCACTCCCTGTAATGCAGATCAGGCACTCTTCTCCTCTCCTGGAACTGCCTCTGGAATTACTCGCCACATCCCACCAGGATAGGGCCACGTACACGCCAAAGGAGAGACACGTCGTTATCTCTGCCTCTCTCTCTCTCTCTCTCTGCCTCTCTCTCTCTCTCTCTCTCTCTCTCTCTCTCTCACACTCTCTCTTGCTCTGCCCCCCTCTCTCTCCCTTTCACTCTCTTTTAATGTTGCTCTCTATATATATATCCATTTCTCTGTATTCCCCACCTTCTCTCTCTCTCTCTTCCAGCCTTGTTCCTTTAGTGTGTGTGTGTTGATGTTTGTATCTTGTCCAGTATATTTGCAGTGCATCTCTGTGCTTGAATTTGATTTCAAAGCGCCCGGCTTGTGGTCTGCGACATCCTTCACAGGAGCACACCCGAGTGGAAAGACTCCTGAAGTCCTGTCGCCCCAAAACGAGGGGAGACATGCGTCCCCCTAAACAAGGCATATGTAAATAATAAAAGGGGATAAGCAGAGATACACTGACAGTGGTATCTCCTCACAGCTAAAACCCCAATTAGATAAAGCTGCAAAAGCTGCGGCTGGTAAACAAAGGAGAAAGCGGCCATGTTGTAAATGTAATTTGTGCTGTGCTACACATGTCCCAGAGAATTGATAGAGGCTTTGAGACTGTCAAGAGTCTTATTGAATGCACAATTTAAAGTAGGACAGATTTTTGCATATCCCCCAGCAGCAAAGCAGCAACCTGGAAGGGTTGTTAAACAAATTGCCCCCCCTTCGCCGTCTTTATCCAGTGACAATTCGTCCTTGTTATCTTCGTGTGGCCGTTTTCGTTTTGTTTGCATCTTGCTCTTTCTCTCATCACAACTACCCCTGGAGGAGGGACTACTTTGCCGGTACAGCGCACGTCTGAAGTTATTTTGGTTATGAGGACGAGGTCATGTGTTTTTATGGAGAAACTGCCGGTTCGTTTTTATTCTCTCAAGATTAAATTGAGTGAGTGTTTCACCTGAACAGAGACAGACAGACAGGGTGTGGCACGAGCAGGTCAGAAGCGGAGCTTTCTAGAACACAGCAACAAACACAGCGACAACAAATGGAAACCTTTTGATCTGAACCAAACCAACCAAACGTGCATTTCTTTTACCTTTTATTAAAGAGTCCTCTGTGATTACATTTTTATATTTGTCCCCATGGATTATTCGTTAAGGAGGCAGCTCTCGCAAATGTTAATCAACAAAGTCGTGTAATTGGCCGAACAAGTATACCAACCAAACATGCTTTTGTGAGGTTGTCATATCAACATGCTGAGCAAACATCTCCTCTCCTGCACCGGGAGGCTTTTAACCTTGGCAGCCCCTCAGACCTGATGTTTAGATGCATGCTGTGCCGCGGCCAAATTAGAATGTAATGACTCAGCTCCCAGACTCCCCGAACACGCCGACACCTCGCCCTGGGAGGACGAGCAGAGCAGAACAGAGGCAGAGCAGAGGCAGAACAGAGGCAGGGCCCAGCCAGGGCTCTGGACGCATGTCTTTGATGTGATTGATGGAGCTTTTCTTGACCTGGTTAGGGGAGGAGATGTCTTTTCCAGACTCAGACTCAGCCTCAGCCCCAGCCTCTCAACCCCTCCCCCAACCTTAGCCCCAGCCCCACGCTCCCAGCCCCAGTCCCAGCCATAGTCTATCAACCCCTGCCCCAGCCCTAGCCTCTCAACCCTACCCCAGCCCCAGCCTCCCCATCCCGGCCCCTCAGGTTGTAAAGTGTCCGTAGGGAGCAGTTGGCAGGCTTCACTTGAGGCAGCAGCGGGGAGTAATGCAGTTGCAGCTCTCAGATGTGCCAGGCCTCACATGGCTGGCTGCTCTATTATATAAGTGCAGCTTTCAGATGTCAGGTCTCATATCTCTGGCTGCTCTATTAGAAATAGATCCCTGCACAGAGCAATTAACCTTTGACCCTTACCTCGGCGCCCAGCCACAACGGAGCAGCACCGGCCCGTAAATCAACCCCAAGAGGGAGAGAGAACCTCCGTCTCCAGACCCCGTCCTCCGCCCGCCTGCCTGCCCGCCCCCCCTCTCCACCTCTCCTCTGCGTTAGGGCTCTCCTTCCCCTCCATATCGCCCCAGAAGCAGAACAAGAAGAGAGGGGCATTTGGAGCGGGAAGCCGATCGAGACCCTTTTGCGTTCACGCTCCGCCGAACACATCGTACGGACGAACGTCAACACTTAGAGAGGAGCCGCTCCTCCAGAAGACGCGGGGCCTGTCTGGCTGCCCGCTTTCCACGGCTTCTTCACCCAGCGGAGAACATGTCTCCTCCGAAAACCTCTCGCTTCTCGGCGCGATCGCCCTCTTCCTGGAGACGCCGGGGCGAGCTGTAATCGGAGGAGGTCGTGGCTTCCTCGTTTCCCGAGCGTGGTAAACGGGAGAACAGTCCCCGCCAGAAGGCCTGCGTCGGCTACATTTTTGAGTTTGCCCCGTTAGTTTAACAACAGGCCGCAGCCCGGAACTAGCTGCAATAAACCTGCCGGCCACAAGGGTCACCTTGAGAACTGGGGGTTGTGTGTGTGTTGTTGTGTTGTTAGCGCGCCGTTCTCTCTCTCCCCCTAACGTGGGGCTGGCGCATGCCCAGGCCGCGCGGCACCAGGTTTTCACACCACTGGGCTAATGTGTGAGATGGCAGCAGATGCCGGACGTGAAGACGGAGGAACATTACGGACGCCCCGAGGGGCGTACAAGTTGTTGCTATTAACTATCATTTGGGAAACATTAGCTTTGTGGTGCTCCGAATCCAGCAGGTTGTGATGTATTACAACAATAATCACCATCCCTTGGGCGCATCCCCAACCCAAACAAACCTATTAGTGTTGGTGTAAATGTGTATTTGCACAGGGTCCAGTGCATGTTTTATGGAAGCAAGGAATTCTTCCTGAAAGCTGGAGCCATCATCACGTCTGCTAGAACTGTGTGAGCGGCTCACTCTGTGAGTGACATTAACCATACTGTAGTTCATAGCACTATTAAATCAAATGTTGTTGCTGTGTGAATTCATGTGCGTCAGACTGCCTTTGTGTCTGTGAGTGCCTACGTGTGTGTGTGTATGCCTATGTGTGTGTGTCTTTAAGTGTGTCTGTGAGTGCGTACGTGTGTGTGTATGCCTATGTGTGTGTGTCTGTGAGTGCGTGTGTGTGTATTCCTATGTGTGTGTGTGTGTGTGTATTCCTATGTGTGTGTGTGTGTGTATTCCTATGTGTGTGTGTGTGTGTGTGTGTGATCTGGTGAAGCAGAGTCAGGGGGCTGGAGTACAGATTGCACTGCGGCTGGCTGTTATTAATTGGTGTCTGGGTGAAGGGTGGAGTGGGAAATGGATGCCGGTCGGTTGTCTGGCATCTGTCCCATCTCTGTAACGGAGAGACGATCAGAAGGGATATGATGATGAAACGCAGCCCAAACAAACCACAGCTACACAAGAACACAGACAAAGTTTCTGAGGAGGGAGGGAGCAGTCTGGGATTCATGTAGTGACCTTCACCTTTCAGAAAGTAATTGTTAGCATATGTGAGGAAAAGAAACAAGGATTTTTTTTGCTCCTTCCTTTAATACCATTTCGGCATGTTTAAATCCTGTCCTATACAACACGGTATGTTTGATTCCTAACCAACTGTACATCTCTCTCCACTTTGTCTCTTTCTCGCTCTCTCCTTCTCTCTTTTCTCTCTCTGTCTCCCTCTTCTACATGTCTCTCTCCCCTCTCTCTCTCCTCTCTCTCTGTTCAGCGGCGGGCTGCACCTTCGACGAGGACTCCGACCCCAGCCTGTGTGACTTCACCCAGGGCGAGGAGGACGACTTTGACTGGCAGCTGTTCCGCACCCACAACTCCCCCCACGCCAGCTCGGACCTCCTGCGGGGTGAGTCTCCGCCCTCACACTCCGCCCAGACTGTCTGTTTAAACCCTGGACCGCAGACCGGGAGGTCCCCGGTTCAAATCCCGAGCCCGTCGCTTTGGATCAAAGCATCGGCTAACGGGAAGAAATGAATATGTTAAAGGCGTAGGTGAAAGGGTTGAGAAACGTCCGTGTTGTGTGGTCGCGTCAGTGGATTAGCATCGCTAAGTGGACTTTCGAGTCCACTGAGTTCCCGCTGAGGTCACAGGTGGGTCACATGATCTGCCTCGCCGTGGGAGTCTCCGCGGGCGTTTTGGAACGCGCACAATCGTTCCCCCTCGTTGTGATCAGCTGCTCCCGCCGGCCTGTTTGCTCGCGGAAGGTTCTGGAAGCTTTGCACGAATGCCTAGCCCCCTCCACGGCACAGATGCCTGGCAGAATGAACGCCGTTCAACTGGCGGGGACGCGTGCGCCCGCGTACAAATCAGCCTCCAGAAAGTCCAGCGTGCATAATTCATCAGCTGTAATCAGGCAGCCATCCTTCTGGTGGAGTGTCTGTTTGGTGCTAACCCCAGGGGATAACTCTTCTGCTAAGCAGGCACCCAGAGCTGGGGAGGAAACGCACATTATTTCCTTCCTGTTCCGCCGCTGCCAAGAGGGAGGAGGCATACATAGTTTATAAGGAGCTCCTCCTCCCCCACGTTCACAAACACCTTCGGGGGGCTGACGAGAGAGAGAGGGAAGCTTTCGCGAGGCTCAGAACAATCGATGGTCGCCATGGTCCCAGGTTGGCGTGCGGGCCGCGCCGGCTAGCGGCTAGCCGTGTGTTCATGCCGCCCGCCGGGGAGAAGTGATTAGGACACTGACCTCTGTCGGGGGTTAATCAATCAGTCAATCGATGATGTCGTACTGCGGAGAGAGGCCTCACTGAGAGAGATGTGAGAGAGACTGGGACATGGGAGGGAGGGAGAGAAAAAGAGAGAGAGAGAGAAGAAAAGAGAGAGAGAAAGCGAGAGAAATTGGAGAAAAACATGGGTTGAGGATATTTTAATGATTGTGGGGGGGGAAAGACTTTAAACTAACTAAGTTGAAAGCCCCTGGAGGTCTCATAATTAGATTATAGAGGAGACCGATAATATGGCAGAACAAATGACTGGCTGATGCAAAAATAGATGGGAGGAAAGATAAGATAAAACTGGAGAGGAACAGACATGGATGATAAGATGAACTACAATCAAGAGGAGGGATAATTAGACATATCATTTATATGGAATCAGGGAATCGAGGGCCCACGGGGGAATACCTCCGCTATTTTGATGGGAAGGACTACAATCACTCCAAACTGCCTTTGTGGAAGGTCAAAAACTTCCTAAGGGGAGATAAAGTGAAGGTGTTTTTATAGCATAGCACCTGCAATTTTGATTTATATGACTACAATCACCTCGTATCCCCAGGCAACATACAAATATAATTCAGAACTCTACAAATCCCAAACTCCCCTCCCCTCCCCTCCCCTCCCCCTCCCCTCCCCTCCCCTCCCCTCCCCTCCCCTCCCCTCCCCCCTCCCCTCCCCTCCCCCCCCTCCCCTCCCCTCCCCTCCCCTCCCCTCCCCTCCCCTCCCCTCCCCCCCCTCCCCTCCCCCCCCTCCCCTCCCCTCCCCCTTTCACCACCATAATCAGCATTCTAGTCAGAAGCTGCCTTGAGCCACCATCTAATTCAGGGCATGCGATGCGATAATTAATACTTTTCCCATCGGGTTTAATTAAAACTTACCGCCACGTCGGATGACATTTGAAAAGATCGGGGTCCTTCACATATGGGGGTGAACCCCAGGTGACACCAGACAGGTAGCTGGTACAGGTAGCAGGTACTGATCCATCTCCAGACACACCCCTCACCACGGACCAGGCCTGAGGGGGAACAGACAAGCCTAACCCCTTGTATCAGGGTCAGGGAACATACGGCCTGTGCTGTGTCCAGTCACGTTGTTTGTCTTCCGCGTGGCGTTGTCTGGGGTTACGACTCTGAGCAGAGTCACTGCTTTGTGTGGCGGAGGGGTGTAGGGGAGTTGTGGGGGAGAGGGTCTGGAGGCGAGGGAGAAGGGGGGGGGTTGAGGGGGAGGGTGGGGCAGGTGGGGAGAGCGTGGAAACACAGGGCCGTGAGTCCTTCTGACATTGCCTCAGGTGGATAACATGAGGGATTTAGAAGCGTTACTGATCTCTCCCAGATCCAGAGGTAATGTGCTCTGCTAATGAGAGAGAAAGAGAGAGAAAAATAGATAGAGAGAGAGAGAGAAAGAAAGACAGATTTAAGAGACTAAAGTAGAGCAAGAGAAAGGGGGAGAAAGAGTGGGTGAAAGAGAATGGGAGGAAGAGAGAGAGAGAGAGAGAGAGAGAGAGAGAGAGAGAGAGAGAGAGAAACAGAGAGAGAGAGAGAGAGAGGAGGTAGAGGAGCCAGTGCCAGGTAGAACGGGGCCTAGTAGACATGTTCTTCACCTTGCTCCCAGGGCGTGTTTCCTCCTCTGTATGTCTGGTCTGGGGCTGAACTATCCACCATCGGGGCAGCCTATGGTGGAGGATAACGTGTTTACCAGATAAGGCTATTTACACACGGCTGGTATTAACTTCCTGGGCTGCAAAATTGGTGTCCAGGGAAGATTAGCCAGCACAGCTAAGATAGCAGTCACTTGCTCTTTTCCCAGGAGAAATTTGGATTTTCCACAGAGAGGGAAAATGTAGTTAATAGATGAGGAAGATGATTGGGGTTCGTTCCGTATGGTATGGCATCTCCACAAATCAACTGTCTTACTGGAAACAGGACAGACTACCTCGGATGTCTTAACATGCCGTTTATAGAGATGTTGGCATATATTTATGGAGAACACAACAACTGGTTTGTTTGTTTTCTACATAATGACTTGTAAAGGTAAACATACAGCCATTTATATTGGAAATGTCAGAGAGAGTGAAAAATCAAGAGAGACAGAACGACGAATAGAAACAAAGACAAAGAAGAAAGAAAAAAGGAAAAAGAGAGAGAGGGGGGTAGCAGAGAGAGAGAGAGAGAAGAGAGAGAGCAAGAGAGAGAGAGAAGAGAGAGAGAAAGAGACAGAGAGAGAGAGAGAGAGAGAGGGGGGTAGCAGAGATAGAGAGAGAGGAGGGGGGTAGCAGAGAGAGAGAGAGAGAGAGGGGGGTGTAGCAGACGAGAGATAGAAGAGAAGAGGGGGGTAGCATAGAGAGAGAGAAAGAGAGAGAGCGAGAAAGAGAGGGAGCTGGAAACAGAGAAGAGCAGTGTGCCGTAGGTCCAAACACTCTAATGAAATGACCCGTAGTCGTGTATGTTGCCTCTGGGTCGGAGCCCAGTCAGCAGACCTACAGATGCTGGGAATGCGTAGCGACCTTTGGAGGATAATGCAAACAGTCAGCCGTCTCCCATCCCATGTCACCTTGTTACTCACAGCCTTTGTCCGTCCGCCACGGAGGACAGGCACCTCGTCTTGACGGTCGTCCTCCGTCACCTCTCACCCCTCCCCGCTCCTCGCCCCCGCTCCTCGCACCCGCTCCTCGCGCCCGCTCCTCTTCCGGGCCCCCGGGCAGCCCGCCAGCGTGTCACTGGCGGCGTCCCCAGATTCATCTCTCTCTATGAAAGGGACAGGAGAGGCCAAGGTGACACGTACATCTGCTGCAGGTGTGTGTGGTGTGTGTGTGCTGTTCTTATCAGGCCCAGCCAGGCTCCAGGGTTTAATACCCCATTACACTGGGCTCATCTCGGTCCCCTCGCTCCCCGTCCTCCTCGTGTCCACGTGCATCGATCCCTCGGGCGGCCAAGCCCCCTTCCATTGTGTTTGTTTACCAATTCATTTTGGGGGGGGATTTGTTTATTTGTTTGTTTCGCGGCGTTTGTGAAGGGATGACTGGGGTTGGTGCTTACCAACTAAGGAGAGAGAGGCGGAGGCTGATGGAGATCTGGAGGATCGCAGGCTGTTCGACCGTTCCAAAAATCGTTTTTTTTGTTGAGATGTTTTCTTCTTGCGGTCGCTAATGGGTGATGCTGTTCATTGGACTTGTGTTGTGTATAATAACGGACAATTCAGTTCGATGCAGACGTCGGTACATGCCTTCAGCAGACAGATTCTACATTCATGTCCTCATCTGAAGTCAACATCAGCAGAAAGAACAGTAATGTCTTTGGGGGGTAAATTATTTGCATCACATAAGAAAAGAAGACAGCGGCGACGTCTGCATGAAATTGCTCAAATTGCTGCTCTGCTTTGCATAATGCCGCGTGCCGATCAATGCTCTCACAATGTCTGTCGGAATGGGAAATGACATGCCATCATGCCAGCTTTCAAAAGACCGGAATGAACGGCACAGAAGTGAAATAACATTTCAGAGTTTAGATAAACAACACGAGCAATGTCACCTTTGGGAATAGAATTTAGGACAAGTTGGCTGAACTTTATAGTTTAAAGTTTCTTAAAGAGTAACTACAGTACACATCCCTCTTTAGTCTCAGCCTGACCCTTTGTATTGGAAACGAAAGCTTTCTGGTTGAAATTTGTGGACTGGGGATCTTTCACTTTGGGGTTTTGTTATACGCTTGAAGTGATACCAAAACTGAGATATGTCCAGTTTTTTTACAGGAAAATCTCATCAGGATGTACTACTAAATAACCTGAAAGAACACTTTTGCGTAACAAAATCTGGATTTAAGACCGGGATTGATTCGGTTGATTGAGTTTAGCTGTGCGTGAGTATGAATCATAGGGGTTTAAGTCAAAAACATATTTGGTGTTCGGTTCCTTTTTAAAAGCTGGGGAATCGGTCCCCCGCTCCATCCACCCCCTCTCCCTCCACACCCCCTCGCTCTCCTCCACACCCTCTCCCTCCACCCCCCTCTCCCTCTCCACTCCACCCTCTCCTCCTCCACCCCCCCGCTCCCACTCCACCCTCTCCTCCTCCACCCCCGCTCCCTCCACCCCCGCTCCCTCCACCCCTCTTCTCCTCCACCCCCGCTCCCTCCACCCTCTCCTCCTCCCTCCTCCCTCCACCCCCTCTCCCTCCACCCCCTCTCCTCTTGGCTGCTGGGAGAGGAACTCTGCCATCTGGTAGAACAACGCTTCTCTCAGAAGCCACTTGTTCGTCTTCTGCTGGGAGAGGATGATAAGGGATCGTGTGTGTCAGTCACGGGGTCCTACCTGGAAGCTCTTACACTGCAGAGGAGAAAGATCGATCCCAATATTGAAAACGCCGCGCTGATCCAGTCCAGAAGCAAGGAGATAAAGGGCAGTGTAGTGTGTCATGAAAGCGTCCCCCTTGAAAGGTATTATGAAGCTTTTATGTGTTTAAGAGGGTTTTTTTTACCTGCCAGTGGGACTTGAGCCTCATTATCTTCAGCCAAATAAGCTGATACTGAGCCCAGTATTCACCGAGGGCCGCGCCAAAAAGTGTCTCACATGTTGATGTGAAGAACATCATCCAAGTTTTCAGGGGTTTTTTTTCACACAAATTGGAAAGGACCTGAATACACACTGATGCATACAGTACACATCCAAACACACACACACACATCCAAACACACACACCCACATCCAAACACTCACACACACATCCAAATACACACACAGGCCAGCCTGATATGGTAATGTTGTCTCTTCTTGTGGGGGTGACTTTGTAATTAGTGTCACTTTACCTGGACAACAAGAGGACCTTTATGAGAAAGGTTGTGGGTTGAACAGCGTAATTGAGACACATGCAGCTGAACACGCAGCTGAAGTGGGCCCAAACAGACACGGGGCTTCACCTTGAAGCAACACGGCCTGATGCATTATCACGGAGCTCTAACCTCACGCTGCAAAGTGGAACCAGGAGAAGCGGGACACCGTGGTTCCTAAACACCGGCCCCTTTTTGCGGTTTCTGCATTCTGAGAAGTCTTAAGCGGTTGTGCGACGGAGAACAGAGACTTTTTCCGCGGCTTGTGGAGACTGTTTCTCCTCAAACGAGTCAAAGAAAGACGAGACACCCTGTGGCGTACTTAGATTAAGCTTCAAGTTTCCCCCCGCAGGGCAAACAGGGCACGGGGCTAAGTATTACAATATGTTAACATGCAAGGATTTTAATCACGACTATACGACGGCATGCGCCACGGCACGACATCAGATGTATCGCACGACGGAATCCCGGAGCATGGAATTTGGAACATGTAAAGTCGAATGAGAACAGAGCATGTAATCAATGGCGGAACATACTAGAGTCGTGTCAGTCTTGATGAGAAAGCGCTGAGCGTGAGCAGCGGTGTGTGCGTGCCAGATGTTAAGGTTCAGTCGGGAAGGGAAGCTGTTTTGATGTAACGAGTTGCTTTTGTGTTTGGGGCAAAAGTCTGTGTGCTGTACATGTCCTACTTTGGCAGAACGCCGAGTCACGTGCCCCACAGCAGCGCTCAGAGACAACATGGCTCAGAAGCTCTCATTATATTGAGATTCCAAACAGGCGACCGGGGCCTTAAAACATCGAACTCGGTTTTTTTCGTCTTTTTGCTGCAGGTGAAAATATTGAATACATTATTTACTTGCTGACTGGACGGCAGAATGACATTTCTGTAACCGTGTGGGATTATTTTTCTCATTGTGAGGTTGACTGACTAGCTTTGGGGGGAAATAAAAAGTATTTCGCACTTCTCCCAGGGTAGAAGCCACCACCATCTGCTTGTCAATGCAATGCTGAGTCCCCTGTGTGTAGAGAAACAGGAGGACTGCTACCATACTTCATAGGTCTCCAGGGCTGGGTTAATCAGAATATGTTTCTCTTGCACTTTCAAAATGGTGGCACACACACACACCCCCTCTCTCTCTCTAACACGCACACACAACGACTCACACACACACACACAACCACACACACACACCCTCCCTCTCCCACACAATGATTCACATGGCACTTCTCATTCATAATCCCAGTATAACGACAAACACATTTGAGATGGCCAAATCATAGTATTTCAGTTGTGTGTTTCCTCTTGCACTGAAGGAAGAATCCCGTTTCAATCGAGAGGTGTTATTTGAGGTAACATCCTGTGTTTTTGTCGGCATTACCTTGTTTTGTCTGCTTAGATCCACTTAAGTCTGCGTCTGGCTGGAGAGACCCCGATTGCCTGGAGTGTCCTTGAGCTGAAGAGAAGAGGGAAGATAATGCTGAATCTCTCTGCTTTCACTCCCGTGTTCTCACTCACTTTCTCATCCTCTTCCTGGCTCTCAGGTGCAATCTATTCCTGAGGTATTACCATAATATCTCCTGTCGCACACAACTCACTGTCATCGTAATTGATATGTTGGCGCTGGTACTGGGTGGAGTCATTTGCATATAATCGCGTTAACTGATATGATAATGAATGTGGAAGGGCTTACGCAAGCACAATGGCCCCGCGGGCGATGCATGGCAATTTGAATTATACACAATAAGCAATATATTAAATCAGGTGGTCGACGATGCGGATTCCCATCGCTGTCTTCTACCTGGGAAAGGTGAGATCTCATAGCTGAAATGCACCACGTCACACCTGTCTCCTCCTTTTTCCTCTCCTCTTCTCCCCTCCTCTTGTGGGACCCACCATTGGCATACATGTGTTCCTCATCAAGATCACGTCTTCCCTAATGAAGTGGACATAACCCACAAGAAAGATAGTAATGAATGGATGATTCCACATTAGGTAGGTCTCCTTTTCACCCAGTGTGCTCTCCCCCACGTCCTAAGCGTAGACCAGGCAGAAAGCTGTCGCCACCACATGTGACTTCATAAACAAGCCTATTGGATTTGTCCACCCTGCTTTTCTGTATGGCAGCTGTTGTTGTCGTTTCCCATCACTCTGTCTTCTCTGTGTTCATCATGGAAATGAATTCACTGCCCTTCGCGCCTCAGAGACACTTTGCAGCGGACCGTCTCCTTGTCTCTGATCTATTCATGGTTCTTGAGTCTTGATTCTCGTCTGGGGTTACTGTTTACCTCCACTCAGCCGACTGATGAATCGTAGAAACTCCAGAACCCTCGACTGCTGTCGTAACGTTGGTGGAGAAATATCTTCTTCCCCTCCTTTTCTGCTCCTTCGCTCTCCTCTCCGTGGCGGAGGTGTTCAGTGACATCTCGTTCGTTCGACACCCGCCTGGTGTTTTCTTGTTTGTAGCAGATCATCTGTCTCCTATATTACCTTCAATAGCTGATAATTAGCAGGATGGTGACAGGCAATGTAGGCGAAGAGACGTAAGTGAGAAAAAGGAACGCACCTGCTTTTAATTAAGCAAACTAACTGCAGAGCATGGACATTCTTTTGCCCCTTAGCCATCGCCAACCATGAATCGCTCAGTGTTTATGTTTAAGAATAATTCCTTGTATTTCAGGCTACTAAATAAGCCGTTTCACAAAATGGCTGCTCCATTTTTTGTCTACTTATTTTGTGCTTCTGCCGATGCCTTTAAAGATATATTTTCGGGACGTTTCTTATTATTTTGATATGACATGCAGCAAAAGGGCCCAGGCCAGATTCAAACCCAGATCTCTGCAGTAAGGATGCATAGTTTGGTACGCACACTCATCCAGTGAGCCAGTGAACCATCACAGCAGGTTTCTGTTGCTACCTAATGCCTTTATACTTTTTGTTTCACAAACAGAAAGCTTGAATTGAGCTATAACACGTTTTAAAAGGCGTTCATTGCTGGCTATAAGCTTTCTCACAATTACCTCAAACTCAGTTATACGGGTTACTAATTCACCTGTAAGGAGGTAGGAATCTGTATACCAGTGGGAGACCTGAATTTGGTATTCAACACCTGCAGCAATCTCCATTTCTGGGCAGCACTTCACACACAGTTTATCTAGTCGGTGTCTTGTTGGGCTACAGTAAAGCTAGCTATATCCTTCCCTTGGTCCCCAGTTTCCAGATGTCTGACTCTCAGCATGGCGGTGGCATAACACGAGAGAGAGAGAGAGAGAGAGAGAGAGAGAGAGAGAGGAGAGAGGAGGGAGACGAGGAGGGAGAGAGAGAGGCGAGAGGGAGAGAGAGTAGGGACAAGAGAGAGAGAGGGAGAGAGAGAGGAGAGAGAGGGAAAGAGGAGAGAGAGAGAGAGGGAGAGTAGGAGAGGAGAGAGAGAGAGGAGAGGGAGAGAGAGAGGGAAAGAGAGAGAGATGAGAGAGGAGAGAGGGGAGAGAGAGAGGGAAAGAGAGAGAGAGAGTGAGAGAGAGGGAGAGGGAGAGAGATAGGGAAAGAGAGAGAGAGAGGAGGGAGAGGGAGAGAGAGATAGGAAAAGAGAGAGAGTGAGTGAGAGGAGAGAGGGAAGAAAAGAGAGAGAGAGAGAGAGAGAGGAGAGAGAGAGAGAGAGAGAGGGAAAGAGAGAGAGAAAGAGAGTGAGAGAGGTAAAGAGAGAGACAGAGAGAGAGTTGTGGATGTTGACTCAGGGAGGGGAGTGTTGCTGCAGAGGAGAATGCCCTCGTCTTCTCCTCGGCTAAGAACAAGCACACAAGTCTTCCTCACTGCTCACGTAATTGGCTTCCTCTATGCCTTCTCTCTCTCCGCCACGTTTTGACAATCCATCCCTCAGAAGCTACACACGCCTTACGTCCGTTCCTCTCTCTTCTAACAACAAAGCTGGACTGGGGTATAAGGCAGAGTGGTGGGGTGTGTGATGCGTGTGTTTGATGCGTGTGTGTGTGGGGGGGTGGGGTGGGGTGGGGTGGGGGGGGAGGGGGGCGGTGGTGTTGTTGCATCGGAAGCTTCCAGAGTTGTCGGAGCGCAGTCCCTTAACGAGGTGGCGCGAGATGACATGAGGGAGAGGCAGCCATGCAGCCCGCAGACACGAGGAGACGTGGCAGTAAATGTCAAGGCCGAGAGAGAGAGAGAGAGAGAGAGGGAGGGAGAGAGAGAGAGAGAGAGAGAGAGAGAGGGAGGGAGAGAGAGAGGGGGGAGAGAGAGAGGGGGGAGAGAGGGAGGGAGAGAGAGAGTCCCAACTAGGCGTAGATAACGAGATTCAGATATTCGCTTTTATGGACCAGCGTTGGTCGCTGGAGAGCGTGGGGGCGCGTGCAGAGCTGTGTGCAGCCTTCTCAATTAGTCATTCCGGTTATTCTGCTCTTTATTCTCATATCTTCACCTCCCCCCCACCCCCCTCTTCCTCCCCCAGTTCACTCACATCCCCCAGTAGCCCCCATTAGCAGGATGTTCATGGTGATCACAGCCAGAGACGAGGCCGACATTTGCGCTCCGCGCTCGTGTCAAAGCAGCAGCGCTGGACACAGCGTGGGGGTCCTCTCTCCCCTCTTCTGAAAAAACTACAAATCCCAGCAGGAGGAGGAAACAACGTCGGTGAAGGCGTCTCAGGGTCCCTGTTTTCCTCTCCCCTGCTATGTCGGTGGAAGCGCTGTGCGTTTCCCCGAGGACGCCTCCCAGACCGCTGCTACTACTAATGGCTGCTGGGGGATTCCCCACAAGGCTCGGACTCAAGTCGTTTGCTCAGGCGTAAGCACTGTCGATCTGGGAGGAGGACGGGAATGGTGCTGATGATAACGCCACTCGCCCCCTCACCCAGAAACACTCGCTCGCCGACGCACTCGCTGTCGTGCGCTCGACGTCGTTTCTCGCCCGTCCGAGGCCGGGCACGAGGATGGCGTGTCGGGTGAGAATCCGGCGCTGCTCTTGTGTGACAGTCCATAGGTGTTTGTGCGACGCCACGGGGAAAAAAAAGACGGTTGGACAACCTCCATCAGTTTAATGACGACAGTCCAATAATGAAGGCAGGGCCCCTTACCTCCAGACCTCTGCCTCGCGTGTCGTTGCTAGGGGGGCCGGTCTTTCAGAGGGGAGCTATCGGAAATACCATTATCATAACTTCTGGGAGGAAACCCTCGATCCTTTTATACCCTCAGAGCTGCTTTCTTCACGGTGCAAATACGCTCCTTTCTATATCCTTCTTGTGTGGGGCATTAACCACCGAGAGAGAGAGGGGGGGCTGGAGGGAGAGAGAGAGAGGGGTGGGCGGGAGGGAGAGCGAGAGGGGCGGGAGGGAGAGAGAGAGAGAGATGGAAAAAGGGAGCCACGGAAAGATGGGCCGAAAGAGAGAGAGAAATCGGTGGGAAGACGAGAACCACGGATTAATTTATTTTTTGAATGATACTAGAAAAGAGTTGAGCCTGAAGGAGGCCGTATCGCAGAGGAGCGTCCGCGCGCCTCTCCTCGTCTTCAGCCGTCTTCTCTTTGAGGTGGCGGGGACAGTCTGTGATGTGCATCTGGCGGGCTCTCGCACAGCCCCGCGGACAGCTGCTGGATTTGCACGTCGCTAAACTCGTAATTTGCTTAGTGCCGCCGGGAACAGCCGCAGAGCCATCCCAGTCCAGGAATAGGAACACACACACACACACACCACACCACAACCACAACACACACACACTACACTCACACACACACACAATGTCTCTCTATCTCTCTCTCTCTCTCTCTCCATCCCCCACCTTCCTTCCTGTGGAGGATCTCCCACACCCAGAAGCAGGAAGTTCAGAATGAGATGACATGGCAGTTCTCTGCCCTGGCCGCACGGCTGGGGCATTCTGAACCGGCTGAGCGTGGGCATGGGCTGCCACTTACCCAGAGAGAGGAAGGTTCCAGACTGAGGTCTCCAGACGCTGTCATCCCCCCCCTCCCAGTCCCTCCCCTCGCCCTCCCCCTCTCCACCCAGCCAGCCACCCCAGAGACAGAGAGACAGGCTCTGTTTGAGCGGGGCATGGGAGCTCCAGAGCTCCTCTGAGCCGCCTGTACCGATGACTGCCAGGCCTCTCGAGGGGCTCCTCTCAGGTCCCAGAGCAGTCTGCCAGCCTGCCTCTTCCTGCCTCTTCCTGCCTCGTCCTGCCTCTTTCACGCTTCCACAACACAATCACAAACCCAACCATCTCCCAGCACCACTGCCCTCCTCCAGCACTCAAACACCCCGGACACTGCTGAATCTCAAACGTCTCGTCTGGGTGATTCTCTGTTTTTTTGAACCTCCCGAACTTGCTGCAGTGTACAGTCGTCCCTTTAGCTGCGGACGAAGTCCCGCTGCTCCAGACCGTCTGAAATGAGATGCGCCGCCCTATCTCTGTAATTGAATTAACCAATGAGCGAAATGAAGCAGATATTGGAGACATTGCGGGGAGGTTGATCACCAAAATGTTGGCCTGTTTAACATTCCGGTGCCTGGGTCTGAGCAATGCTATCTCCCGCTACGATGAGAGGGGAAGATAACCGAGATTTATTAGGCAAACACCCCGACAATTAATTAGAAAGCAAGTGCTGGACTAATCCTGTTTCCACGGACTTTACTGGGCCTAAACCCGCCACAGCATCGCCAGCAACAGAAAAGCACTTCAAAGTAGAAGCAAGGCTTTAGAGCATTTTCCATTATTTAGGAACGTGTGTATGTGTGTGTTTTAGAGAATGTGTGTGTCTCTTTAAGGGGCATGTGTGTGTGTGTCTGTGCATGTTAAGAGAATGTTAAGAGTGTAATATCCTTAAGATGTGTTTGTTAGGCAACGTGTGTGTATAGAAATGTGTATGTGTGTCTATAAGACCTGTGTGTGTGTGCAAGGGCTTGTGTGCGTTGGAGAGTGTGTGTCTTTAAGATGTGCGTATTAGAGTAAGTGTGGGTTTGAGAATAAGTGTGTGTGTGTGTGTGTCTTTAAGATGCGTGTGTGCGAGCGCGAGTATGACAGGATATGGAGACGAGGAAGTGTTGTTTACAGTCTAGTCAGGGCGCGGCTCCGAGTCGTCTCTCCTGACGACTTAAGCGTGAGGGCTTAACAGGCTCCCCAGTTCAAAGGCTTGCGTGGTAAGCTGCCGGCTGCTGGATCCTCCTGTCTCTGCCTCCGGAGGCTCCGTTTGGCAGGGATCCGGGATCCAGGGGCCCCTGAGGGACACAGAACCGCCAGGGTTCGAAGGCTGCCGGAGAATCACAGCAGTCACGTGTGCCTCGCTATGTCATCTGAGCCTGTCTCGCCGTGTCATCTGAGCCTGCCTCGCTATGTCATATGAGCCTGCCTCGCTGTGTCATCTGAGCCTGCCTCGCTGTGTCATCTGAGCCTGCCTCGCTGTGTCATCTGAGCCTGCCTTGCCGTGTCATCTGAGCCTGCCTCGCTATGTCATATGAGCCTGCCTCGCTGTGTCATCTCAGCCTGCCTCGCTGTGTCATCTGAGCCTGCCTCGCTGTGTCATCTGAGCCTGCCTCGCTGTGTCATCTCAGCCTGCCTCGCTGTGTCTTCTGAGCCTGCCTCGCCATGTCATCTCAGCCTGCCTCGCTATGTCATATGAGCCTGCTCGCTGTGTCATCTCAGCCTGCCTCGCTGTGTCTTCTGAGCCTGCCTCGCCATGTCATCTCAGCCTGCCTCGCTGTGTCTTCTGAGCCTGCCTCGTCTGCAGACCAGCATCCAGATGGTCCTAGATGCTGTGTTGGGGTTTATTAGGAAAGCCTTCAGATTGAAGTTTTATTCAGGCCTCCATTTTCAACCACACTGTCAGACGGACAGGCTTGAAGAATCGGCGCTAGTCACAGATTCGACAAAAGAGTATTCACTGCCCTTCATGCCTCAGAGACACTCTGCAGCAGACCGTCTCCTTGTCTCTGATCTATTCATGATTCTTGAGTCTTGATTCTCTTCTGGGGTTACTGTTTACCTCCACTCAGCCGACTGATGAATCGTAGAAACTCCAGAACCTCGTTGGTGGAGAAATATCTTTTTTTCTCATCCCACACTAGAGATTTGGATTTACAGTGGATTCTTTATCATGTCACACATTTTAGCGATCCAAAGGTATATCAAGGGAGACAGCTGGAGCCGCTTTAAACTTTGGTTTACTCTCGCCCGCGCGACATGGCCTTCGTCGGACACGCCAAGCGTTCCTCGCCCGTCAACATGTCCGTTCTCACATGTGGCATGCGAGGCCGAGGGCATTGTGTGTGGACAAACGGAACCTCTCACTGTACGCTTCCCGGGCATCTGTATTCCATCCCTCATCACTCCCCCGCAAACACCGTGACAACGGGTTCAGGTGTGCGAGGGACTTCCAAGGCCAGCGTCTCCTTTCTGGTTTGGCCAGCTCGGGGACAATGCCCAGGCTCAGACCGCTGCCCAATGGGCTTTCAGCGAGTAATCAACACGACTAAAACGAACTGGCGCTGATTGGGTACGGAGTAGCGAGCAGCAAACTCACGGAAGATTCTGGCAAATCTATCCTCTACTCATCAAGCAAGCTGCTAATTATGCACACTTGTTTGTTTCAATGTGTTCCCTCAGGGAGATGTGTGGGTGTGTGTGTGTGTGTGTGTGTGTGGGGGGGGGATGTTAGTTTTCGCTAAAAAACATCAATTTACTGTGTATTTTGCCAGCTGCATGCAACATATACAAGCTCTATGCAGCATGAAAACACTGTTCTGGCTTGGTTGGGTGTGTTTCTCTCGTACAGTCCAGCCACTGGCAGATACCCGGAGAGGGACCTGAGCAAATCCTCGACCTGCCCTTGTGATTCTCCAAGGCGAGTCAATTAACGTGGCTCTCCTGGCAGAATGGACATCTCTCTGTGGCTTACTGACCAGAAGAGAGGTGGAGCAGGGCTTACTCTCACAAACCTGGCCAAGGACGCTAAACTGCAACAGCGAAAAATATATAACAAATAAACTAGAAAGATGTTTTGGAGGCCAGCCGTGTGTAAGGGTGAGAAAGAGAGGAGGAGGTAGAGATGGAGGAGTTAGAGAGATGCATCCTTTACTGGGTCCACCGGCTAACAATGATAGCCAACTGTTGATGTCTCCCACGGTAGGTTTCTGTAGCCAAATTTACTAAACCGGATTGTTTTAAACGGAAACAGACCGCGCTTTAATCTCAATGTCATTTTATGTAGATGAGCTTTCTCCCAAACTCATACGCACTCCCCCTCAGGCTAGGAATGTGAATGGTCCATCAAACACACCCTTCGAACAAAATAACCCCCCTGCTAAATTTCCTCATTTTTATACATGAACAGAACGAGAGCCTCTGAAGAGAGTTTCACGCTAAAAGTTCGGTCTTTCATAACGGCCTTTTGGCTTTAAAAGAAATCCTGTGTGGAGCAAGCCGTCTCTGTCCATCTGCCTCTATTGCTGGTGCTTGTACTGATGAGAGCAGCTTGGTAGTCTGGAGTCTGGACCCGGGCTCCGGTGTGAACGTCCCCGAGGGTGGTGCTTGGCAGAGCCGCTCCTTTTCACTCTCCAACCCTCTGAAAAGGGAGCGCGGCGTCGGTCGCAAAGCGCTAATGGCCGGGCCGATACTCGTCGTCTTGGCAGCTGACAAGTTTCCTGCGGTCCTTTCTTTTTACCGAGAGGCGCAGATGAAAGCGCAGGCAGACAAAGAGGGGCAGCAAGGCGGCGCAAAAGTGGAGGCAGAATCTGGGATGTCCAAGGGCAAGCAACAAAAGAAAAAAAGAAAAGAAAAAAGTGGGTGGTCCAACAGAGATTTCGCAAACTGTGATGCATTGATTGTGTTGAAGTGTGCCGGCTAGAAAGCGCCGTGCCACCACTGGAATAACAGGAAGAAGCCCCGTTGACGTCGAACAGATTTAGCCTATTCCTGTTCCCTAAGCCGTGTTAACAACCCCATGATTCAAGACGGCAAGGAAATACACGGGAACAAGACGTTGGCGTTAAGCACGTCGAGGTGGTTTTCACTCTCTCTCCACCATGTAAAGCCGGGAACGCATGATAAGAAATGTGCTCTCCGCTCACTGCGAGGTAGGGCGGGGAGGACAGACACTCGCTCGGCATGCAGAACGCTCCATAAACAGCTAAGCTAACTTTACTAGGCTGCGCTTGGAAAGGTCAGCGGAAACCGAGGTCAAAGTTCAAATATATGACTTTCAAGGTGTCAATTTCAAACGTTGCGCCACGCCAAGGCTAGCGGTTCTGCACAGCCTAGTTGGGCGTCACCGATCTCCACCGTAGGAAAACAAGCGGTTTTAATGCCGATCATGTGTGAGCACCTTAACTCTGGCCTACACCCTGACCTCAAGGCATTAACTCGACGTTACAAACCGAGTAACTGCAATTCGAGCTAATTCTCAAAGTATCTGAAAGGAATTAAAACACTGTCGGACTGAGGTTTGTTGATCGTGTGTGGGTTTAACAGCTTTCGCTTCCTCTGTCATGCATTAGCAACTGCACCAGGCCTGTGTTAGCTTCTACCACCGTGCCTGTGCGCACAGGCACACTAAAACAGGACCTGGTCTAGTCTCTCATTTGTGACCGCCTCTAATTAATTCCCTGAGGCCCAGTCGCACAACAGAAGTGTGTGTGTGTGTGTGTTTGAGAGAGATAGAGTGGAATAAGTAGAGTGTTTAAAGAGAGCGAGGAAGCAGACGACCGCCTGTGGTTTAGAGGGAGAAAGCGGGAAAGCGGGAGAGTGGGTTCAAGTGAGAAAGTCTGTCTTCTCTTTGCCTCTTGTAAATACTTTAGTAGTGGACCCTGTCCCCAGGGCAGTGTGAGGAAGCAAAGATAAGTCTGCCCTCCTGCCTATCTACCTACCTGGCTGACTGGCTGGGTGACTGCCCTCCTGCCTATCTACCTACCTGGCTGACTGGCTGGGTGACTGGCTTCCTGCCTGCCTAACTGCCTGACTACCAACCTAATCTATGTTGCTCGCTGGCTAACTGCCTGCCTACCTTACTAGTTGACTCGCTGGCTTGGTACCTGCCTGCCTGCCTATTTGCCTTATCTGCTTGGCTACCTGGCTGGCTGCCGACTGTGCTGAAACTGCCAGCATGCTTTCTCTGCCTGCCTGCCTTCCTGCCTGCTGCCTGGCTGGCTGGCTGCTGAAGTATTTCTTCCTCCTTCCCAGCCAGGCCGTGTGTCATGGCTGGGATGTCACACCAAGGAGAGGCACCTTCGAGAGGGCCAGAAATAATTCACTCTTCTCACAGCCGGCAGAAGCAGCGATCGATGGGAGGTTAAACAAAAACAAAGAGGGGAAAAGCAGTGTTTCTGCCGAGAGCTGGAAACCTGTCACCCTTTGTGGTGAAAAACACTTCAAACCCTACTTCAGGCTACACGGCACTTCAATTGGATCAACTTGGCTTTTGTTTCCCTGAGGAAAAGGAAGAATTGTGAAAACAGACAAAGTTAAAGTCCTCTTGTCCTTGCAGCGAGTGTAAATTTGCAACAACAAATAGCATGTGCTGTGCTGTGATGTTCTAGTATATCTGTTCATGGGGTTTTATTTGGTCCTCCTGCAGGCCTATGTTCATACTGCAGGTAGCTGTGTGTACCGACAGTACTAGTGTCCATCCGATTGATCAATCATCGTCTTGTGGGCCCATCTTCCCTCTTCAAGCCTCTGTGTCCAGGCTGAGGCCAAGGCTACAGTAGCTGTCACAGTGATGATAGAGTCTAATTGAGACAGAGCACCGTTCTCCAGTTGGAGGATTGACAGTTAATCACAGACACATTACAGCCCCTGGTCGAGTGAAATTGCTGCCTCCTGTCTCTTTGCGTCTAGTTCCAGCCCTGCAGGTCTCCCCATCCTGCCTGTCTCCCTGCCTGCCTGTCGATCCTCCTACCTACGTGCCTAACTGTCTGTCTCCCTTACTGCCTGCATGTCCGCCTGGCTGTCTGCCTGTCTGTCCGTCTCCCTAACTGTCTGTCTTTTTGCTTGCCTGTCTGCCTGTCTGTCTCCCTAACTGTCTGCCTGCTTACCCCACCTCCCTGCCTGCCCGTTTGCCTACCTGGCAGCTTGCCTCCCTCGCTGTCACTCTGTCAGGTCTAAGGCCTATCAACGTGTGCCTCAGATTTATGTCACCGAGTCCGTGGCCTCGTCCCATGTCTGGCCTGGCACCCACCCATCCGTCAGACGGTGAAAAAGCCCCGCTCTGACGTAGAGGCACAGCAGCTGTCTGCCTCCCCCAGAGCCCGCTGCACTGTGCGCACACACAGCTCTCAGAAACCGCAGAAACTAAAGACTTACCTTATCACTTCCCCGTCAAACGAGGGAACGAGGTGAACGCCTTCCCCAGGGCAGAGGAGAGTAGGAGTGGATTTGTGAGTGAGAAGATTATAGCGTGGGCGGACTACTTTGTGGTTGAAGGTGCCGAAGAGGCTTTTAAAAACACAAATGTGTACACACCCGCTCTGATTACAGAAGAAAAACGTGACTATTAAAAGTT